>JACMZG010001911.1:55507572-55557572 GCA_018340805.1 Microvelia longipes | reverse complement strand
TGTTATATCATACCTTTTTTCGAAATCCTCAAATGTTTTTTACTCTACAGCAATTATTTCTTCTACAAATAAATAAAAAATAATGCTGAAGAGTCTAACATTTCCCGATTTTAATATATATATATATATATATATATATATATATATATATATATATATATATATATATATATATATATATATATATATATATATATATATATATATATATATATATACATACATATATTACAAAATGCCCGTCTTACTTACTACCTCAGGTGGGTTGCATTTACTACCCTCTTTATTTTAATTAAAGTTGTCAAGCATAAGCACAGCGTGGTTTCATCGTGATGAATAACATTTTAAACGACTTGAAAACCCCCTAAAACGAATAATTCATATAAAATCTCGGTTAAGATTTTAAGGGCGAACAGAATACATTTTCCATATACCTACAGTAGTAGGTGAAGAAAAGGAAAAATACAACGCAACAACACTAAGTACATAAACACCACCAGGTACAGACTATGCACTAGTGAAATATCCATTGTAACAAGTGTGGACGTATTTATTTTGGTGTCCGGCCTTAGAATAATACTATATACAGAAGGAGCACAGGACCGTAAACACAATGTAATTCCACTGATAACACGAAAGCCGGTTGACTGGTGCACTTAAGTAATGCTGCCAACCTGACAACAAAACATTATTTTAAATATGTGTCATAAATATCTATTAATGAAGAAAGATCGTAAAGAACAAATATTATAACTTAAAACACCTGATGAGTATTTAATAAAACCGGTCTTAGATGCCAAAAGGGTGGCGGAATACAAGAATCTACATTTAGTTGACGAGGACTACTTTTAATATAATTTTAATAAATACGTTAAACTACAATTTAAAATTCTTTAAATATTGTAACACACCGATATTTATATTAGGATTTTATGAATAATCAATCATTAATTAATAATAGAACATAATAATTCAGCAACCGGAAGTATTGCCAACTTTTTTTCAGAAAATTGTATATTGTTAGGGTGGCAGCATTACTTAAGTGCACCAGTGAACCGCCTTCCGTGTTATCAGTAGTGCTCCTTTTATATATAGTATTATTCTAAGTTTCCGGCATAGTAATTTCATAGGTGAATATTTAAAAATAGAAGTTTGTCATAGGAAGAAGGCATAAACATTGAAAAGAGATTGAATTAATACGTCAGACAGGACCACCTGTTGAGTCGTACGGCGCTCCGCACGGAGTATCACACTTTCTTTGTGTTGCTATTGTTTTACAAACTTAGACCAATGTAATTATATCAGTCCGGTCTCGTTAGGTTTATTTGTTCAAACCCCTACATACGATTAAATTAATACGATTTGTATTAAAAATACAAATCGAAACACAAACAATGTGCGGAAAGCCGAAAACAATTGATTTACATTAACCCTCAATCTTGAAGGAGGTTTTAATGACGTTACACAGAACCCATGAGAGCCCCAAAACGATGTTTCAGGTCTTTTAATGTATTACAAGACATTAAAAGAGGATAGGATTAAAAGACCTAGAGGATAGGTTATGTTCTCTCTAGTATATATCTCTATGGTTACGATACCAACTCTATCTGCTATTAAGAGTTGTAGTCAAGTTTAAAATTAGCTTTAATTTTCAGGGTAGTTCATGGTATGTATCACACAGGGTTATTCATAAACCCTATGTGACTATCTACGTTACTGTAATAGTAAATTTAGTCTAGCTAGTAAGTGTTATACATAGTTTTAACTTAGCCTTTAGTTTTCCTTAGGTTAAGTATGCACCATGAGACCATTTGTCTCATGGTGTGGCTAAGTCTCTCCCCTATGTGGCAAATACTTTACTGTGATACTAGTATTATTTATGTTATTATATTTTATATATATATATATATATATATAATATATATATATATATATATATATATATATAATATATATATATATATATGTATATATATATATATAATTATATATATATATATATATATTATATATTATATATATATATATATATATATATATATATATATATATATAATATATATATATATATATATAATATATATATTAATATATATATATATATATATATATATATATATATATATATATATATATATATATATATATATATATATATATATATATTATTTATGAGTGTGTGTATATGTATGTATATATTCTTAGAATGGGATAAAAATCGTAGAATACGTTTTAAGCGTCAAAGTGAACAGGTCCTCAATGACTAAATCTCATGAAAATGCATTTAATTTCTTATTATCTCAAGGCTTTCTAGAAAAAGTGAATCATAAAAATAAACCATTTTTTGGGAAACTAACACACAGGTATCATACACTCTTGATTGTTATTAATATAAAATCTGAGAGCAACAAATCTAATCAAATAAATTGACAGGCAAGACGTGTGTCGTTAGTTTTTCATCGTAAACTCATGACATTATAATACAAATACACTCCAGATTAGCCTTATGAAATAATAGCAATTGAAATGTTATAAGTTTATCAATACATATTACAACTGTTTTAACGAATAATGTAATGATTACTACTGTAAATCATAATGATAACAGATATTAGGAAATTCCAAAGAACAAGCAGGCCTTTGGTCTCAGCAGTCTAGCGGCCGTTGATTCGGGGGCCTGCTCAAATTTCCTTCCGTAATGGGTTTTTTATGTATTATTTTTTTACTAAACGGCATTTTTCCATATATTTATGGAATTTTCATAATAAAGTCCGCTCTACAATTGATTTCGTAACCTTCCAAACATCCCGCTATATGCCAAATATATTTTCGAACTGAACGAGTATATGAATTGATCGCCCCCAATCCTTCCTTTACTTTTGTCATCCGAACCAAGCGTCAACCTTATAAGCGTCATTTTCATAATAAAAATTCGCCAAAACCAAGAATACAGTCGATGAAAATAAATTTTGAGTAGAGTGTCGATTTAAATGTTTTTGGGAGCTATGAGTAGAATGAAACCAATCCGGAGGTAATCAAGTACTCAAAGTACTGAAACCCAATAAAAAGTTGAGTCGAAACTTGGCACAAGTACAAATAAGGGCACTAAGTTTCATTTCAATACGAGTATATCCATAATTTTTGTTAGACCATAAAAGTTAAGCCAGAATCGAGTGTGGTCAGAGCTTTATGGATGACCACTGAGACTGAAACGGATGCATTTACTATCTGAGGACGAGCGAAGCAAGTCCGAAGCAGGGAGGATGAGCGTAGCGAATCCGAGGTACCTCGTACCCGATTTTCTTATTTATGATCTTTTGGTACTTTATCTCAAAGCAAAAATGTCAAAAAAATTGAAAAGAGGTTTATTATGTAAAAATCAAAATCTTATAATCCACTTACATTATAAATAACTTAACCCAGTAACGTCAGACCTAGTCAATTGGTAGAATCGACTATAGTCAATTCAGAAAGTTCAAAAAAGGTTCCGGCAATCACTGTATAAATTAAAATGATTATCAATATAAATATTAATCTGAGCTAGTTAAACGCAATAATTAAGTCCATATTCAATTAAATGTAATTAATTAAAAGTTTAATCAAACTTTACAGACGAAACAGATTTCAAATTACAACAAAACCTCATAATTTAATAAACAAACAAATAACAATATTATCTTAGATAAATAACCCATGATAGTTTAATTTATCTAATGAATAAAATGAAAGAAGATTAAAAACGGCCTTAAAATATCCCAATTATCTTCACTACGTATGTTATAATAAATTAATTAAACATTCTAATTAATTTATTAAGTGACCTGTAATCGTATAAGTCCAACGTATTAGTTGCAAAAGTTTAGTGTAAATGTTTGATTGATGGTACTATCATACTTTATGAACAGGAAAGGGATAATACAAAGGTTTAATATGACCATATTGTAATGTATACTTTAAATGAATGCAATGACAATAATCACTCCCCAGAGTACTTCATGACTTTAATTAGATTAATATTTAATACGAATTACATTTCGTGATGAGCTTTATGTCAATACTCTTGTATGATTTCATAATTTGATAAGGGATATTAAATTTTAAAGTTGTGTTATATTTAAAGTTTCAAAATAGTATTATTTGTCTGAATCGTTGGAGAGAGCGCGCACGGAGTTGAAGTAATGAATAAAAACTTACTCCAAAAATGAATTATTATTAGCAAAGGGATTCTAATGGTAGTAGAAATCACGGTGAATAAAGTAGTAGAATACAGACTAAAATCAATGCTGGTTTTTTTGTTTAAGTTGTTAGTAAATAAGAAAAATTGAAGAAGATGAGAACGAAGAAAAAAAGAAGATAATAAGCATAGAGATATATTACAAGAGAGGTCCTATAGGCCTATAGGTTAAATTTTGAAACTTCGAAAAAGTAACCTGACCACCTCGCTAATAAATACAGTTAAATTACCAGTACAAACTTTCAGTATATAATACTGTAGAGCGTTAAAAATACAAATCAAAATACAAGAATTGAGCGGGGAACCGAAAACAATTAATTTATTATAACCTTAACTTACTCTTGGAGGAGGTTTTTGATGAGGTTACAAAGAGCCCTGAGAGCCCCAAAAAAGATGTTTCAGGCTTCTCAATGTAATGAGATAGGTTATGCCCCCTCTAGTATATATCTCTATGATAATAAGGGTGAATCAGAGGAAAAGAAGAAGAGGTAAATCTTAAAAAAAAGAGACGATAAATCAAGTAATAAAAAAGAGAAGACTTATCTATAAAGAAGAAGAAAATAATTAATTTTAAAAAAGAAGGAGAGAATAAATCAGTGTAGAAGAAGAAGAAGATGCGTCAAAGTAAAAGAAGGAGAGGATAAATCAGAGATGAGGAAGGAGAGAATGCATCTTGGAACAAGAATAGGAGGATAAATCAGAGTAGAAGAAGGTGAGGAAAAGTTAGATTGAAGAAGGATAGGATAAATCAGAGTAGAATAAGAAGAGGAGAAATCTTCGAAAATGAAGGAGATGATGAATTTTAGAAAAGGAAGGAAAAGACGAATCAGAGTAGAAAGGGAGAGGATGAATCTTAGAAAATGAAATAGAGGCCTAAATCAAAGTAGAAGGAGGACAGGATAAATCAGAGTAGAAGAAAGAGAGGAAGAGTCTTAAAGAAAGAGAAAATAAATCAGAGTATATAAGAAAGAGGACAAAAGAGAAAAAAGGAGAGGATGACTAAGAGAAGAAAGAGGAAGAACAGAGACGAAATTTTTTTACAGTGGAAATTATTTCTAAGGCACTTTTACCTCTCATGTGGATTGTGAATATAATATTTAATCGAATTTGTATTTTAGTGGAACTTATTCTTATTTTCTTTTAAATAAGCACGTAGGCTTCTGTATTTCGTATCTGGAGAGTTGAGGTCATCTAGTGATAATTCCGGCAAAGTGAAAGACGAAACGTTATTTTAGTAGAAGTGTAGAGCATTGTGTCGTACATCCATATTGATGCCTCTTTTAGTGAAAGCGAAACGCGGGAGTCATCATCCACCTAATCGAATTTCAAAGTTCTTTTAAAACATAGGCTTTCGTCAGTCTTTCATTAAAATAAGTTTCATACACCACTTTTTAAATAACTAATAAATAAATAAAATAACTCTTTCATAAATAAAATAACTTTCATAAATAAAATAACACTCACGGATATTTAATAACTTTGCTAAACTTATTTGATACACGTAATGCTGGTAACCTCCATGATAAGTAAACAGTTATTTTTAACTAAATGAGTTTATCAACAAATTTCACAAAATTAAGCCTAAACATTATGCTTAATGTCGTTCGGTGTTAAAAATAGTACATTGTTAATGTAAAAGAGACACGCAAGACAACGTAGTATAGGCACATTAAGTTTTATCTCCCACGCAATTTGTTTAGATAAAACAATAATTTTAAAATAAGGATAATACTTTTTATTAGTAGTTAGTTTTATTAGTGTTTCATTGGTTGTTTTCTTACTAGTAGTATTAGTCAATTAGATATCATAAAATGTTGATTAATTGTTAACAATAATTAGTATTAAAAGGTAGTGCCACAGAAGTTAATTTATAGCAAACGCGAATCGTATAAAAAAACTACAACTCGCCAATTGTGCATACTGACATGACATACGTTAGAACTTTTTGTTACTGAAACATAATAGTAATTTATGCACTAAGGGAGAAAAGAATGTTATTATTTCCCAGAGCAGTTTGTTGGTTCCTAAGGCGTAAGCCGAGAGAACCAAAGTATTTAACTCCCGAGGTGAAGCCGAGAGAGGTAATTGAGAGGGAAAAAAATTTATTTTACTCCCAAGGTGCATACAAGATTTTATCTCCAGACTATTTTATCTCTTTTTATTCGGGTCCCCCTTATATTTATAGGGGGACCCGAAATTTTTCGGTCCGAAATTCGGGGTGCCGAAAGGGGGACAATTGTTCGGTCACCTGCATAAATTTAGAGAATAACACTCCCCTAAAAATTGATAATATTGGCTCTAATAACCCAATAATAGGAAACACTTTTTATTCCCAAGGGAGAAAAAGTTACTTTTTACTCCCAAGAGAGTGAAAAGTGTTTCTTTACTCTCCATAAATTAGTTAATAAACTTTACATTATACACCGTCTGGAGATAAACAAGTATGTTATGTCGAATGAGTAATAAATGTATAATATACTATTTTGAAGGTATAAAATATCTAAAAAAAATGTATGATACGCTTTGATACTGATATCCTTGTAGCACAAAAGAGGTCTTCTGCCCTTGGTCACATTGGGCGCTCCGTTGAGGTTATGTGCATCTCGGTTCTTTGGCCCTTTCAAAAAAACACCATGCTTGATTCTTTTGTATTATTTGTTGTATTATTATATTATTAGTATTTTTTACATGGCATATTGCGATATATTTAGCAAAATTTCATCATAAGGGCCGCTTTGAAGGCACCTCACCATATGCCAAGTTTTGTTTCGAGAAATCCTTTGAATTTCTTGTGTGCTGTATATAATAAGCAAAAGTAGAATCTCTTACATACACACACATATATTTATAAACTTATTAACTTTGAAATGATATATATTTTTGAAACCTATAAGCCAATTTGAATCGATCTTCCCACCTACTCACCTCTCTACTATCCTGATCTGAAAAACCTCATAAATGTCAATTTCTAATAAAGATTCGCTAAGAGATAGATGACAACTTCATAAAATTTAAGAAATGTTCTTAGCAAAGTTCATAAATCTACAAATGACATTACAACTCAATTATAATTTGTTTCCTTCTGAACTTCGTAGGCGGATTTCTGTATACGTGTTCACCAAAACAACATGGATATCGTAATAAATTATGTAATCTAGATGAACTTGTGTTATTTTTATATTAAAAACTCTTTTCCTCGTTGTTAATTTTAGTGAATTTTCGAAGAAAACACGCGAAAGGGTATTTTCGTTGTAAATTTTCAATGCCTATATGAGCTATACTTTCCTTTTTATTGGAGAGGCTTAAAAGTTCGTAAGAATGGTTTACAAGTTTGTACGAATGGTTTACAGGTTGTTACGAATGGTTTAAAAGTTTGTGCAAATTGTTTACAAGAGTCAAACCATTGATAAGTTTGATATTTCACCGGAAAACACTTCTATGTTTACCTTTAGGAAAAAGAAACGGATGACAAAATAGAGTTTTCTGACTAAATAAGAGGTTATTACCATGGATATGACTAAATAGAGGTTATCACTATGGATATGACTAAACAGAGGTTATTACCATAGATATGACTAAACAGAGGATATTACCATAGATATGACTAAACAGAGGATATTACCATAGATATGACTAAACAGGATATACCATAGATATGACTAAACACACATGGATATGACTAAACAATAAATATACCCATGGATGACTGACGAGAACCGGATGAACGACAGTTAACACAGTACTAATAATACATTGAAATGGTAAGACAAAGGCAGACTGAAAGTATAGATATTTTCAGTGGCAGACTGAGCCAAGAAGGCTCGAGAAGGGTTTGACCTAAAAGGGTCCAAACTCCAAACCATCACCTCGAGGGGTCTAATAAGGGGGGAGGGGGGTGTAAATTATTTTATTTAAATAAAATGCTATAATATATATTTTACTACTAGAGGAAGGACAAGGGTGGAAAAGGAGAGTGATAAGGAGTCTGGTAGTGAGACAATATCCATTAGGTACCAGTGACTGAGTAGGAATTTCAACCCTTGTCGACGCACAAATATAAAATGCCCTCTAAAACCGCAGGCATTTTTAGTGACGTCACATACAACACAGATAATTAAAAAATATATGCCATAGATAATAATTACAATATATTTTAAATTCATTTCATTCAAGACTAAATAGTCGAAAAATAATCGTGAAAATGTGATAAATACATAAAAAAAGCCTTCGGCCTCTTTGTCGCAGCACCGGTGCTGGAGGGGGGGGGGGCCTTCGCGGCCCCGTGCCTCCCTGTGGCTGCTTCGCGGTCACATGGATGTTGTACTTTATCAGTTCGTCATATCACTGGTTTTTATAATTGGCATACTGCCACGATATAAGCGAATTTTCTTATGTATTAGAGAAAAAACTTGATTTGTTTACATTATGTCAATTAATGACGTACTGTTTGTTTGAAATGTATATGTCAATCAATAAAGCCAGAACTATTACAGATAATAACATAAAACTTCGTATTATTGTTAACCATACATAGCAGTATATGTGTGAAAACTTTCAGCCCAATCTAAAAACTATACAAAGGTTTGTGATTTCTTGAAATGTGTGTGGGGCCATTACTGGAGGTTATTGACGTCACACATATTTCATAAACAATAGGATTCGGGACATTAACAAGTTTGATTTTTGTATCAAGTTTTATTTCCGATACGAGAAAGCGTTCGAAAGTTATCGTGTCCCATAGAAAAAAAAAAAATCCCTAAAAAAATGGCGTTATCATATTACCATTATGATAGCGTCCTCCCTCAAGTCTTATAAATCTCAATGTTTTTATCCCTTTATTCCTGAAGATGCTATCCAAAGAGATAACGAAATGTAATGGCAATAAACATGGAACCCATCCACAAACATAAGAACTGATTGATTTGTAAGTCTCATTATTATTTGCTATATAAATTATTATAATTATATTATATTAGCTTATTATAATTATTATTATATTTCAGACAAGCATAGATACCGCAAACTTTAAACAGCACTAACTTAACACTAAAAAATCGGGTATGGGGTACCTCGGAACTTTTCCTCATCACTTCGGATTTGCTACGCTCGTTCTCCATGCTTCGGACTCGCTTCGCTCATCGTCAGAATATATAATTTATTCGACCAAATGTATACTCCAGCATGTACTCGGACTCGTTTTGCTCCTCCCAGATAGTAAATGCATCCGTTTTATAATCAAAGGTCACCCATAAAGCACTGACCACGTACAATGCTGCTTAACTTTTATGATCTACCAAAAATCATGGATATACTTAGTGTACTCATTTATTACAAAAAGGTATTATGTACTTGTAACAAATTTCAATTCAAAGATTATTTTCCGATTTTTTACAATTTAAAAAAACGTATACAAGTCATTCGATAAAAATTAACTAATGCTGATAATGAGATGAACTTATCCCATATATTAGTCTTGTACACAGCCTGTAACAATTATTTTGGGGAATTCAATCTTTATAAATTTGTTTAATTAATTTATGTTTGAATTGGTTTTATTTAATTTGAAATTTGGCGCGAAGTTGATTTAGGCTGTCAATTTAAATTTAAGGGGGCTCCAGGTGAGCTCGAATAGGTTTCCCGCCTTTTTATTTCCTTATCATTTATATATTTTATTAATATTATTTATATCCATTTCCTTTTATTTTTATCTAGTTCTATATTTTTGGTTCGTTCTTAGGTTTTGTAAGTGTTTCATTTTTCTTTTTGTATGAATGCGTGTTGGCTTGAATGCTGAAGGAGAGGTTTCAGAGAGTCAGGTTGAGAGGCTTTCGAGAAGGTTATGTGAGAGCGTCGCTGAGAGCACGTTTTTGTTAGTCAGTTTATAGTGAAGTGGTCTTTCTAACTAAGGATCTTTTGGGCAGCTAACGCTGTAGCGGATTTCCGGTCATACCTAAAAGCCGAAACTGTGAGCTACCTGAGGTCTTCACTTAAAACTACACTGTCTTGAATTTGGAAGGACGTCGGTGTTGTTAGTGATCAGTACTGTCTGTCGTCGCGTCTGTCAATCTGTCAGACTTAAGTTTAAACCAAAATACAGGTTGGAAAATTGTAGTCAGTTTTGTGGTGTCTGTTTATGGCCAAACCTGGGTCGAAGTTGGCTCCAGATTGGTTCAAACTCTACCTTACCCCTACCTCTCTTCTCCATCACTCATCACGTCACCAATGATTTATGATCGGAGTAGATCATAAATCATCATCTCTCTTTTTATTTTCTTAATTTTTAATCCTTGTAAGCCCAGTAATCAAGTTAGGCCTGGCAGAAGACTGCCAGTGTAGGACATATGTAAGGGGCCCCAAGGATCCTACTTATTTAAAATTAAAGATTTTATGTATCAGTTCATTAGTTAAAACTAGGTTCAGGATAGGTACTAATTTAGTTTTAATCTCATGAAATATTACTTACTTTGGTAGACTGGAGGTCTCAGTTAGAGTAGTTGGTTTTCTAGGCATTAGAGCCATTACTTACCTTTTTTATACGTACTGGGCAAGACCAGATAAAGTTTACTTGATTGTAATATTTAATTTACCTGGAGTAAAAATATTAACCAGTACAGTCTGTATTTTACTGACTTCGGTAGGTTTAAGTATCCTATCCTTGAGTACTTACCTTATCAGCACCATAGAACCGAGGTTGATTCTTACCCTCTCCCTTCAGGGACAAAAGAATCTGGCGCCTAATATTAGTAATTTTGGCAGACAGGAACAAGTCAAAGCCTACTGGCTTTTCAGGTATCACAGGTTTGGTTTTCAGGAACCTGGACTGGATGATAACACCCAGCCCGTGCAGCCGATCTGAGTTGGGCATAATTTATAGGTTACAAGCCATATGCGTGCCAAATCTCAATCCGATCGAACCATTTTGTCGCGTTTTATGATTTTTCGAGATATTTGCTGGGTCATTATTACGGGTTAATGACATCATAAAAAAATATTTTCCGAATAGCACAACTACATCAGTAGACTGATTTTGGATAAAGTTTTAACTCTTTAGCATAAATACACTAGGAGCTGCGATGATAACAGACACACACAGACAGACACGAAAACTACTCATAGGAGGCCTTAAAACGCCTAAAACGGATAATTCCGGTGACATCTCGGTTTCGGATTTATTTGGTAGCACAATACTTTTCCTACATACCTACGGTATAAATGAGGAAAAGTAAAAATGTACTCTTCAAAATGTTCTGTACAAACTTTGTTTAGCGACTTTAAAAAATAACGCTATAAGTGCCTAAAACGAATGATATCTGAGTATAAAGATAAAATCTCATTTTTGGATTTTCAGGTGAAAATACTTTTCCTTTATGCCTACGATAGTCAGTGAAAAAAAGTTACAAGACCTGATTGCAACTTGTATTTTATATATAATTCTCTATTTATTTTATTATATATCTATTTTGAATCTATTATATTTCTAGCTCTAATGTTGGAAAGAGCAGCTGTGTTTAATCTCTTTTTGTTTCTATTTATATAAAAGCATTTTTCTAAGATGTTTCCAATTTTTAAATAATAATGAATAATGAATCCTTTCGTAAATATTGTTATGACAAACAAAACAAAAGAATTTTTATTGGAAAAGAAAAAAAAAACTTATTTTGCGATCTAAATGCAATACAATCTAAATGGATTTGAAAAGCCTTTCTAAAGTTTGTAGACAAATTTAAAATATTTGTCTCAAATGTTTTGTATAGTTCGGTAAAAAGGAAGTAAGTATCTAGAGTAAATTAGTGTTGTTTTTTTTTTGTATTCTGTGAAATTTATTGCGTAAGTTAGTGTTGTATATATTGTTTTACTTTTCCAGTGTAAGTTGGTGTTGTTAATTACTTTGTGTAAAGTTTGTAGTGTAAGTTAGTATTGTATTCTGTGAGTGTGAAGGTTTGTGATGGGTACAGTTTGTAGTGTAAGATAGTGTTGTTTTTGATGTATTATATATGAATTTTGTTGTGTAAGTTAGTGTTGTTTATGATGTATTATGTATTATATAAGGTTTCTTGTGTAAGTTAGTGATGTTTCTGATGTATTATGTATTATATAAAGTTTCTTGTGTAAGTTATTATATGTTTGTTGTGTAAGTTAGTGTTGTTTATGATGTATTATGTTATTTCTTGGTGTAATGTTTGTGTGTAAGTTAGGTTGTTCATGATGTATTATATAAAGTTTCTTGTGTAAGTTAGTGTTGTTTTTGATGTATTTATGAAGTTTGTTGTGAAAGTTAGTGTTGTTTATGATGTATTATGTATTATATAAAGTTTCTTGTGTAAGTTACTGTTGTTTTTTATGTATTATATGAAGTTTCTTGTGTAAGTTAGTGTTGTTTTTGATGTATTATGTATTATATAAAGTTTCTTGTGTAAGTTAGTGATGTTTGATGTATTATGTATTATATAAAGTTTCTTGTGTAAGTTAGTGTTGTTTTTGATGTATTATATAAAGTTTCTTGTGTAAGTTAGTGTTGTTTTTGATGTATTATAAAAACTTTGTTGTGTAAGTTAGTTTCGTTTATTTTGTGTTACATTTGCAATGTAAGATAGTGTTTTAATATTGAACTGTGTAAAGTTTGTACTGTAAGTTAGTGATCGGTACAGTTTGTTATCAAAGTTAGTATTGTTTAGGTGGTGACACGTATATTAGTTAGTTAGTTTAATAGTGTAACGTTTATGTTGTGTTTACATGAAGTTAGTATTGTTCATATTATCTAACATTTTACGTCCTTCATGTAAGTTAGTGTAATTTATCCTATTTATTATGTTCGTAATGTAATTTATAGTTGTTTTTGTTGTGTAAAGTTTGCAGGGTAAATGTATTGTAACGTTTTTGTCTTATGTTAGAGCAGTTTAAATAATATATATATATATATATATATATAATATATATATATTATATATATATTATATATATTATATATATGGTGTGTGTGGTGTGTGTGTGTGTGTGTGTGGTGTGTGTGTGTGTTAAAATCCGAGATAATCACCTCACCTCTAAAAGCTAACTTTTCCATTGCTAATTTTTTAATACAACAGAAAAGCAATACAAATTATCAAACAAGTAATCAACAATTAGGTTTTAATTGAACAAACAGTATAGTATGGTATCACAAAACTAAAATTTTTAATCCATTAAGGTGTTAACTTGCATAAATTCGAATTACATTCCAAGAAATCATGTGCAACATTTATAAAGTATTTTACGTTTTAATTGCAATTACATACTTGCAATTACACTTCGATTTAATTTTTTGAAAGAAAATATTTACTGATATATATATATATATATATATATATATATATATATATATATATATATATATATATATATATAAAAGGATTGATGACGAATATAAAACAGCAATTAATTCAAATAAAAAGTGTAGACATTTAAATAATTTTAAGTAATTTAAACTATTTTCTTTGACGAACACTGTACAAAATAGACTTAAAGAAAAATGAAAACCAAGGCGCGCAAAGCGTGCGTGGATCGGTTTCTTATATGGATATATAATTTAAAAAAAATTGTTGAAAATTTTTAAATTATTAAAAATAATTGGTTGACAATTAAGAGATGAGCTCAAACAAAAGAGAAATAACAATCTAAAAACTAAAGCCTCATAGGGCGCACGAAGCTCTTATGGATTCGGTATATATATGCATATAAATTTTACTTACAATTATATAAATATACTTATAAAATTACTTATATAAATTACTTTTCAATAAATAATCAAACTTAATTTTTGGTTATCTTAAATTTGTTTAAACATAAAAACAAAAAATTATTTATTGTTATCGTAACAATGTATTGTTACGAGCGTAGTATGTTGTTAAAAAAACATTGGCTTAGTATGTAAACAATGGTCAGACGTTCTGGCACCCTTCCATTAATAAATTTAACTACAGATTAGACGTTTTAGAGCCTCTTAACAACAATACGTAGTGACTATCTCGTAAAATTAACTATTATCCAGTATATTATTACCTCGTAATGCTTCGTGAAAACAAAGAAAATGCATTCAGCTATCAGTTGCACGTTTTAAAAATATTTCTTACACTCACCAGCAACTAAACTATTTTTGAATAGAAATTCAAGAGCGAACTTTTAGTAAAAAAATTGGGATGAGGGCTGTGCTTATAGTTATTTACCGTAGCAGTGGCGGTTCCAGCAGACCAGCTTGGGGGGGGGGGGGGACTTTTTTATAGTCAAAAGTTAATAGGAGCGGGGACGATTTTCTGTTAAACTCTCCCTCTACTTAGAAAATGCATATAAAGCCATATGTCAAGTTTTAATTTCTAAATATTGATGAATAAGCAATTTTTAATTTAATTATAATCATAATGGAATGAAATTAATATTACAAGCAAAAACATAATATATTCATCTATCCATTATCTTATCTCTTCACTGAAACTAATATATTTATTTCTTAAACAATACCCACATTCAAAATTCATTGTTTTAGTGATTTTTTTTTTCTTCTTCTGGGGGGGGGGGGGGGGGGGGGGGGGGGGGCACGTGCCCCCTGTGCCCCCCCTGAAACCGCCACTGTACCGTAGGTACATAGGAAAAGTATTGAGTTTACAAAAATTCCGAATTGGAATTATCCGATTCCGGCGTTTTCAAAGCCTCCCGAGTAGTTTTCGTAAAGCAGTCTGTCTGCATGTGAGTGAGTGTGTGTGTCTGTTATCATCGTAGCGCACAGTGTATTTATGTTAGAGAGTTGACAATTTTGTACAAACATCAGTCTATAGGTGTAGTTGTGCAATTCAGAAAATATGTTTATGACGTCATTAACCCGTAATAATGACTGCAAAAATTTAGAAAAATCATAAAACACGGAAAATGATGCGATAAGATTGAAATTTGGCACGCATGTAGCCACTAAACTATGTGCTAAGTTTCATCTCATTATCAGCATTAGTTCAATTTTTAACCATATTAATTACAATAAAGAATAAGAATAAAGAAAAAAAGAACAAAAAATAATAAAATGAAGAAAGGGAACTAAGAAAAATAAAATACAGAAAATGAACTAAAAATAATAAAATAAAGAAAATTAATTTAAAAAAATACAAAGAGTAATTGTTGTCTACTGTAGCTAATGGCAATAATCAAAAGAAGAATTTACAATTTAATTGTATAATCCAATTATTTAAAGCACATCGAAGTTCCCAGTAAAAACACGCCCACATATCTAAACAAGTTCTTCAGGAAATTCACCGACTTAATAATTAAAGTTATATTTCATTATTTATGATCTTAATAATAAACAGAAAAGTATACAAGTCTTGTGTTCCAAGTTGAGTTAGGCATTCGACTTAAAATTAATAATTTAATAAAAATACTTGTTCATGTAAATTTTTAATAGAAAATAAAACATTTATGAATGAAATTAGGAATTTGAGATGAATTTGCATTTCAATAAAGCAGGTACTACCGAGAATGCATTCTCGACGAAATGAATAGGAATTATTAATTTATGTCATCAATTATTACTCATATTATAATGGATCTATGCTGTGGTTTTGCAGTTACACAACATTTTTTAGAATCTTTGCTAACGGTAACATGGTTTTGCCATTTATTCATGGTAGTCAATTTGTGTGTGTGTAATTATATATATATATATATATATATATATATATTATATATATATATATATATATATATATATATATATATATATATATATATACAACAGCTTTTAGCTTTAATTTTTATAGCCTTCAACTTATCCGTTTTCACTTCTCGATTTCGGCACCGGTGGTCCAGAGTCCGAAACCCGGGCTATGCCCTGAGAAGATATGAATAGTATTTGTAATTAAAAGATTTCGACAACTTTAATTAATATATAGAGGATAGTAAATGCGACCCACCTGAGCTAGTGCGAGATTTTTGTCCCTAGCTTTACTTTGGATAGCTTAAGCTAATAACAACTTTTGTTCGCTTTCTCGGATTAAATTAATTTTCAGTACCCTGTTGTTCATGAAATATATATGGCACAATTATAACTCGACAGATTTTCAAAATTAACAAAACTTTGAAATATTGTGTGATCTAGCTAATGGAAACACATATGCCAAACTTTATCTTTACTAATACATTAAAATTTTTCTGTCGTGGACGTATACCAATTACATAATAGTTATTTATGCACCAAGGAAGTAAAGAATGCTATTATTTCCCTGAGCAGTCAGTTGGTCCCTAAGGCGTAAGCCGAGGAAACCAAAGCATTTAACTTTCGAGGCGAAGCCAAAGTAGGTAATTGTACAAGGAGAAAAATAGCATTTTACTCCCAAAGTGCATACAACATTTTATCTCCAGATGTTTGAGTTAATGATTTTGAGTCAATAATTTTTTTTTTGGTCTTGTCACCCTTATAAATTTTGGGGCTGTATAAAAATATCTTAAATTAAAAATCCTTTTTATTGCTCCAAACAACTTCTTTTGGCCTGAAACGGAATTTGAGGCAATCTTTTTTTTTTGGTTGGGTCCTCCTTATAAAGTTTGGGGGTGCCGTCCCCAGGAAAGTGTTCAAAAAATTGATCGGTCCCCTGTATAAATTTAGAGGAGACCACTCCCCTAAAAAATGGATAGTTTGGCTCTAACTCCAATTATAGAAAACACTTTTTATTCCCAAGGGAGATTAAGTTACTTTTTACTCCTAAGGGTGTGAAAAGTAACTTTTTTCCCTTTGGAATGAAAAGTGCTTCTTTGCTTCCTAAAAACTAGTGAATAAACTTCACATTATACACCGACTGGAGATAAACTAGCTATAAGACAACTTGATATAAGACAACAGCCTTAAGGCCGCGAAGTGACCAATACGGCGAAGACCTTATGTTGAGTAGAGAAACGCACTAAATCTTTGGAAATATTGGTACAAACTGTGCTTTAGATGAATGCGCACAATATTGTGCTGAACTGATTTTGAAAGGATGTTGTGCTCAGTTTGAGGCCTCTGAACGTGAACTATGCGATCCACTGGTGTTATTGAGGCAATAGAACAAGAATTTCGTACGCAATAAGTGTTATTGAGGTATCAGAGTAAGAACTGTGTATGCAAAAGGTATTTTGCAGATAAAAGAACAAATCTGTGCACGAACAGGTGTTATTTAAGTCTCAGAACAGTTCTTACTTGTGAGAGTCTTGGTTGTGATAAATTACAACCTTCAACTCAAAATTTTCAAAATCTTTATTTATTTTAGTGGCGGTAAAATTCACTCACTTACGAGGTGATTTGGATTAGGTAAAGAGTTTTTCGGACAAATTGTTGGGAGGAGAATCGATTTCGCTTGTTTTATAAATATTTTGATTAATTTTACATAATTATTTAAAAAAAAATATTTAAATAAAATAAAACATTTTTGAAACCCCTGTACGTCACGGCTTTAATATCTACGTCACTCATACACGCGTTACTTTATTATATAATTAATATCCCTGTAGTTTTATAGTCATAAAACAAGTTTTAAGGTCAGTAGCAAGTATAACATAGTTCTGTCCGTTCATTTAGATTTTTACAAAAATCTCTAGTAAACAGTCAAGAAAATCCTTAAAAATGTTACTCGATAACGCATTCCCAAGTTCTCTAGTTCCGATTTTGTCCGATTAACCGATTTTTACCAATTAATCGGACAAAAATAGAATTTTTAAATTAATCAAATAAATCATTTTTGTTTTATTTATGATTACATAAATACATAGTATTCCAACCATGTATATATGTAAGTAGTAGATGTTTTGTTTGTTCCTTTTTTTGAACTTGAGCATGCTTTAGATCTGTTGAGTTTAATATAAATTACATTTAGGTATTATTTAGCTCTTTTTAATTCTTAGGTATTCTTTGAAACATGAATATGCCTTGAGACCTCGAATAAAGGCAAAATATCGTTTTGATGAAGTAGTTTGTTAAAGTTTTATTCCGTCCCATCTAGTGTCTGAAAAATAATAAGCATAAAATAATGGAGACTAATACTAAAAATAAAATAAAAAATAATAAAAATAATTACATTTTTGTTTTATTATTCGGAATGGATACGTAAAATGCGAATGGCGGATGCGTAATCGATTCACATTGATGGGCGTTTTATTTATTTATTTGTACTATAAATAAAATTTATTTGTAGTTGGAATGATGCAGGATTTGAGGGATCTGCAAGCAGAGCAAATGCCCTTTGATATGCTTGCTACCTGGCTTAACATACCATTTGGTATGTTAAGCCAGGTAACCAAATACTTTAAGTATTTGGTTTATACTTCATACTCTGAGGCCAAGCAATACTACTTGTATGTTGTCAAATTGGTTACCCTATACAAAACTGAGCACAACATCCTTTCAAAATCAGTTCAGCACAATATTGTGCGCATTCATCTAAAGCACAGTTTGTACCAATATTTCCAAAGATTTAGTGCGTTTCTCTACTCAACATAAGGTCTTCGCCGTATTGGTCACTTCGCGGCCTTAAGGCTGTTGTCTTATATCAAGTTGTCTTATAGCTAGTTTATCTCCAGTCGGTGTATAATGTGAAGTTTATTCACTAGTTTTTAGGAAGCAAAGAAGCACTTTTCATTCCAAAGGGAAAAAAGTTACTTTTCACACCCTTAGGAGTAAAAAGTAACTTAATCTCCCTTGGAATAAAAAGTGTTTTCTATAATTGGAGTTAGAGCCAAACTATCCATTTTTTAGGGGAGTGGTCTCCTCTAAATTTATACAGGGGACCGATCAATTTTTTGAACACTTTCCTGGGGACGGCACCCCCAAACTTTATAAGGAGGACCCAACCAAAAAAAAAAGATTGCCTCAAATTCCGTTTCAGGCCAAAATAGTCTTCTGGTATTGAAGGAGGATGTCCCAGAAGTTTAAAAAGAGATATGCTTGACTTCTTCGTAAAAAGTTTAAAAGAAACAATTAAGAGAAGATTACAGGAGCTAATGGAGCTGGCAGTGATTTTTATAGGAGAGACCCCGCCTCGAGAAGTGTCATTTAGAAAGCTAGGTGCTATTAGCCATGCAAGATGGATGTCGAAGGCGATCTATTGTTTAAAAATTTATTTATTTAGAAGTGAGTTCAAGTTGTGTACCAAAGAAAGATCTCGATAAGAAAAATTTAACATTTTTCTTATTAGAGTGTATTTAAGAGGGTGGTATGGTGACACAAGTGCGAGTAAGGCCCCAATGTCTGACTTGCACTTTATTCAATCATTAGTCAATAACGAGGCTATAGATTTAAAAACTTGCAATGCTGTACTAAAAAAAATTATTAACCATTTGTTAATAATTAATAAATTGGTAAGGAAGAGGGAGGGAGGGGATCAAGCAAAGGGTATACACAAAGTTTCAAATGTCACAATAATGGCTTGTTTTGAAAGTAAATTCAAACCAAAAAACTAATTGAAAATTCTTGAAACTGAATTGGACTATATATACTCATTACTTAGCTTTCAACCTACTGCGAGATAGGATGACAGGTTTTGTATGTTACACATTAGGTCTGCTAATTTTGGTATAAATAACCAAATATTGGCTTAAGTTATAGGGAAACAGATATCAAGAACATAATATGCCAATGAATTGATAACAAAAAAACATATTATATGAGTTATACTTTGCAGTGTAGAGAAAATAAAATGTTTTTTAAAAAATTATCAGAAAAAAATATATATGTCCACCATTAAATGTCAGAGTAAGTACAAACTACGATGATTTCAGGTCATAATGATAAGATCATAGTGTTTAATTAGTGGGTTAAGTATTGTTTTAACCTAGAAAATAATGTAAAAAATCACAGAAAAAAAATGTGTCACGAAAATCACAATTTTGACGAGTTTTGACACCTGTAAAACTTCAAAGGCCCGGCGGCACCTGTTAATCACCTCCGATCGGGCTGAAATTTTAATGGAATTTTTTTTTCATACATTCGAACAAAAGTAGGGGTTGGAGCAAAGAAAAAGAAGTTCATTTTTAGGGCCACCTAATATATATATACACAAAAATTGAAATATTCATCTGCATGCAAAATATGATGATTTGGACATGATGATCTACCAATAAGCAGTTGAAAATTGAAAATGGAGAAGTTTAAGGTTATGGAAACTAAAAACTGAAAAAGAAATATGAAACTACATTCGATGATAAATTCTAGGCTCTGACTTACGGACGTGAGACCTGTTGCGTGCACAGTTCTCGTGCTTAGATCTTCGAGCAAGTTCGTTATCTAACCTTATTTTCAATTCATAATGTTTACCAACTGACCTCGAGATGTTAAATCTACTTTTATCTTGCGAAAATACTATTTTATTACTTTCAGTACGGGCTCAATTTTAATCAGAATCTGACCAAATTATTTATATGCAACACTGAAATCAGCACAATGTGTCCATGCATCGTTTGATTTTTTAACGAAAATTATAAACAGGATATCGGATTAAATAATAAAGCATGACATCGAAAATTGGAGAAAGCTAAACTTCAGCTTAACATGCTAAGTGTGTATACAAAAAGTCTCTACGATCAAATGATGGAGTAATCCATCAGGAATACAAGTACAAAATACGGGCCCTCGGTCCGTAGCCAATACATTGCGCGGCGTCGACCCCACGGGCTGTGTGGCTCTGTGGCCACATTGTTGCTCTTTCGTATTATTTGTTACAAAATGGTAGTTTAATACTCACACAAACACACACACACAATATATATAGAATAGAATAGAAAAAATATTTTTATTTACATTAAAATACAAAAAGTATTGGGTAAATAGTCAAAACTAAAATTCAACTCACATTACAACTAAAATTTATAATAAAAAAATTAGTTAAATTAAATAATTATAAATTAATTAATTATTAAATTAAACATGTTGTCTTATTAAATTACATAAAATTGCAACAAAAAATTCTGGTAGGAAAGGAAACAAAATTTTAACTAGGTATATTTGAAATAAAAAGGAACAATTTAGTCATTGAAAAGAAAATGGTATTAACTTTTAAAAAATACTAAAAAAATATAAAAAATTTATGCATCAGTTTTATTTTTAATAAGAGGTTGCTTTTCCTATTTAAAAATCTTCAACAGTGTAGTATGTATTTTCTAAAAGAAGCTTCTTAATATTTTTTAAAAAAGTATCATCATCAATTCCATTTTTAAAACTATCTCAATACTGTTGTACAAAATCATACTATTGTATTCACAAGTTTTTTGTAGTGATTTGTTTTTGTTTTTTAATTTTTAAATTCTTTTTATTTCTTGTTTCATAAACATGACAGGCTTGAGAATTATTACAATAACCTAAATTATTTCTTGCATGCTTTACACATTCTAATATATATATAGTGCAGTACTTGTCAAAATTTTTTCTCTTTAAATAATTTTTTGCAACTAGATCCTATTTTTTTCTTAAATATTATGCGTAATATTTTTTTTTGTAATCTTAAAATTTTTTTTGCAAATGGTGATTTCCCCCATAAGATAATCCCATAAAGTTTTGACTGAAAGAGACCAAAGTAAAGATTAATTAGATTTTTTCAGAAAGCGATCTTTTAAATGATTTAATTAAATAGATAGATTTATTAAGTTTTTTAGCAAGAGAATCTATATGTTGTTCCCAGCTAAGTTTATTATTTAAATCATGCCTAAATATCTAACGTTTTCATTTTCTTTTAATTTTTCATGGTTTATGTATAAGTTATATTTATGAATTGATTTTTTATTACCTTTGAAATAAATATATTCAGTTTTGCTTGAGTTTATCTTTATTTTATTTATTAATGCCCAAATGAAAAGCTTTTTTAGTTCAATATTTATTTTATTATTAAACATATCTTTTTATCTTCATGAAAAATTAAAAGGACATCATCACAATAAATTTTAATTTCACACTGGTCTAGTGCCTTCACTATATCATTTATATATAAAATAAAAAGAAGAGGCCCCAATATAGAGCCTTGAGGCACCCCTCTGTTTATTTTGCGTTGGCTGGATTTATAAGTTTGGCCATTTAACCCTTAAGTTCAGTATACTGATACCTGTCTGTTAGATAGGAGGCTATGAGTTTTAACGCTACTCTCTAAGGCCAAGGCAATATAATTTATGGAGCAACATCTCGTGCTCCACCAGATCAAACGCCTTAGAGAAATCAACCAGTACTACAACTGAGTTGACTCCTTCATCCAATTTCGCTTGAATTTCATCAATGGTGCCTACAATTGCTTTGATGGTCGAGCTGTTCTTTTTAAACCATACTGCCTAGCAGTGATCAATTTATATTTTGTTACGAAAGAAAAAAGCCTTTTATATAATATCTTCTCAAAAATCAATATTATAATATATTATATATATATATATATATATATATATATATATATATATATATATATATATTATATATATATATATATATTATATATATATATACAAACTTCGTGAAGATGTATACTTCTGTCATCGAGCAACCTCATAAGCTTAAAATAAATTTTATATTTGTACGCCGACTTCAATCATCGAAAACGGTAAACTCATTTATATAAACACTAGATAGATTAATTGAAAGTTAAATGCATATGACAATGAAATAACAGGATACAGAGAAGCTTCCTATACAACAAATGCCACTTAATTCGTGGGCTATTTGTTCAACCCGCCTTATTCTTTAAGTAACACAACAACTCAATCAAACGTTAAGTAACAACATTGTACATGAGTATTTGTAACACAGGTTGAGTTCAAAACAAATCTAGAATAATTAGCCACTACTTTTGATATAATTGATAAATGCTACCAGTATTATTAAAAACGACTTTTAGGAAGTAATAGTATATATATATATATATATATATATATATATTATATATATTATTATAACAATATAATATATATATATATATATATATTATATATATAAATATATATATAATTTATATATACACAAAATTGAATATTCATCTGCATGCAAAAATATGATGATTGGAATTGGATGATCTACCAATAGCAGTTGAAATTGGAAAATGGAGAAGTTTTAAGGGTTATGGAAACTAAAAACTGAAAAGAAATATGAAACTACATTCGATGATAAATTCTAGGCTCTGACTTACGGACGTGAGACCTGGCGTGGAGGGTTAAATAATCCTTTCGGCAAGGAATAGATCCTCGCCGTTGAGAGCCGCCACCATACCCATCTAATCTGTAACAGTTAACACTTAAAAATCTCAGAAGATATGATCTGGTTTTGTAGAAACATTGCCTGTGAAGAAACATGGAAATTATTTTTAGTCAATTATTTTATAGAAAATTACGCTTGAGATTTAAAATATCTTGATGGTACATA
Organism: Microvelia longipes; assembly: GCA_018340805.1. Taxonomy (NCBI): domain Eukaryota; kingdom Metazoa; phylum Arthropoda; class Insecta; order Hemiptera; family Veliidae; genus Microvelia; species Microvelia longipes. The sequence continues at coordinate 55,533,963 of JACMZG010001911.1, read as the reverse complement.
AAATAACTTTAATTTAGTTTCTATTTTTTCTATAAAATCCTTGGATTAAATGAATCAAATTCTTGTTAAATAGACCGTGTTAATTAAGGGTAAAATAAAACATGAGGCAAGGCGATGATGCATGGAAAAATGCTATGTATTAATAATAACAATCAAACAATAACAATGTGGCCATAGCGAGCCTTACAGGGGCTGCAGAGTAGACCTGTGAGGCAAGACGTTGAAATTTTGCTAAATAAATGGCAGAATCCCACGTAACAAAATATGATACGAAACAGAAACAATTTGGCCTCGCAGCGGTATTTATAATCCTTAAGATAGAGATGATTTTATTTTGAAAAATTCAGAAATAATAGGTAATAAATAGTTAAGCTAATGCTTAAGTTATGAAGCATAAACTGAAAGCTTAAGAAAGAAATGGATTGTTGAGCAAAGAAGTAAACAATTCAAAAGTAATTTAATCGCTTGAGGACATTCACGTAAGAAGTTTTAAGTAAAGATATCCCATACGGTATAATATTCTACTTTGCCCACCTAGAAAGCGCAAAAAGCATTAAAACGCGTCTTAATTATAAAAAAAAAATGTTTAAATGTTTTATTATCTCTGTTGGAAACTACTTGTATTTCTTATTTTTTTCAATCGAAACTGGCAGTCCAGAGTTTCTGGGCAAGATATACTCTCTTTAAATTGGCAGACCTGAATTTGTTGATATGCACATGATGTGCTCCCTTTAAAACAATCTTCTGTAATGTAAGAACTCACTTACGTTCGTTCAATTATGAACTTGCTTTTTGACTTTGTTGACATAATATCCTTTCTCTTAATTGAAGAACTTGATTTTGCTGACATAATATCCTCTCTTCAAATTGAAAAACTTGATTTTGTTGACATAAGATCCTCTCTTTAAATGATGAACTTGATTTGTTGGCATGATATCCTCTCTTTAAATTTGATGAACTTGATTTTGTGGCATGATATCCTCTCTTTAAATTAATGAACTTGATTTTTGTTGCATGATATCCTTTTTACATTAAAAAACTTGATTTTGTTGACACTCTCTTAAATTTTGAACTTGATTTTTGATGATCTTCTTTAAATTGATAACTTGATTTTGTTGGCATGATATCCTCTCTTTAAATTGAGAACTTGATGAATTGATGAACTTGAGTTTGACTTGTACTTGACTTGAGTTTGAGATTGAAAGTTATTTAAATTCTTATTATTCATATTATTTATTAAAACAAAATATAAGAGACTCAGTTATAATTATTGTTTATCCAAAATTTACGGTATAGTAGAAGTTATATTATAAGAAGAGTTCGAAACCCTTTAATTATAATAAAGATATGGATTGATAATAGCAAGATGATTTCCTAAAGCTTAATTTTACAACGCATTCTTAAGTTTGACATTTTCTTTTGCTTTCATAGTTGTGAGAGAAGTCTTTAGTATGAAACTGATTTTCCACTATGCTGTCACGTCATATCATCACACATCAGACAAATTTCGTATTCCACAACGTCTTATCCCCTCAAAAATATCAATATTTAAATAGCACAACCGTCTTTCGGTTTACACCTTCTACAGAGCCTAACGTAGCGAATTCAAAAACAATATTAAAATTAAAATAAAACATAAAATTGTTTTATTTTAAAACAATTTTTAAAAAATATAAAATGTTGAAAGATTAAAATTTCTGGGGTGGAGACCCGCAAGCCGGGCGAATTTTTTTTGGAATTCGCGCTTTTTGCTTATCCAATTTTTGCTTAATTTATCTGTATATATTGCACGGCACAGTATTTTTTGCACTCATTGGAACATCGCTTTATGCTAATTTTCAGCGCATTTTCTTTGAGAGAATTATACATAAGAACTAATTGGATTGAGAAGCAAGAAAGCACACATTTAAAAGAATATTTACCCAGCTGGCAGATTTCTGCGACAGAATTATTTTAAAGTTGTAAACTTGTATTTGTCTGCTTATAAATGTTCGTCTAAACTCGTCCAGGAATGTATTGACTCCCTCCAATACATTCTACGACAACATACATTCCAGGACATTGTGGTGTTGAGGGCAATGAGCAGGCTGACCAGCAAGCCAGGCTGGGTTCCAGTTTATTTCTCTCCACTCCAGAGCCCGCAGTCGGTGTTGCTCGCTGTATAAACAGCTCTTAAGGACTCAATGCATAGAGACTTTGGAAACATGTGGATTCATTCTACTAGGAGGAAACAGTCTAACCTGCTTATCAAAGAACAGTCTAAAAGGCTTACCAGGTCAATTTTAGCCCTGAGAAGAAGTACTTGCCCTTCAATAACTGGTGTTCTTACTGGTCATTGTCGGCTTCACCGCCATTTAAACCTGATAGGATTGGCAGCTAGTCCTAAAAGCAGGTTATGTGATGAGGACGAGGAAACTTCTTCATACTAAGCACTTGTCCTGAATTGACGTATCTTAGGTGGCAGACCTTTGATCTGTCCAGTGTTCCTTTAGAGGAACTTGTAGAACTACCCCAAGTTCATAACTTTCATCAGGACTTCATACGAACTGGTGGCCTTCCTTTTACTTTCTGGGTTTGCACTAAGGACCCACCTGAGTGGTCTAATGCTCTGGTTTATACCCCCGGTTTTAAAAAAAGTATACTGCAAATAAGACGATAAAAAATTAGCGTCACTACTGATTCATTGACGGCAGTCTAATATTAACTAGAATATTTTTCTATAATCGTAAATATAAAATAATAATAATGCCCGTTTTAGGGCCTTTTGGCCCTTCAGGGTATTTTCCCTGCGGGAACTACCTCGACTGGGTCACATCTACTATGCTCAAAGTAAATCTAAAGTTGGCGACATCTTTTTACATCAAATTCTATTCATAAAAACTGAGAGCATAGCCCGGGCTGTGAACCTCGGACGACCTCCGGTGCCGTAGTCCTATACTATACGACCGCGGCTACGGAGTCAGATATCGCAAATATAAAAACGATTCGATAATAATAATGACATTTCCTCGTATTTAAGTCATTATTAAACTACAACTTACTAATTTTTATAATTATATTTATTTTGTAACAGTAAGAAGCTTATATAAAGTAACGAAATAAAATACCTCCTCCGTAAAAGTTTTTTTATTTTTACTAACGACCTGTCCCCTCTAAGTAAGTAAATTAAAAAGTGACCAGAATTCAAGAGCACTTGGATAAATTGGTTTTAGTTTATCTGACACTTAAAGATCAACATTAAGGGGGCGGGGGTAGAAGTGACCTCCATCTGTCTAGCCCAGCTCTTGGAAATAGTAATTTTTTGTTTGTTAATTTTATTTTCTCCCAATTTTTTTTTTTTGGTTGAAAATATTGTTAAGGAGTAAAATTGTGTCAGCTAAGATGTTTTATTGGTAACTCGTGTGCCTTATTGTTTAAGTTTACAGTGACGTATTTTCTTCTATTTAATTTTGTGTAACTAACAAGTTGATATCGTTTATAGAGATCATTGATAATAATAAGTATTCCATCCGATGGACAACACAGTAGAGCAATAACTTGGAAATCCAGCATAAAATTTGTACCAAGTTTTCGTACTAAGTTTCAACTGTCTAGCATTAACACACTACGAGCTACGCATGGTAGCAGACACACTCATATAAATACATACAGACAACTTTGTAAGAACCACCCAGGTGTCAAAAACGCCTAAAAATAATATAGGTGAAACACACACTCACACATATATACAGACAGTATGTCAAAACGCCTAAAAATACACACACCACATATAACAGACCAACTTTGTAAAAACCACCCTCAAACGCCTAAAAATAATATAGGTGAAACACACACTCACACATATATACAGACAGACAACTTTGTAAAAACCACCCAGATCTCAAAAACGCCTAAAAATAATATAGGTGAAACACACACTCACACATATATACAGACAGACAACTTTGTAAAACCACCAGATCTCAAAAAACGCCTAAAAATATATAGGTGAAACATTACAGACAGACAACTTTAAGGAAACCAATCAAGAGGTCTTTAAAAGACATGAAACAGATGATTCTGGTGTCATTCCGGTATCGGATTCTTTGCAAACACAATACTTTTCCTATATACCTACGGTATAAATGAGGAAAATAATAGTATAGCTATGGATTTTGTGATACTAATCCAGAATCATTAAATATGGCGATTAATACTAGAAATTATAAATAATATTTTTTAGAATCCAGTTTGAATAATAATTAGAATCTTTCATTTCAATCTGACTTCAACCACATAGCACACTGGCACAGTTGTTGAGGTGCCAGTGAATTTAATCAAACTCGCGAATAGAGAAGTTTTTTAACCGTAATCCTTTTACGGGCCGTCTGCCCGCCTTCACTGTGTATTGATGAATACTATATTTAAATATTCTGGCACGGTGATTCGCAGACCAGGCGAATTTTCATTGAAATGTGTACTTTCTTGCTCAACAAATCATTTCTTGCTTAAGTTTCCAGGATATGCGTTATAACTTAGGCAGTAGTGTCACAACTTGTTTTTTTAATTTTTTACAAAGAAAATGCGCATATCCATCCAATAGAGTAGATAATACATGCACAACACAGCATTATTCACACTCATATTAAGCTTAATTTATGCTAATTAGTAGCGTATTTTCATTAACAAAATTAAATAACAAGTTGTAACTCTACTGCTCAGGTTACAAAGCATATACCGGAAAATTAAGCAATAAATGGATTAATAAGTAAGAAAGCGCGCACGTTGGATTGATTCCCCTTTTAAATAACTTTAAAAATTATTTTAAAGTTATAAACATATATACTGTTACTATGACGACAAAAAATTTTCGCCAGGACCAAAACTCAGCTAACCGGGTTTGATTTAAAATATTAGTCTGTTTGAGAGATAATGCGCTTACAAAATCCGCTATATATATATATATATATATATATATAATATAATATATATATATATATATATATATATATATATATATATATAATATAACCCACTTTCCGTCATCAGGGACCTCTGAAACAGCTTTTGGTCACATTTCTTAGTCCAACTCCCGCCATACGAACCACCTCATTAGATATTATGTTATTATTAAGCAAAGTTTTAAAAATTGTTTGTTCGTAATCGGACACAAAACTATGTAGTTAAATAGTGATCACATTAAGCGACATTTACTCCTTAAAAGTCTTAATATAGAAGTAATAATGCCTCATAGGAAGTCTAACAACTCAGTTGATGGGTTTAGACAGAAATATCTTTGATAAAAACTTTAAAAAAAACGCCTACGTGGTTTAAATAGAATGTTATGAGTCTTAAGTATTATAAGCATATAATTGTTACGAACACAATTATGATAAATGTAATGATAACCATGATAATATCACAAGAAAAATACAGAAACATTTTGACCAACGAAAAAAACTTGGAAAAACAAACGAATCAATTTCTTCGTCATACATTGAACAATAATGAATCATTTATAACATTGCAAGTCAATCTAAGTAAGTAAAACTGAGCACTTATAATATCCAAGTCAGTCGACAAAGTTAACAAATAAACACGTAATTAGTCTTGAAGACAAACAAGGAATTTGCCTTCTTACTTAGCATAACTAGTTTAGTTATTTTATAATTTTTTGTGAATACTAATTACAGTACTTTCCATTCCAATTTAATTAGTTGGTGTTTTCTTTCTACTTTTCCTTATTAATAACATTGGTATATAGGAAAAGTATTGTGTTTGCAAAAAAATGAAATCGGTACGTCATCGGAATTATCCGTTTCAGCGTGTTTTTAAGACATACTTGAGTAGTTTTCACGAAGATGTCTGTCTATATGTGTATGTGTATGTGTGTGTGTTATCATCGTAGCTGGCAGTGTATTTATACTAGAGAGTTAAAACGCGGTACAAAAATCAATCTTTAGCTCTAGTTGTACTATCCGAAAAATATTTTTTAAGACGTCATCAACCTGCAATAATGAATCAGCAAAAATTTTGAAAACTCTTAGAATGCTAAAAAAATGTTTTAATCAATCTGAGATTTGGCACGCATCTCATATGTGCAACCATATGCATGCAAACATATGCGCCCAGTTTCATCAAGATTAATTTTTATCATATGACCAGTATACGTTTTTAAAAAATACTGAAAAATCAACAAATAATCCGAAAAATCTATTAGTTATTTGCAATCAATAAATATACCAAGTTTTGTTTAAAAGTATAACTGCAGTTCTTGCTGTATCATAAAAGTTAAGCACCATTAAATGAGGACAGTGCATGGATGGGTGACCAATGGGAATAAAACGAATGTATTTACTATCTGAAAACGAGAGGAAGGAGTCTGAAGACGTGCTAAGGAAGAGCGAAGCAAGTTTGAAAAAGAGAGGATGAGCGTAGCGAATCCGATGTAGTAAAGAAAAGTTCTGAGGTACCCTGTACACGATTTTTAGATGTTTGGTTGGTAAAACTCGCTATAAATAATTAAATATTAAGAGTTGAGTCTTCCTTATTGTTCCTCATTATGTTCAGTAATAAAGTAAGGGCACTTTTGAGGAAAAAATTCTAATGTTAAGTTATACACGACTATATTTAGCCTTCTCCTCAAGGCATAATCATGTGTGTAAGTATAAAGAATAAAAATTAGGAACTAATAAGTATTAATTTAGAATTAAATAATACTGAATCAAATTGAATAAAGTCACTTGACACTTTATTCCATTTGATTCAGCAATTTTCAATTCTAAATTAATACTTATTAGTTGCTAATTTTTATACTTATTGACATGATTAAGAAAATTGACCAGATTGAATTGGATTAGAACCAGATGCTACATGTGTTCCAGAATTTAAAAAAACTGAGCATCATGTCTGTTGTGAACCTTTTTATCTATCACTCCCTATCCATATAAGACAATATTCACCTTTACGACAGAAACAACTTGACCCACAACTACAACACAAAAAACAAGGACCTCTGCTCATACCCCCTCACAGACTTAAGAAATCTCAGGTTGTACAGCATTCTTGGAATTAAATATTTAATTCTCTTGAAAAAAATATCAGAACTGCCTATTAGGTTAAATAATTCTGGGGCGCGTGGTCCGCATGTCGGGCGAATTTCTTGGATGCGAGCTTCAAACCCAGAGTACCTGGTTCAAATCCTAGTAGGGACAAATTGTATCTTTTTTTACCTAATATAAGTTTACAACTAAAAATAATTCTGGCGCGGGTGGTCCGCATGTGCGGCGAATTTCCCTTTGATGCTGTTTCCGTGCTTTTTTACATTTTATATAAGTTTACAACTAGTAAATAAATAATCCGGCGCGTGTTCCGCTGTCGGGCGAATTTCATTTAGAATGCGTGTTCCGTGCTAAACAACCCATTTCTGCTTATGCTAGAACCATGCCCATTGCGTGGTTCCGGTTCATGCTTTAGAACCTAAGCAGTTACTCAATTGTCAAGCACTGCTCGTAACTCATTGTCTGTATTTCCAAAGGAAATGCGCATAATCATCCAGTTGTTGTACAAAACTATGCCTCTAAAATTAGAAGTACGCACTATTATTTGCACTAGTTTAAAGATTAGTTACTTATCTTTAAGCTTAGTCAGTTATCTTTAAAGGTTTTAGCGCATTTCCTTTGAAAAATACAGACAAAATGAGTTACGAGCAGTGCTTGACAATTGAGTAACTGCTTAGGTTCTAAAGCATGAACCGGAACCACGCAATGGCATGGTTCTTGCATAAGCAAGAAATGGGTTGTTAGCACGGAAACACGCATTCTAAATGAAATTCGCCGACAGCGGACCACCGCGCCGGAATTATTTATTCTAGTTGTAAACTTATATAATGTAAAAAGCACGGAAACACGCATCCAAAGGAAATTCGCCCGACATGCGGACCACCGCGCCAGAAATTATTTAGTTGTAAACTTATATTAGGTAAAAAAAAAGATAAAAAATTATTGTCCCTACTAGGATTTGAACCCAGGTACTCTGGGTTTGAGAGCTCGCATCCAAAGGAAATTCGCCCGACATGCGGACCACCGCGCCAGAATTATTTTCTAGTTGTAAACTTATATTTTGTTAAAAAAAAAACGATAAAAAATTATCGACCCTTCCAGGATGTGAACCCAGGTACCCTGAGTTTGAGTGGTCGTATTGACTCCGGACCACTGCCATTCAACTCAGAGGCCCAAAAAACATTGAAAACGACACCCTACTCGAAATTTAATTTTCAACGACCGTAATGTTGGTTTTCTATATTTTTGTGGTTTTTTCGACTTTTTGGTAACTTAAAGTGGTCGTATCGTCTTTGGACCGGTTCATTCGATTCAGCGCCCCAAATTACATAGAAAACGACACCCTACTCGAAATTTATTTTTATCGACCTAAATTTTGGTTTTTATAATTTACAATGGTTTTTTCGATTTTTAGGTCACTTAGAGTGGTCGTATCGACTTCGGACCGGTTTTCATTCGATTCAGCGTCTCAAAAAACATAATATTGACCTTTTTTGCGGCAAAAAAATATTAACCCTGAATTTTGCTGATTTTTTGAAAATTTCGCTGACTCAGCAAACCGGGTTAATGACGTCACAAAACCTGGTTTTTCAAATAGGGTTCGTGTCCTCCCAAAGGTTGATTTTTGTACCAAGTTTGTTAAAAAATATTTAATCCGTTCGAAAAGATAGAGTGTTACAAGAAAGTGTCTAGAAATACAATATATATATATATATATATATATATATAATATATATATATATATATATATATGTATATATATATATATATATATATATATATACATATATAATATATATATATATAAAAGTCCTCGCGAAAAATTTTTTTTCGTCATTAGGGACCTCTGAAACGGATTTGTGTCGTGGTCCGAGGTTCGAATTCCGCCATGACGCCTATCCCATTAGCGAATTTTTTCCCAAAGGAAATTCGCTAAAAGAATGTTAAGGAGTTCCTTACTGAACAACCTTACTATACTCACCAAGAGTTCCTGAATAGAAGTAAAATATAATGAACACACTTAGTTCAATTAGTTAATTATAGATTTTAATAATCATTTGAATTATTTAGTTTGTTATTTTTTAGATTGTTAATTGTACTAATTGTTATTGTGTAATGTACGTGTGTAATATAGTATTTAGTTAAGTAAAACTGTGACATTATTCTATAGTTTTATAATTGTAAAACATAATGAAAATAAAGCTCTTATTCTTATTCTTATGATTGTACCTTAAGGAGAAGGCGAAATATAGTCTTAGTATAACTAGAACATTAGAATTTTTTTTCCTCAAAAGTGCCCTTACTTTATTACTAATAATTTAATATTACTTAGTGGCAAATTTTTTGTATGATAATATTCAATTGAGGAGATCAATGGAACTAATAGAGCACTAAATCATTTAAATCTTATCGCACGGCTAATAAAGGTATAAATCCATTTTAATCTTGGTGTACCTCCATGATCCGGGTCTTAAATGCGTCACTAACCTTTGAAATTAGAGAGGTTTGGGGTTCGCATACAAGTCTACGGAGTCATTTTATCTTTAAGATTTTTGATCAGTTATGCCATCTCCCACTTAAATTACGATTTGATCGTAACGATTTGCTATTATTCTCATTAAAATCTTATGTAGTTCCTGAAAAGTTTATCACTAATGAGCAGTAAGGATGTGAACGGGCATTATTATTATTATGTTTATGTAAATAAATAGAAACTTTTAAAGGGCTGAAGTCTTCATTAATCAACCTAGAATTTATTTCTTAACAGTCCAATAACAATTTTGTTAATTATTATTGATGTTTAAAATTTATTAAAAGTAATACTAATCTAGAATTACTAGGTAATTTAATGTATTTACCAATTACGTACATCTAATTCCATGGAATTTCTATAATAATTAATCAAAAATATTACGCTACATGCAAATTTGTAATAACGTTAATTATGCAATCACCACTTATGGTATAATTTGTGATGCGATAATTATTTGCCTCGATTAAAAGGATTATTACTTACCTAACATCTATTTACTTTTCCTCATTTATACCGTAGGTATATAGGGAAAGTATTGCGTTTGCAAAATAAATTTTAAACCTGGATGTCATCGGAATTATCCATTTCAGGTGCTTTAAGACATACTGAGTAGTTTTTACAAAGTTGTTTGTCTGTATGTGTGTGTGTATTATTATCGTAGCTGTCAGTGTATTTATGCTAGAGAGTTGAAACTTTTTAAGAAAATCGGTCTATAGGTGTATTTGTTGTATCCGGAGAATATTTTTTTTTGAGGTAGTACGTAATTGAGCACTTTATTTGACCGTTTTTAGGATGAAAGCCAATCATTATTGTTATAGGAGGTTATTTAGTACTTTTCACCTCCGAGGACAATAATGAATGTAAAAAACTCCTAGAACGTAAAGTAATACATATATGCCGCCATTACTGTAATGTAAGCGTGTTCAAAAAAAACAATCTGTTGTATAACCTTCAAGAGGTTTCTTTAAAAACGTTTATTTGTTGTTCTGTTTTTGTTCGTAGACTAATTTTTTTTTCGTTTTTTAAAAGTGTTCTAATTGACAATTTTTGTGTGTATTTGTAAAGCTTTTACATTTTTGAGTAAAATGTGAAGCTATGGATGAATTCAATGACGACGATAATATGGAGTTAATTGACGTTTGTTTTTTTTTCAATTAAGTATATATAGCGCAGTTTATTTAATGAGTGCTACCTCAAAAAAAAAATAGTGTATGCCATCCAGCTGAGAATGTCTTTATGTCTTGGCAATTTTTCCCGACTCGCTTCGCTCGTCGGTAAATCTAATTGCCGTGACATAAAGACACGCTTCTCAGCCTTATGGCATAAATAACTATTTCATGACGTTATTATCCTGCAATAATGAAACAACTAAAATTTTGAAAAATCAACAAACATGAAAACATTTGTCGATCTGTTTGAGATTTAGCACGCATATAGCCACGTATATAGCCATGCATAAGACTAACATATGTGCCAAGTGTCATCTTATTATCAGCATTAGTTCAATTTTTATCAGATGACGTGTGTACGTTTTTTAAGAAATTGTAAAGAAAAGAGAAAAATAAAAATGAGTAGAACAGAAAATAGAACAGTAAATGAGAAAAATAAAAAAATAAGTGAAATTAAACAAGAGATGAAATGGATCAATGACTGACAACTGTATAGCCAACGGAGAAACAACATGATAAACAAATAATCAATGCCAAATGACACATAGGAAGCTAATAATATTAATTTTATCGCCCTAATATGAAGTAACAACATATATTTCTCTCAAAAACACTCTCTTGTATCTTATCTCTCTATAAGGCAACACATTTGAAGATATCAACATAATGTCAAGCACTTTGACTTTAATCTTATATTTATCTAGTAATCCAAACTGCAAATCAAAACTATACAGTTTTGACCTATACATTCATCGGATGTTTCTAGAATAAGAGAATAAAAATATTTGTCACATTTAGAAGCAGTTAAATCAATTTTCAACTTATATATTCAACTAACAATATCAAAAAACAAAAAATAACATAAACAAAAACAAAACAATATCAAAAACAAAACATAAACAAAAAATAATAAAAACAATACCAACTTTAATATTATAACTAAGATACTGAGTAATGGAGTTAACTCATCAAGCCATACAAAACTCTCGCATTTTGAGAAGAGATTTTGGTGTTTTGTATGGCTTAACTTCAATATTATAACTAAGATACTGAGTAATGGAGTTAACTCATTAAGCCATACAAAACACCAAAATCTCTCGCATTTTGTGGAGAGATTTTGGTGTTTTGTATGGCTTAACTTCAATATTATAACTAAGATACTGAGTAATGGAGTTAACTCATTAAGCCATACAAAACACCAAAATCTCTCGCATTTGTGGAAGATTTTGGTGTTTGTATGGCTTAACTTCAATATTATAACTAAGATACTGAGTAATGGAGTTAACTCATTAAGCCATACAAAACACCAAAATCTCTCGCATTTTGTGGAGAGATTTATGTGTTTTGTATGTCTTAACTTCAATATTAATTGAATGATAGACATACCAGGTATATTTACTAGCTCTATTTTCCAGCTTCCTTATAAGATTCTCAATACTTTGTGTAAAGCCACTATTTTTAATAGTTACAGTGGTTCTTACAGGAACGACTCCCAAGGGGGTCGCAGAAAAATTGAAGGGGGTCGCGGAAATGCATGGAAAAGTTAATTGAAAAAATAATATAATAAATAAAAATATTGACAACTCATACCTATCAATTCATAATAGGATTATTTTAGGCTAGATTATATTAATTAGTTAATATAAAATTAATGTTATAACTGCTTTTTCCTATTGATATCAATACCAAACTATGCCTCCCTGTAGCCACTTCGCAGGTACATGGTTATTGTATTTTAGCAGTTTATTGTATTTAAAATTTTTAAAGTTATGTGCAGCAACAATATTAGCGAATTTTTCAAATGTATCAGTTGAAGAACGCATTTTGTTTACATAATATGTATACATACATGTATGTCAAACGATAAAATAATAAATAATGCTAGTAATAAAGTTTGACTCTGTTTTGTGTTAAACTTGCATAGCAATATGTGCGAGTGGTATTTAATTTCAGCCTAATCCAATAATTTTTGTAATTGAGAGAATTTTTGAATTTTTTTCTATTTCTTTATTGTAGGTTAATAACACATTTACACATTTAATAACAATCAAGTTCTGGACATTGAGAAGTATGACTTTTGTATCAAGTTTCATTTGTGATCCAACAATTCCTTCAAAATCGAAGGTTGTCGTGTTTATATATATATATATATAATATATATATATATATATATTTATATATTTGTTTATATATGTATATATATATATATATATATATATATATATATATATATATATATATATATATATATATATATATATATATATATAATATATATATAAATATGTATATATGTGTGTATATATGTATATACAGGGTGTTTCATATAAAGTGTCCACCAAAAAAGGATGTGATTGTACTCTTCAAAGGGAACAAAAAATGTTCTATAATAAAAACTCGGATCTCCAATAGTTTTCCCACAAGGTCAAATTTAATATTTTAAAAAAATATTTTACCTCACATCATAAAATTGTTAGTAGCGTTTAAACTGTTCAAGCTAGAAAAGCGAAATTGGTCTCGTTAGAAAGCTGAGTAAATTTTCTAAAGATCAAATTACTAACTATGTCAAATATTTTGGAACTACTGCCCAAAAATTTACATGAAAAATTATTTTTTTTTAAAAGTTAATTTTATGGAATTTTTGTGGTAGGGCATTAGAGGAAGTAAGAGATGAGCAAAAGTTCAGCCAAGAACGGAAAAAACTTCTTTTATGATTGCCCTTTAAGTAAATGTAAATATTTTTATACATTCAATAGTCAAAAATGTAAGCTATTGTTGCTAGAAGTTGCAAAAACTGATCATTTTTGTTGTCGTATAAATGAGAAAATAATGTGTTATTTTAACAAAATATTTTTTTTCGAAAGTAAACTTATAATACGATTTTTAGACTCTAGGAATTAAAGTAAACATATTTTATTCTCATACATTTTTCTCTAAAACCAATATTTTTAAAGATTTTTAATTATTTTATGTACCATGTAATTAATATTGTAGAGATATGCAAAAATGCCAAAAAAATTACAGTTTTTCCAACTTCTAGAATGGCTTAACATTTTGACTATTGAATGTATGATGAAGTTTGGGTTTTCTTAAAGGCAATCATAAAAGAAGTTTTTCCGTTCTTGGCTGAACTTTTGCTCATCTCTTACTTCCTCTAATGCCTACCACAAAAATTCCATAAAACTAACTTTTTCAAAAATAATTTTTCATGTAAATTTTTGGGCAGTAGTTCCAAAATATTTGACATAGTTAGTAATTTGATCTTTAGAAAATTTACTCAGCTTTCTAACGAGACCAATTTCGCTTTTCTAGCTTGAACAGTTTAAACGCTACTAACAATTTTATGATGTGAGGTAAAATATTTTTTAAATATTAAATTTGACCTTGTGGGAAAACGGTTGGAGATCCGAGTTTTTTATTATAGAACATTTTTTGTTCCTTTTGAAGAGTACAATCACATCCTTCTTTGGTGGACACTTTATATGAAACACCCTGTATATATATGTATATATATATATATATATTATATATATTAATATATATTATATATATATATATAATATATATATATATATATATATATATATATATAATATATATATATATATAATATATATACATTAACATATACACTATACATACACACTATGCACTATACACCCATATACAACACTTGGCACAGTTTTATTTGCACTCATTTGAAGCTTAGTTTACACTACTTTTTAGCGCATTTTCTTTGAAAAATTCGAAGATACCAAAAAATGAGGTGAATAATGGATTGATAAGCAAGAAATGGTGCATTTAAAGAAAATTCACCCAGCATGCGAACCAGAATCATTTTGGAGTTATACACTTAAATACTGTATATAAGGAGATACAAAATTATATATATATATATATTATATACAGGGAGGGGTCACTGAAAATTGTTTTGTCAAATAAGGAGTCACAGTCAAAAACGGTTTAAGTTAACCATTAAGTTAGCAAATGAAGCAGTACTTTTGTTTAGATATATTAAATTGTACTTTTTTACTTTTTCTTACCTACAACCATAGGTATAAGGAAAAGTATTGTGTTCAATTAAAACATGCGAAACCGAGGTTTCATCATAATTATCCGTTTCAGAGTTTTTCATGACGTTCTGAATGGGTTTCATTATGCTGCCTGTCTGATTGTGTGTATGTGTCACGCATAAATCCCACTGTGATTATGCTAGAAAGTTGAAACTTGGCACAAAAATTAGACTTTAGATATAGTTGTGTTTCCTGGAAGATGATAATTTTTAGACAACAACAACTAATCATGTAGAGTCATTAAAATTTTGATTATGTCTTAAAAACTAAACTTTTACTGATCGGATTGACATTCGACACAAATCTACATTCCTCTACAGGGTGTAAATCGATCCAAAAAAAATGTATTTTGACATTGGAAGCCAATATCAATATATATTAAAAACAAAAATATTATTAACTATCAACCTATACAATTAATATAGAAAGTGCATAAATAAAAATAGATTACTTACAATTTAAATTATACCATCTTAATGCTAATTGTCAATTTAGATATAAATTGATAATTTTAATACAAATAGATTAAAAGGCAAGAACTGTAAAAAACATGAACATGTGAGTATTAATACTGAAGAGAGAGGAATAGGTAAAGAATTAAGAAAAATTATTGTGGAGAGAGGGGATGTATACAAATAGTAAGAATTTTTTAAAAAATCGGGTAAAAGGTACCTCGGAACTTTTCCTCATCACATCAGATTCGCAAGTACATAAGTCAATAATAAAAATTGAACTGATGCTGATAATGAGATGAAACTTGTCAGACATGTTAGTCTTATACATAGTAACATGCGTGCCAAATCTCAATCCGATCGCATCATTTTTCCGTGTTTTGTGATTTTATCAAATTTTCGCTGAGTCGTTAATGCGGGTTAATGACGTCCGGATAGCACAACTACAGTTATAGACTAATTTTTGTACTCTCTAGCATGAATACACTGAGCGCTACGATGATAACAGACACACACACACACACATACAGACAGACAGAAAACTTTGAGAAAACTACCCAGGAGGCCTTTAAAACGCCTGAAACGCATAATTCCAGTTTCGGATTTTTTTCGCAAAACACAATACTTTTCCTGTATACCTACGGTAGAAAAGAGAAAAAGTAAAAAAAAGGGCGGAAATAATATTTAATTTGAATTTATTTTCTGGAGTATCCCAGTATAATGTTTATTTATTTCTTTGCTGTTCTTTTTATAGTTGATATTATTATCTTCTTTAGATATATAAAGAGATCTATTGTTGAAGATTAAATGAATACTGAGGTAGAGGGCGAAATATAGTAATTAGTAGATAGTTATTATTCCTCTTAGTGCCCAACCTTACTATTAATAAAGTTAGTATGAGGAACAATAAAATAAATTATATTAACTATTAATGTAATAGTAATAGCGGTCTATTGCATTATCGACTTTTAATGGCCTATAAATGATATTATTGCTATTTATTTTCAACGTGCGGCATATTGCCAGCTAGCATAACACACAATTAAAGCACTGGAATTTCCAATGATATTCAACTTTTATTTTTGACGTTTTTAGTAAACATATTTTTGGTGTGTTTCTTAAAGAAGTTGTTTACATCAGTGAAAGTCATGACGTTTTACTGCATAAAATTCAAATCTATCAAATATATCAAATATATATAAATTATCAAATTATTATTACAAAATTATATATATAATCAATTATATTATTAAATTACAAAATTATATATATAATTAATTATATATATATATATATATATATATATATATATATATATATATATATATATATATATATATTATTATATATATATATATATAATATATTATCAAAATTAAGTCTCATGAAAAACTATATTAATAAAGAATTAGGCTACTAAGTATGATCACAGGTCGTGCAATAGCGAGACCGATATAATATCACCTTAAGATTTGAATAATTATGACATTCTAAGGACAAGCAAAGCGAGTCTAAAGTTGTGAGGAGAAGTACCGAGGTACCCTGTACCCAATAAAGTTTAGATCTATTAAATATTTAATAAATAAACCAGTACCAAAGGCAAGCTTTCTTATATTTTCCCATGAAATATAATGTAAAATTTAGGGTTAGAAAGGGATTTCTTAAAGTTAAATATGTATGTGTCCAATCAAATGTTCATACCATGCGAATAACATCAAGAGGATTTTTCGACGTTTGATGAAATTTCGAAATTTTTTGCTGAATCATTATTGAAGGCACATCTACACCTAAATATTATTTTCGTATCAAGTTTCAACTCTCTAGCATAAATGCGCTGGGAGTTACGATGATAACAGACACACGCACACATGTACATACACATAGACAGCATTTTCAAAACCATTTATGAGGCCTTAAAACCCTGAAACGAATAAATTCAAGTGACATTTCGGTTTCAGATTTATTTTTGCCGACACAATACTTTTCTTGTATACCTACAGTATAAATGAGGAAAAGTAACGTGTGTCCATATACATTGAACATAACAACAGTCGATATAAATTGAACTAATGCTGATAATGAGGTGAAACTTAGCAATGTTGATCTATTGACATCTGTTGTTCCTATAGATCTTTACAGGGGTACAATATTCTAAACTGATTCAATCATTTTTCCGCGTTTGATGAATTTTCGCATTTTTTTCTAGATAATTAATGACGGTCAAAAAGGCCATAACTATTTTTCGGATAGCAACTATGCACCCTAATTGCATCATTGCTGACGACAAATGCATCTTATTCGCAAGCCCATCCCGTTAAATCTCCTCAGACAATGTTCAAAATCATCTAGATCTCATAGGAACATGGTTAAAAACCTAAAGAATCAAAATAAATGCTTCCAAAAGCAACCGCGTTACCTTTGCTTTGCGACCAGATGCCTGCGAACCTGTAGCTCTCAATCAAGAATTGATTCCTCAAGCCTCCACTGTTAGATACCTTGGACTATACACTGAATGACTTCTGGGTTCCTAAAATCATAGCCCCTTACTGTTAGCTTGTTATACTAAGTCCCCCATACTTTGGAGTATTACATACTGTTTTTAAGGGCCTAGTGAGCTTAAGTAAAGGTGCATTCACAATACTGCGGTAGCGATGCGTCCTGCCATTGCGTGCGTAGCGGTCATTGCGATGCAGAAAATAATGGTTCCACAATTGCAACGCTACGGCCGCAAAATCCGCTAACAAAGCGCACTCTATTTCCAATTTTTGGAAACAAATAATATATTTTTCAAGATCAAATATAAAAAAGACGAAGAAGAAAAGGTTGTTTTGGACGAGCTGTGTCTTTTTAGATTTCATTTTAATTTTTTCATTAAGTCAAATATTTAATTTATTTAATCATGATAATGGGAACTTTCACGCTATATAAATGATAGTTCTTCTTCTCGTTGAAATTATTTTTTCATATTTAAAATTGTATATGGTCTCAGTTTAAATACTTTTTAACTGACCAACCCGATCAAAACAGCGAAGTATAATCTTGTTTTGTTTATTTTATTGTAATGTACTTGTTATAAAATGTAATAAATAGTCTTGTTCTCCAAAAAACATTTAAACTCCAGTATCTACTTCTTAAATACTATTTAGGCAGTAAACCCAAGAGATCAGAAATAATGCATAACATTTCAGCACAATTACATTAAAATAAAATAAACTGATCAAGATAATACTATACCATTCGAATTGGCGAACACTAAGAATATTAAGAAATAAATTTAATTTAATAAGACAAATATAAAAAAAGCTTTGAGAGTGTTTTTGTGTCATTAATTAAAGTTTCTCTTGAAAATACTTTTACTGATCAAAACTAGAAAGGAGGAGGAAAAATAAGGTAGAAGTTGGTCTCACAAGCAGTACAGATAAGGTGAGGCTCAAGCTATGTCTAGTTTAAAGCCCCCCGATCCAGGGGGCCAAAATGATATACCTTTTACAAATGTTGACATGAACTGTCAAAATGAATTTAATTTCAAAGGTAAAAAGAGAGGACGGAAGAGCAACCCAGAACCAGCTCTAGTCATTCCCAGGGCTAACTTGTCATTTTTGGTGGTAAAAAGGGCAGATGGGTCAACTTTTAGCTCAGTTTCGCCCTTTTTGATAGACAAGCTAATTGTTAACTCTTGCGGCATAGTAAAGAATGTCAAAAAATTGAAAGACGGAACGCTACTGGTGCAAACCAATTCCACTGAACAGGGTGAAAAACTCTGCAGGAACTTGCCACGAAATATCCATCTACCCGTAACCGTGGAACCCCACAAAACACTGAACACTGTACGTGGAGTAATAACATCTTCGGACTTAGATATGGTACCGTTAGAGGAAATAAAAGAAAACCTAAAATACCAAGGTGTCACTGATATCTACAGAATTACCAGTAGAAGAACCGGTGTTCTCTTTAAGACCAATTCTTATGTGTTGACCATGTCTTTAGCACCCTTCCGGAAAAGGTTAAAATTGGCTACTACTCGGTACCTATTAGACCATATGTACCGCTCCCTACAGATGTAGAAAGTGTTTGAAATTTAATCATGTCGAACTAAACTGTCCTAGTGAAACATTTATCTGTCCGGAATGTTCGGAAACGAAGCATGCAGACGAAGAAGTGTGCCAAAATCCCAAAAAATGTGCCAACTGTGGAGCGGGTCACTCGACCTTCGACAGGACTTGCCCTAGATGGATCCTAGAGAAAAAGATAACTGAAACTAAAGTAATAGAAAACATATCTTATATGGAAGCCAAAAGAAAGGTAATAACCATGCAAGTAAGTCAGGCTAAATCATATGCTAATGCTAGTCTTACTGAAAAGAAACATAAGGAAACTGTAGATATGGGAATTCAGTGTGACTTACCACCTCTTGAGACTACAACCGTAAGTGTGACAGCTAAACCAAAAAAGAAAGAAGTAAGGAAACAGGAAAAGGAAAATAAAGAAGAAAAAAGATTAAAACTCTAAAGCCCGCTGCTAAAAACAATATTATCAGTACCAACGACAGTAAGGGGAAGAAAAGCAAAAATGAGAAGCAAAGCTCAGATCCTCGTGTACCATTCTTAAAAGATCCAGAAAAATTTCTAAACTCTCAAGAAGAAAGAAGAATGATGTGGGCAAATGACTGGAACGCGACAAGTTCCGGGGAAGACGAAGATGATGACACGAGTGAGTGTAGTGCTAACTCTGGCACAGGCTCAGCAACCAGTAAGGAACCTAATAAAAGAAGAAAGAATAATAACTACGACAATACTTAAATAAGCATATTTATTTAAATATTATAGTAGTGAGATATATATTTATTTATCTGTGTTCAATAGCTATTTTTATTTCTTGAATCTAACGTATCTAATAACATTTAGCCTAATTAACTATCTAAAAATATCTACAACATTTAAATTAAAATAATCAACTTCACTTATTAATAAATTCATGTAATAACTTTTATAAAATTCTTAATAATAAAATACATAATAATAAATTCACTTACAACACTTATAAACACACTTAATAAAAACACTCACTTAATATCTCTAATAACACTATAATTTCTGAATAATATATTCAATTGATATATAAAGGAATAAATAATAATTATAATAATATATATACATAAAATAAATAAATAAAAACAAATGTATTATAAACTAAAGATATGCTCTTGGAATTGTAAAGGTGTTAGAACTCGAAAAGAGGATCTCAGATTACTAATAAAGGAAAATAAGCCCTCAGTAATTATGCTTCAGGAGACACACCTACCTGAAAATATATCATTTAATATACCAGATTACAAAACGTATAGATACCATCCTCACCAAGGAACTTGGAAAGGAGGATTGGCTATTTTTATCGAAATCTACCAAGTCAGCAAGTAACAATGAACACGAACCTCCAAGTCATGGCCTGTCGTATTGGAATTACCAACCCAATAACAGTCTGCAATGTATACTTACCTGGTGAAGACAGTATTACTAACACGCAACTAAAATCCATACTCCAGCAATTACCCGGTCCCCAAGTAATAGCAGGAGATTTTAACGCCCACAACTTGATGTGGGGTTCAACTAAAACAGACAAACGAGGGACAATAATTGAAACCTTTATAGACGAAGAAAATTTATTCATTTACAACGACAACCAAAATACATATCTCGATTCAAGAACTGGTAAATATGATGCATTGGACTTAGTACTTAGTTCAAATCAAATAGTAAGAAAATCTGAATTTACGGTAGCACCTTATTTTATGGCAGTGACCATTTCCCATTATTTTTGACCATATCTTCATTAGAACAAACTCAATTCAACTCGAGCCAAGATGGTGTTTTAAAAAAGCGGACTGGGAAATGTATAGAACAATTATAAATCAACAAATGTACCTAGACAGAAGAGATAGTGTTGACTCCATGTTGGATTTTAACGACCACATTACAAAACGCAGCTAAAGCTGCAATACCCCAATACATTTTTGGAAACGGAAGACCGAAGGTTCCATGGTGGTCTAATGAGTGTAAGAGCTCTTAGAGATAGACGCAAAGCTTGGTGGAGATTCAATTTTAACCCTACGAGGGAAAACCTTGAAGAATACAAAAAGG
Source organism: Microvelia longipes (assembly GCA_018340805.1). NCBI lineage: Eukaryota > Metazoa > Arthropoda > Insecta > Hemiptera > Veliidae > Microvelia > Microvelia longipes. The sequence continues at coordinate 55,512,559 of JACMZG010001911.1, read as the reverse complement.
CCCGTGGGCAAAGTAAAAAAATTTTCTATGCAGCAAAAAAGAGTCATGGATCAAATATATTTCATCTCTAAATGAAAACACCGACTCAGCAGAAATATGGAGGAAGGTTAAGGTACTGTGGGGTAAACGCCCAACCCAAGAAACTCCAATAATAAAGAAAACATCGCATGCTATAGCAGATCCAAAAAGTATCAGAACTCCTTGGTCAGCATTTTGCAGCTGTTAGCTCTACTAATACATATCCAAAAATTTTCAAAAAATTAAGGAGCTGAAGAGAAAAAAAATATAAATTTTGATTCAGACAACAAAGAAGAATACAATAGCAAAATTACTCGTTGGGAATTAGAAACAGCACTTTCGACTCTAAAGAACACATCAGCTGGACCAGACGGAATATATAATATAATGTTAAAAAACTACCTAAATCTTTCCACAAATACTTACTGGACCTGTTTAACGCTGTGTGGGAGAAAAATGAATATCCAGAGAGCTGGAGAGAAGCCATTCTCATCCCAATAGCCAAACCAGGAAAGGATCCGGGCGAAGAAGGATCTTACCGACCTATAGCAATGACTAGTTGTCTGGGCAAACTACTTGAGAAATCATCAACTCAAGACTTGTTTGGGTTCTGGAGACAAGAAACTTACTATCGCCTCGACAATTAGGATTTCGAAAAAATCAGTCCACTCAAGACAATCTAGTATCGCTAGATACCTACGTGAAAAATGGATTTGCTGAAGGTAAACTAACATTAGGGGGTCTTCTTCGACTGTGAGAAGGCATATGACCGCACTTGGAGGTATCAAATTCTTAAACAGTTAAAACAGTTTGGTTTCAAAGGCAATTTGGCAAAGTATCTACAAAATTTCCTTTCGAAGCGTACTTTTAGAGTAAGAGTAGGAGGAGTACTTTCGGATATTTATCACCAAGAAAATGGAGTACCACAAGGAGCAGTGCTTAGTGTGACTCTATTTCTATTAGCGGTCCACAGTGCAGCACGAGAAATGCCATCATATGTAGAAACACTCTTTTTTGTGGACGACTTTACCGTACTATTTAGAACTAAAAGGCTTCATGACGCAACATCAGTAGTTCAAAGATGCATCAACAAGCTAAATGACTGGGCAGCTAAAATTGGACTATGTTTCTCTTCATCGAAAACAAAAGCTATAGTGTTCGCTAAAAGAAAACGCAAAGAAACTCCTAGACTTCTCTTGGCTGGCCAACGGATACCAGTGGTCGCTCAAGTTAAATACCTAGGCCTAATACTTGATGAGAAGCTAAACTGGAATAACCATGTAGATGAATTAAAGTCAAAATGCAGTCGAGATTTAAAACTCTTAAAGATAATAAAGGCTCAAAAATGGGGAGCGGATAGGAAAACCTTGCTTCGTCTTTACAGACAAATAATCAGGTCAAAACTTGACTACGGATCTGTTGTATATAGTTCAGCTAAGGAGAAAATTCTTCAAAGATTAGATCCAATTCATAATGCTGGAATAAGAATTGCAACAGGAGCCTTCAAAACCAGCCCGACATCTAGCCTTCTCGTGGAAGCAAATGAACTACCTCTCTCTCTACGTCGACAGTTCTTAGTAGTAAAATATGCAGTCCGTAAGCTTCAATTCCCTAACCATCATGTAACAAAGACAATATTTAGTACAAAACACAACAGAAAATTTGAAAGAAATCCCACGCTTAGGAAACCTCTAGGAGAGCGCTTCAGGGAATTAAAGCAAAAATATCAATTACAACAACTGCCTAACGTGTCTCTTGCCATCCACTATGACCCAACAAGACTATGCCCTTGGCTAACGAACAGACCCCAGCAACTTCATCCCTACAGATTTAAACACCAAACAACAGAATAACTCAAGAACATATAAAATAAAAAGAAAATTTAATCGAGCAGAATTCATATATACAGATGGGTCTAAAGATATCCAGGGAACTGGATTTGCTTACACTACTAGTTCAGGAAGAGACGGTCAGTTTAAAGGCTGCCCTAGTAGCTCAATTACAAACATTGAGTTAGAAGCTATAAAACAAGCCATAAACCATGCCCAAACCCATGGAAAGAAAGAAGTCATCATCTTCACTGACTCTACAAGTTCGTTGCTCTTACTGGAAAAGTTGTTTGTTCAACACAGAACAGTTATAGAAATCCGAGAAACCATTACAAAGCATGAACTGAAAGTCAAATTCTGCTGGATCCCAGGACATGCTGGTATTAAAGAAAATGAAGTAGCAGACCGGTTAGCTAAAGCATCTATACAAAATGGTATAGAAACCAGAACTTTAATTTCATTTAGAGATATAGAAAAAGCAATTCAGAGAAAAATTTACGATGAGTGGCAATGCATATGGGACAACTGTAATAATAACAAGCTTCAGGGAATTAAACCTAGAATAGGCGAGTGGAAAACATCTTGTAGAGAAAACAGACATGAAGAAACAGTACTGTGTAGACTACGACTCGGACATACAAGACTTACACACAGTTACTTATTTTCAAGAGACAAAGAACTTCCAAAATGCCGACTATGTAATGACTTGACATCTGTGAAGCACATACTGATGGATTGCACCAGACTTCAACAATCACTTGAGCTAAACTCCATACCAGAAACCATGATTGAAATTCTGGAGACGAAGAACGACATATCAAAAATTTGTTTAATTACCTTATCGAAAATGACTTCATAAACGAAATATAACCTCAAAAAATAAATAAATAAGTAGATAAATTAACATATAAATTAATAAATAAACTAAAAGGTACAATGATAACTAAAATAATAATCTGACATAAACATAACATTATACATAACAAGGGAAATATCTACATCTATTCTACCCAGAACCTTATCAATTAACTGTATCTATATATTTAAAAATCTATCTATTATGCTTCTACATACTTGTACCTATGACTCTATGTAATATCATATCATAATCTATTTACTCTATATATTCATGCTCACACATAATTTGTTTTTTTTTTTGTCATGTGTAGAGGTGCTAATGATATAATATTAAGCACCTTATAATAAATAAATAAATAAATAAATAAATAAAAAAAGCTTTAAACTAATAAAAACTAAAAGAAAAAATTAAAAACATTAAAAAGACACAGCACAAAAAAAGTAATAAAATAACAACATTGTGTTATAATAACTAGATAATATTCATTTTTTAGATAAAAAACATAACTCCTTTATTAAAATCAAATTAAAACGGCTTTAAGAATCAAAACTCAAACAAAACCGCTACCGCAAGCTGTCCCATATGATTACATAGGTTAGAATTTGAGCTGTCACCGCACGCAACGGACGGACGCATCGCTACCGCAGTATTGTGAATGTACCTTAAGAGGACCACCATAACAACAAAACGTGATTTTTATTATTAATGTGCCATAAAATTATTTAAAGAAAAGCTGATAAACCTTTGTATGATTTATATATTTTTTAAGTTACTTGATTAACTTTTTAACTCATAATGTTAATTAAAAAACTAATAATAACACTAAAACTTTTAGTTATTAAAACTTAAAACAATAATTAAATCATAAGTAACTTATTAATACAAGTAACTTTCTTAAAGTTTATATAATACCATAATATATTTACTTATATTATTCGTTATAAAAGTTACACGACTTATTATTGTATTTTATGGTTTAATAAGTATTTTTTATTTGATTTAAACGTACCTATAAGATGATAGTGAACATCATTAACATTATTATTTAATTGAGCGTTAATTAATTATTTAACTTAATATTTCAACAACGGGAAGTTTTGCCAATTTTATACCAAAGAGAATCAAAAGTAGTTAGAGTGGCAGCCTTTCTAAAAGCCACCAGAAATCCAGCTTTCGTATCATCAATAATCATCCTACTATACATTGCATTATTCTAAATAGATCATGAGTTCAATATTTAATCATAGTTCAGACCACTACGATCTTCATGACTGGGATAAAAAATCTATATGCCACGTTGTATGGAAGGAAATTCTAATATCGGGTACGAGGTACCTCGGAACTTTTCCTCAGCACATCAATTTTTGCTAAACTCATCCTCCCTAATTCGGACTCACTTCGTTTGTCCTCAGAATGTACAATTCATCATATTTATACTGCAACCTCGTTTGTCCTCAGAATGTACAATTCATCATATTATACTGCAACACGTCTTCGGACTCACTTCGTTTGTCCTCAGAATGTACAATTCATCATATTTATACTGCAACACGTCTTCGGACTCACTTCGTTTTCCTCAGAATGTACAAATTATCATATTTATACACGTCTTCGGACTCACTTTTCCTCAGAATGTACAATTCATCATATTTATACTGCAACACGTCTTCGGACTCACTTCGCTTGTCCTTCAGAATACAACATCACATATTTATACTGCAACACGTCTTCGGCAACACGTCTTCGGACTCACTTCGCTTGTCCTCAGAATGTACAATTATCATATTTATACTGCAACACGTCTTCGGACTCACTTCGCTTGTCCTCAGAATGTACAATTCATCATATTTATGATGAATTGTACATTCGCTCGGCCTCAAATAGTAATCACATTAGCGTTCCAAATCTCAATCCGATCGCAATATTTTTCTGCGTTTTATGATTTTTAAAAAATTTCACTGAGTCATTATTGTGAGTTAATGACGTCACAAAAAAATATTCTCCGTATAGCACATCTACACCTACTGGCTGATTTTTGAACATATTTTCAACTCTCTAGCATTAATACACTGGGAGCTGCGATGATAACAAACACACATATACACACTCAGACACACAGATACAGACAGACAAGTTTGTGAAAACCACTTAGAAGGTCTTAATAACACCTGAAACCTATAATACCAATGACATCCCGATTTTATATTTTTTACTAACACAATATTTTTCCTATATACCTACGGTATAAATAAGGGAAAGAAAAAATATACGGCTACCTGTC
>JACMZG010001911.1:55437572-55502572 GCA_018340805.1 Microvelia longipes | reverse complement strand
AACCATGCCCATTGCGTGGTTCCGGTTTATGCTTTAGAACCTAAGCAGTTACTCAATTGTCAAGCACTGCTCGTAACTCTTTTTGTCTGTATTTTCCAAAGGAAATGCGCATAATTATCAAGTTGGTTGTACAAAACTATGCCTCTAAAATTAGAAGTACGCACTATTATTTGCACTAGTTTAAAGCTTAGTTACTTATCTTTAAGCTTAGTCAGTTATCTTTAAAGGTTTTAGCGCATTTCCTTTGGAAAATACAGACAAAATGAGTTACGAGCAGTGCTTGACAATTGAGTAACTGCTTAGGTTCTAAAGCATGAACCGGAACCACGCAATGGGCATGGTTCTTGCATAAGCAAGAAATGGGTTGTTTAGCACGGACAGCGGACCACCGCGCCGGAATTATTTATTTAGTGGTTGTAAACTTATATAATGTAAAAAGCACGGAAACACGCATCCAAAGGAAATTCGCCCGACATGCGGACCACCGCGCCAGAATTATTTAGATATAAGATAGTAGGTTTGTTCAACACATGAACTGGAGCACACTACTATTCTCTGCACTATTCTACATTTCGCTCATTTTTACTTTTCCTCTTTTTTTAAGTTTTTTAAGTGGTTTTTACAAAGCTTTCTGCTGTATGTGTGTGTGTGTGTATGTCTGATACTATCGTAGCTTCCAGTGTATTTATGCTAGAGAGTTGAAACTTAGAACGAAAATCAGTCTGTAAGTGTAGTTATGGTATTCGGAAAATATTTTTATGACATCATTAACCCGCAATAATGACTCAGCAAAAATTCCATAATACGTAGGAAAATATACAGATCAATTTGAAATTTGGCAGGCATGTAGCCATGACTGGAAAACCTTAATAGCTGTGGCCGAACAGACTGTGTGGAGCAAACCCTAAACCAGAGGTTGAGATTTCGATAAATGCTTAGCACTTTATCCCTTCTTAATATATCATTATAGATTTGGATATTAAGTAGAAATAGGATATCAGCAGTTTAATCAAGGATAATATATCATTGAATAGGTAAGTTGTTTATACTAAGTCATGTGACATCACTAATAATAAATTTGATCGTCACAGTAATAGCCTCTTTTGGTGAGCTTGCCCAACTACCTTTCAAAGATTAATTAAGGGGAATTAAAAAAAATCATTAATAAATCGGGAAATTGGAAAGGGGTTGAAAGCCGATCATTGACTGGGGGCTATGAGGCGGAAAAGCTCCACTGAGGGCATGGCGACAGTCCCACTCTTCAGGGAAGTAGATGGGGGCAATTGGCGATCTAGCCAAACCTTACTGTGATGACGTCACATAGCATAAGGCAATTTTTTTTAATTTTAGCAATCACGTTAATTTTAAATTTGACATAATAACAGCAATGTATTATATCTTTATTTTACATTTATTTAAAATACACATATTCTACAATGTTAAATAGTGTTACAAGAAACAATATTTTTTCTACATACCTACGGTATAAATGAAGAAAAGTTATAATTATTTACGCTTCAACAGTTAATTATAGAAATAAAAGGAGAAAAATTGCGTCATAAAAACGTAAATAAAATGAAACATAAATAAATCATAAATGAATAGAATTATTGAAGTCCACAAGTTAGATTAGTAGACTCCACACAACAATATTAGCAGTTATACTCAGACTGCAGACAAAAGCTTTTAAGTGAGGCAGCAGATCACTCTTCATCCACATATAATAGTTTGCAGGCCAATTTAAACAACTAGTTGATACCTCATTGATAAGAGCCGGTCTTTTTTAGCGAATTTTCTTTAAAAATAATTCCCTAATAAGATGGCTTGCCTGTGAGTGCGTTCAATATCCTTTTCAGTGGTCCCTAACAACGAAAAAAAAAATTCCCGAGGTTTAATACATACATACATATATATAATATATATATAATATATATAATATTATATATATATATATTATATATATATATAATATATATATATATGTATGTATGTATGTATTAAACTTCGGGATTTTTGTAAACACGCTATCTTTTAAACTGAGAAATATTTTTTGTTACATCTGAAGAGGATTGATCCCTACTGGAACCCAGGTTCTTGTGGCGTCAGTAACCCGGTTTAAATAGCCCGAAAAATTATAAAAAGTCATGATTATGATTTTTCGCCGCGAAAAGATTCTTGTTAATGTTTTTTGGGGCGCTAAATCGAATAAACCCGGTCCGAAGTCGGTACAACCTATATAAGTTACCAAAAAGTTGAAATAACCTTATAAAATAAAGAGAAACCAAAATAACGGTCGCTAAAAAAATGTTTTAGTAAGGTGACATTTTCGATGTTTTTTGAAGTGCTGAATCTAATCAAATCAGTCTGAAGTCGATAAGACTACTCAAAGCAAGGATTTCCAGAATCAAGTAGTGGTACCGTCGCTAATTTTGTATCTTCTTATCTACAGTATTTAAGTGTATAACTCCAAAATAATTCTGGTTCGCATGCTGGGTGTATTTTCTTTAAATGCACCATTTCTTGCTTATCAATCCATTTTTCGCCTAATTTTTTGGTATCTTCGAATTTTTCAAAGAAAATGTGATAAAAAGTAGTATAAACTGAGCTTCAAATGAGTGCAAATAAAACTGTGCCAAGTGTTGTATATGGGTGTATAGTGCATAGTGTCCATCCATAACTAAAGAGTTCTTCCCTACTGTGAAAAATAGGCAACAAATGCCCTCAATATTGAATGGAAAACTTACCATGGTCCTCACTGGTCACGGGAAACATAAAAAGTCTTTACACCGCTTTAATATAGTACCCACGCCAAACTGCCCCTGCGATAACACATCTGAACAAGATTGGAACCATTTAGTATTTGACTGCGTAGTCTTTGAGCAGCAGCGAGCAAAATTGATGAAGGAACTTATGACAAAAGGAGTTAGCTGGCCTCCGCCTCTTCCAACTTTAATCAACTCAGACCTCATCCACCATTTTAACGTTTTCTTAAACTCTATTGATCTTGATCTTGTAAATTGAATAACTACCAGTATACCTCATCCTTCTCTTCAATTAATGTATCCTTTACTTGTCTTTGTTTATATATATATATTTTTTTTTTTTGTCTTCAATACTCTTATATGTTCTACATATTTTTTTTTTTTTTTGTTTTTTTTTTTTTTTTTATTTTAATTGTAAGTTATTATTACTTCAGACTGTGTTTATTAAAATACCTTTCGAACACTAAGACACCCACTTAATGGGGGAAAAACACTTAAATTTAATTATGGAAACAATAATTAAAAAAAAATTGATAATAATAATAATAAAATAAATCGCTTAAGGACAATTAATAAATTTTATGTGATAAAGGAATATTCAAATGCAAATATGTAAGTAAAAAAAAAAAAAGTTTTCAGTTTCATCGATTCTTTTTCTAATACTGAACAGTGCGTGTAGTACTTAAGAGTGGAGCACGCACTATAAAATAAAAAAAAAAAAAAAAAAAAAAGTGCATAGTGTGTATAGAGTATATGTTTATATATATATATATATATATATATATATATATATATATATATATATATATATATATATATATATATATATATATTGTGTGTGTGTGTGTATAGTGTATATGTATAGGAAAAATATGCGCATTTTTAAAAAAAAATAGTACAATTTGTGATGTTACTCCTTAGGTTATTTAATATGTATTATCAAATGATTAAGCAAAATTTGAATTGATAAGCAAAAAATGGCGCATTTCGAAGAAAATTTGTCCGGCTTGCGTACTTCCGCGCCAAAATTATTTTGTAACGTAGACTACGAAGAATAAGGTGACTCTAGTCTTGGATAGATAATCTATCGCGAGAGCAATATGGGTCTTGAGCAATATTAAATTTATATACGAGTATATCATCTTTATGAGATCCATGACTTTTTAATGCCATTGACTATTGATGTTACAATGAGATGCGCCTTATTAAAATTAACATCTGATCTAGATATTATTCCATTAATTTATAGGTTTTTGCTAAATACAAAGATTATAGTTTTACAAAAACTTATTAAACGCATGTTGGATGAGTAATGAGGAATGACAGATGTATGTGTTTGAGTGAAATCAAGTTAGATGTTGATCAAACAAATACTTTTAGATAAGGCGATATAACCACTTAACTCCAATAGCGAAAAATGCCTATTATTGGGTTTATTTTTAGAGTCTCCCAAGTCAGAGAAAGGTGGGGTCTTTAAGAGAAGGTCCAGAAGTGGGGAACAGCACAATCTTGGAAAGCAAGAGACCAGTAAGTACCATACTTCAGTCATCTAGCGGCGGTGGCTCCGTCAGCCATGATTTATTACTTTACAGCGATCACCGGTGTAATATACATCGCGACTTATACGATCACCGCCGACGGTTCGGGAATCGATCTGACATTCCCTCCTTGTGACGATTTATTCCGAGTTCCGTTTTCTGAACTGTTTCCGGAGGATAGGAATTACAGTGAAAACGATGTTTACGATAATCGAACAGTGTGCGTTTGTCATTTGAGACCATGCTTTTTAAAATGTTGTCCGGAAGGGTTCTCAGCATCTGTCACTAACTCCAGAAAGTGTGTACCGGACGAGGACAGATCATTTAATTTGACCCATTTCCACGGTGGACCATATCCCCATGACTATTCACTTCTGACAGGTTTCCCATGCGATGAATCGTTTTGGGATGACGAATACATATCTCTTCTATCAAATGGTAGTTTAATGTCGTCTGACGGTTTGGTCCAACCGGGAGAATTCTGCTTGGAATATTCTTTGGCCAAAAACCGATACATTCCACTCTGCTGTTTTGAGGATTACTATTCAGCGGAAGATAATCAGAAGTACGCTGTTTACCCTTTCGGTATGTTCGTGTCTATACCGTTTCTCTTAGCTACCCAAGTTGTGTATTTAATTATCCCGGAATTCCGCAAAACTAATCACGGCATGTCGTTTGTGTGTCATCTTGGATGCCTAATAGTAGGGTATAGTGTACTAGCTTCCATTCAGTTAGATGCAGCGTTTGATGAATTTGATTTTTCTGCAACAACATGTACAATATTAGGTTTGTCTGACTTCTATTATTTTTTTTCTTTATAAATAATTTATATGTTATTAAAGTTTATATTATATGTAACACTTTTCTCAATAGCTTTACCTGCTAGTAACATACAACTATTTCATCACTGTAAAATCAACGAAAGAAAAAAGTAGCCGAAGCCAACTAAACTTAATAAAAATAACTTGACTACGCTTGAAGTACTAACGTTATATTTTTCCTTTCCTCTAAAACGCTCCGTTTCAAGTTGACTTGCAATTTAATGCAAGTATCTCATAAATTATTTAGCCGAATTACTGTTTTTTTTTAGATTTTAATATCCTGCTCACGAACCTATTTTCGTTCTTAATCAACAAAAAACTGTATACAACAGCTTCTAGCTTTAATTTGCATAGCTTTTAACTTCTCCGTTTTCAAGTACTCATTGGTACCTGATCATCGCGTATTGTCCAATTCTTCTTTACTTTCAAGTAATTTTTCAGAATTCCCTAAGTTCTAGACTTATTACGGTATTTATTATATGTCTTTTAATATTAAGAATATCGTTTTGATGCGACAAACTTTAGTCGTAGTTATAATTTTTGCGTTATAAAAACGGATACCACATATGACGAATTTTTTTTTCATTTTGTTTCGAAATAAGGGTTTTAATATTTTTTGCTTTATGTCAATGTATTTACATTGGAATTTACGATTATTTGTATAATCGTAAATTCCAGGTTTTCTCAAGAAAACCTTTCTCTCCCCATTCTAACTCATTTTTCCCTTCCTCCATTTATTTAATCTTCCTTTGTTGGCCATAAATTTAGGGCGACCAAGACTTCAAGACTCAAGCTAAAAATCCAAAGACTTTAAAATCAGCAAAACAAGACTTCAAGACTCGAGCTAAAAATCCAAAGACCTTAAAGCCAGAAAAACAATACTTCAAGACTCAAGCTAAAACTCCAAAGACCTTAAAGCCAGAAAAACATGGCTTCAAGACTCAAGCTAAAAATCCAAAGACCTTAAAGCCAGAAAAACATGGCTTCAAGACTCAAGCTAAAAATCCAAAGACCTTAAAGCCAGAAAAACAAGACTTCAAGACTCAAGCTAAAAATCCAAAGACCTTAAAGTCAACAAACTCCTAATTATTTTTTAAAAAGTACTTAATGATTGCTTATTCATATTAATATAATCCTAGTATACTTGTACCAACAAACAAATAATTACAGAAACAGTAAATGAAACAATTTAAATTTATTCATAGACGTGAGGCGTAAATATGTACAGTATAATTAGTTATCGGAAGCTGTCAACTAATGAAATAATCGCATCTCAAATGAGATTCGATACATTGAGTATGAAGTCAGTCCAAAATGAAAAATCACACTAAACCTCTATGTTTAGCAATTGCTGGATGAAAATTTAATGTGTTGTGATAATATACTAAAATTATATACTGTAACGTTAATTTTTAATAAGTTGGTCCAGGGTAAATAAGACATTAATTCAGCAGAAACACAACGGTAACTTTTTTAACAATGAAATAATTAAACTAGAACTCAATTGCAAATACCAATTATCTTATTTCTGTGAATACACCCTCCTTTTGTAGGATAACTTATAACTTATAATCATTTGTTGATGCTTACAGTATTTTAAACGAAGGCGAAGTTAACTCTGCTCTGCGTGGTGGCTGGGATTAACATGCCGCCATAGATAAGAGAGATTATATTAGATGGGTCTCTTAAGCTCAAAAATAATTCTTGTGTACTACTAGCACGTTCTAGCGGTGTGCCCCCAAACTACACTGTTAAAAATGTTCCCGCGCTTTTTTAAACTATTAATTTTATTGCTTTGATTTTCAAAATTAAAATATTAGTTTATTTCGAATTTAATTTTTGTTACAAACTAAAAGCAAACTTTATAGAAATTATAATACTTATAATTTAAATAATTGATGAAAAAAGTAGAATAATGAATAACAAAGAGTCAAAATACTAATTGATATTTGTATATTTATATATAATAACAATAGATTTTACAAAAAAAAATAGGACAATTTTTAAAAAATGTTTAAATAATACTAGGTAAAAAATACTAGGTATGCCAGCTCTCTTAATTTTTTCATTTGGTTGGATGTAGTCATCATCATTCAATTGATTATAGTAATATAATGATACTTACCGGTAGAGACATATTTTTTCAGAACAACCTGGTACATTGCACGTCCTTGCTATTATGTAAAGGTAAGGACGTAAAAAGACTATGCATTTTAATCAATTTTTAATAGTTATTCTTAAGAATAATTTAGGAAAAAGGAGTTAAAAGAAAAAGGTAGTTAGTAATTAAATGGAAAATTACTAAAAGAAAAATAAATATAAGTATCAAATAAAGCAAAAAATTGCTTAAAACGCACGCTGTCAATTCAAAAATATAAACAATCGTCCTAAATACAATCTTTAAAATAAAAAAAAAGCCAGGTTTAAATATTTTTTTTAATTGAAAGGAAAGTTACTAAGAGAAAAAGTAATATAAGTACCAAATAAAGCAAAAAAAGCTTAAAACGCACGCTGTCAATTTAAAAATATAAACAATCGTCCTAAATACAATCTTTAAAAAAAACCAGGTTTAAATACATTTTTTAATGAAATCTTCATGTAATGCGGGTTAGTATGGCGACACTAGCGCATTCTTACGGTGTGCCCCATGAAACCCATTGCTCTATACACTTAGATACGTCTGCCACCCCTTAAATGCCGCTCAAGCTGTGTTATCATTGATACATAAGACAATAATACTGCGCACGCGCCGAAGTATCTATCCAAATCAGCTAAACATCAAAACCGGCAATGGTGAATTATAAATAAAATTAATTGGTCGTGATCCATTGTCAATATTTTATTTCAATTAACGTCGTTTCGAGAGCAAGCAATCTCCTTGTGTTTACTACATGATCGCATAAACTTGTACCAATTTTTAAAACTTAATTGGATTGAGTTTTAAAAACTTGATTTCCTCGTATGAATAACTTCATTTGTTCTCAGTCTAGATCAAATTCATGGATATACTTGTCGTATTAAAACGAAACTTAGTGTACTTATTTATTACGTAATGCTGTACACTTGTACTATATTTCAACTCAATTAAATAATTTTCCAATTTTTTACAATTTTTAAAACAAAACGTAGTCAAGTCATTTGATAAAAATTGAACTAATGCTGATAATGAGATAAAACAAGACACATATGTTAGTCTTATACATGGCTACATGTCTCAATCCGATCGAATCATTTTTCCTGCTTTATGATTTTTGTTTAGAGTCATTTTTTGCGGGTTAATGACGTCATAAAAAATATTTTCCGAATAACACAACTACAGCGGTAGACTGATTTTTGTACAAATTTTCAACTCTTAAGCATAAATTACAACGATAACAGACACACATACACACATTACTTAAAACGATGTATCTACACGAATCTAGCAGTTGCGTATGTAGAAATAATGAACAAGCAGTAAATCACTCAATAAACTATTGTCCTCTACTAGATAGAGAAAGATCATTACTAATCCAGCAATCAATGACTCTCGGACTTAACTGGCCTATTTAACATAATCAGTTATTATCAAAATACCTTAAAACACATTTTATTCAATTTATTGAGGCAATTGATTTAGATAAACTATGACCAAAATAAAATTAATATATTATAATATTATTTATATTAATTTATAAATATAATATTATTATTTTTAATAAGATACAAAAAATATCGAACACAGAAAAAACAAGACATTAAATTTATAAGAAAATTATTGTTTAGAAGATTCAAAATTTTACTGTAAGAAGAAAAGAACAGCCGAAAAAACATTTCTCAAAAAGAATGAAGTAATGTACAAATCTATCGTTTTCAAAAGCATGTAGTATTTATAAGGGACATGCTGATAATATACGGTCTTTTAGTAGGGTTACTACTAAAAGGAAAATTAAAAAAAAAATAAAAAAAACACACACATATACAGACAACTTTGTTAAAACCACTTAGAAAAACCCTGAAACTCATAATTTCGGCGTCATCCCGGTTTCAGTTTTTTTGCAAACACAATGGCTTGTAAACAATCTCACAGAAATTGGGTTAATTAATTAGAGGAGTCTATCAATTGATAACTTAAATATAGCTTATTGATTAAGTGTTTAATTACAACGCATCACTTAATTCACTCTAATAATTAGATAATATCAATAAAAGTATCCAATCAAAATAAGTAATGTTTGTTAATAATGAATAGATAATCTTCAACAAGTGCCTATTATAATAAGATATAAAGTTCATTGATATTCCGGTAATATCGGCCTTGTATACAACTTCTCTAGAGGTGGAATTAATATTCCATTTATCAGTCCAGTATTCAAAAAAATTCCGGCTCGGAGGTCCAACCTGGGCGAATTTTCTTTGAAATACGCCCTTAATTGCTTATCAATCTAATTTTTCCTTAATTTTTTGGATTATACATCATAACCTTTACAGTAGCGTCACTTGTTATTAAATTTTTGGAAGAAAATGCAAATATTTATTTCATAGATTATACACTACACAGCACAACATTAGTTGAACTCATTTAAAGCTCAATTCACGCTAATTTTTAGCACATTTTATTACTGCTCAGATTATGAAATATATACCGAAAAATTAAGCAAAAAATTGGATTGACAAACAAGATAGTGTGTATTTTCAAGAAATTTCACCTGGCTTGCGGAACTCCGCGTTAGAATTATTTTAAAGTTATAAATTTAAATACTGTAAATAAGACAATAAAAAAGTAGCGCCGGTACCAAGATTTGAACCTAGGAGCCTTAGGTTTGAGTAGTCTTATCGATTCTGGACCGGGTTTATACGATTTAGCCCTTCAAAAAACATCAAAAACGATACCCTACTTGATTTTTTTTTAACAACCGTACTTTTGGTTTCCTGATATTTTCCCCGGTTTTTAGACTTTTTGGTCACTTAGTGATCGTATCGACTTCGGACTGATTTTATTCGATTCAGCGGCCAAAAAGACATAAAAACCGACACCCTGCTCGTAAATTATTTTTTACTGACCGTTACTTTAGTTTCCTGTTATTTTCCACTTTTTTTTTAACTTTTGGTCACTGTCGAAATCCACTTTGGACCGGGTTTATTCGATTCAGGGCCCCAAAAACATAAATAAGAACCTTTTTCGCGGCGAAAAATATTAACTCTGAATTTTAAAGATTTTTTGAGATTTTGCTGACTCAGCAAACCGGGTTATTGACGTCACAACAACCTGGTTTTCAAAAGGGTTCGTGTCCTCTCCAAGGTTGATTTTTGGAGACACTTTTACTTCGGACACACTCCCGGGCGTCCCCTCCAACACAAGAGCTATCTCATTAGCGATATTTTTCAAATAAAATTCGCTAAAAGTATCCCGCAGTCACGAGATATCACGTGGTTAAAATTAACTAAGTGTAATAACAAAATTAAGTCTAATTATGCTAATGCCTCATAGCCTTATGTAGTGAGTAACAGTGAATGTAATAAATGAATAGAGAACATTAAAAAGCGTTAATTACAGGCAGGCCCGTAGCAAGCTAACAATCGTAGGAGGGGGGGGGGGGCAATATTCGTACATCTTTAAGGGAAACTATAAAGGAACTTATAGTTTATAACTATCAAGGAAGGGTTTATAGTTTCTACTATAAAATACTTCGTCAGAGGGAGCGAAATTATTTCCAGGGGGTGATGCCCCCTTCCTCGCTACGGGCCTGATTACTGGAGATATGAGTTAGAAGCGTAGAATCAATACATTTGATTCGACATAGAGATATATTACTAGAGGGGCTCTGTTGGTTGAATTTTGAAACATTGAAAAATAACATAATGTAAACAAAAATAACATAACCTTTGTTTTATAATGAAACGAAGAAAACAAAACACGGTGACTTATAATGTAGAATGCTGAAAATATAAATCAAAACACAAACAATGCGTAGGAAGCTGAAAACAATAGATTCATAAAAAAAATTGAAAGGAGGTTTCAATGAGGTTACACAGAGCCCCAAAATAATGTTTCAGGACTCTTAACGTATTGAGATAGGCAATGCTCCTTCTAGTATATATCTCCTATGTGATTCGAGATCATTAAAAACATAAGCTATCTATTAAAACATAATCTAAAGACGACGACAAATAAATATTAGCTAATGAAGATAAAAGTTTTAAAAGCATACGATATTATTAGATGTCGAAGTAATCTTTTATGTTTGGTTTTAAGTTTGTCCTATGATATATAATAATCTCTTGAAAGGTAAAATGTACATTTAAGGATTCTTTTTCTGCAATAATTTCGAAATTGTGTGCGATAATAATAAATAAAATAATAATTGAGGTTTTTTAATTAAGATAAAAGATGACAATTATGTATAATAATAGATGATTAGAATTGTTTTGTTTATATAGTAAAGGAGACATGTGGGGTAGGTGTGGTTGCCGCTACAAGGAGTGGTGGAATCCCTAGTCCCAGACGAGTTTAGTAATAACACAGCGGTTGCACCGTTAGCTATGTTTCGCTTTATCGCGGCATTTTCGTTATGTTTCGTCGTTGTTTATAGTGATAAGTGTCACGATTTGTTTAAGGTTCCGTTAAGTGAGTTATCACCTGATGATGTTTATAGTGATAAGGATGTTGAAAATGGGACTATTTGTATTTGTAAATTAAAACCGTGTTTTTTGCAGTGTTGTCCTGAGGGATATTCACCTTCGGTGACTGATAAGAAGCGGTGCTTACCTGATGATGATCATACCTTTTCTTTATCTCATTATAAAGGAGGTCCTTATCCGAGTGATTTTTCTCTAAGGACTGGTTTTCCTTGTGACGATGCATTTTGGGATTTTGAATATATTTCATTACTACCGAACGGTTCTTTGTTGTCATCTGAAGGTCATCTATCACCAGGGCAATTTTGTCTCGAATTCTCTCTTAAACGAAATGCTTACTTGCCTTACACATGTTTTCCGGAAGAAGAAGAGGAAGAATCGAAATTCGCAGCGGTTTATCCGTTCGGCATGTTGATTTCAATACCGTTCTTCTTAGCAACACTCATCGTTTATGCTATAATACCCGAACTCAGGAACACACTTCACGGGTTATCGTTCATGTGTCATTTGTTGTGTCTTATAGTTGGATATGGTGCGATAGCAGCTGTTCAGCTCGATACAGCTTTCGAAAGCTTCGAATTCTCCTACACGACATGCACAGTACTAGGTTGGTTTTAATATAAATTTATCAACTAATCCATGCTTACATCATGCTTGTTTAAACTTTAAAATCAATAACAGCGTTTCTGTCTTAGCACTTGGCACAATGGAAAATGACACGATCTCATCGTCTTATCATGAGACTTTTCCACCTTAAAATAGAGCATCAAACGTAAAAATTATAGTAATTAGGACAGACCCATTACTAGGGAGGGGCCAAGGTGTGCGTCGCCACCCTTGGAAAACTTGTTGCCTCATCTGACAAAGTAGTTTTTAGCGGATGTCCCTTAAATGTGTTTGAAACATCGCCCCCTCTCTGATTGGTTTAGCCTTCCTTACAAATTCTGGCTGGCTAGGGCCTGAATTAGGAAGAGGTGATATTACCTAACAAGTAGGGCATAATGTGGGGCCTTTCTTGCTAACTCCCATAGATAGAAGGTTGTGTTCTACTTTTTGATTGCTGGTGCAAGCATTTTTCCGTCCAATCCACAGAAGGACCATGACTTTACTACAAGTTTCAATAGCTTTTACTGGATACGACACGTGTCCCACAATCAGACTTCACTTTCTTACTCTCGAAACTATACTGTAGAAACCATTATTTTATATAAGCTACTCCCCTCATAGGTATCTTTTACAAATACCAGAAATCGCACAGGCTCAAACCCACCGGCTTAACGTCTCTATGACGGCACATGAAAGGATTTGATAGGAAAATCTTAGAGGCCACGACCAAGATCGAACCCAGGCTGTCTGGTTGGCAGGCGAATGAGCTAACTAGTACCGGTTTTAGCGAATTTCCTTTGGAAAAAAAATCGCTAATGGGATAGGCGTCACGGCGAAAGTCGAACCTCGGACCACGACACAAATCCATTTCAGAGGTCACTATTAACGAAAACATACGTTTCGCGAGACTTTTTATAAAGCGGTGGTATTTTATAAACTTTTTTATAACTTACTTACTTAACTCCCTTTTATTACTAACTTTACTTTTTTATTAATAAACAATTTTAAATTGTTAGTAACTTAGTACTATAGTAATTCATACTAACTAATACTATTTTGCATACAGCACATCAAATACAACTGACTTCATATTATACCCTCAATAATGACTAAGCAAAAGTTTTAACATGCACAGAGACCTTTTCTTTTTCATTGGCATTCATTAAGTAAACATGTAAATTTAAATTCATGCCACGAAAATCCAAATTTAAAATGTTGTAGTAAATTTGTATTTTAGTATGTTGTAAAATTGCTTGCTGGTCATACCAAGTTGCTTCTTAAAGTTCCGCGAGCAAGCAAGTAAATTACTTTCTCCTTTATTAAGTAAAAGTTTCAAAGTAATCAAGTACAAAGTAACAGACGTAGGCAGTATTTTTTTCGTAGTGGGGACCTTGGTCAATCCTTCCCTTATCCTCTGTGAAGGGGGAAATGTGCTTTGTCTCACAAAACTAATATTTTTGGGGAATCATAAAATAATAAAAGTAAATGAACCGATTTTATCATGTTAATTTAAAATATATATTAGGCAAATTCGAGCCTTAGTATGTAGAATTTCGTGGCGAACAAAGCGAGCGTTAAGCAAAGAGAAAAGAACAATATTGGCACAAATTTATGTGAATTCTGTCGCTTAGTAAAAAGTCATCCGGCGGGTTATGATAAACATTTTCTCGTCCCCCTCCCCGCGTACCTTACGGACAGTAATTAATCTTTTATTCTTAATTGTTGTGCGAATTTTCGAATAACATAGTCTTTTATAGTAAACTACTTTCTTTTATAAAATTAGAGCAAATGTTTAATCACTATTTACTTTTGGTTTTTATGAAGTACTCTCATTTCTTGCGGGTTTGATTATACGAATGAATGTTAGATAAGAAGGCTGGGTGACCTCTTTTGATGATTACTTTTTTTTATAACGAGCACAAAAGATCGTTATCTCAAGGTTGTATTTACGTAAAATTTAAAATTTACAAAACATTTTACTTATACACTAGAACCTGCCGTATATTTAAAATGAACATGAATGATATGAAATGAAATGAATATAAAATGAAATGAATATGAAATGATTTTGAAAGGATTCTTTGTTTAGATGGAATAAAAAGTTTACAAAAAAAATTCAAGTCCCTTAACCTAAAAGTTTTAAAATCGTGTTTTGCTTTCAATATTTGGTCATCATCAGTTGCAGGAAACGCCTATGCTATAAGAGTGCAAATACATTAAATTAAGTAGGAGACAAAACTAACTAACGACTAAATCAACTGGTCAATTTGTCAAACTGTGTCTTGGTCAGCGGTAGATACTTGAATCAGCCGAAGTGTACTTGTAGAATTAATCATCTTGCAATTAATACTTGTGTGTGTCTCCATAATACTAGATAAGAATTAATAAACTGCGTAGGCTTCCGCGGTTATTGTCATGAAGATTTAGGTCTTCCGGTGGTGACCGCGTCAATGTAGATGAAGAATCCGACGTTTCGCTTCCACTGTGGGAGGCATCTTCGGGGATGTAGGACATCATGGATAGAAACACAATGCTCTACAAAACTGAACTGAAGATGGAGACGATGCAGGCCCTATTTATACCTGCCTCTGACCTTGTCTTCGAGGACGAAGATTATAAAATAAGAATTAATTTAGGGCACAGAAGAGACTAGATTTTATTAGATAATAAATTATATTTCACTGCTTTCTCGTAGCATATTTTTGCAAGGAAATTATCCTTTTGCAAAATTTGCAATTATTCAAGATTGCAAAATTCTATTACACTTGAATTAGCTTCGTTTAACATGAATATGCTACGTGTAAGTAGAAGTAGAAATATAGTTTGTTTAATATAATTTAATGTAGTCTCTTCTGTGCTCTAAACTAATTCTTATGTCATTCTTTTCCCATCTTGTTGTTACAGCGACAGCGAACATAAATTAAATTAATTAGTAAATTTGACCCTCCGTCAATGCGGCAAATTTGACAGACATTGAGTGTGAAAGTTTTCCTCGGGTACCTAATGTCTTCCTCAGTCAGTATGGGACTATGACTTAAACTAAGTTAACTGCTAATATGTTCCCCTGGGTCATTAAGGTAAACTTGACTCAGACTAAGTAAACTGATGAAGTTTTCACACTCTTCAAGTCAAATTTTACAGCAAATAAACTGATAAAATGTGTACAATGTGTCACAAATGCTTACTTGACTCAAAATTAGGATTTGTACATGGTTAGTACAAATTTATTAGCTAACTTTTTTGCCAAGTTTATCTTTATATTCTTATCACCTTTTTTTACAATATTTATCTGTAACTTTTTATGACAATTGTAACTCCAATAGGCTTTAGTGTTTAAAACTTTCGGATGCAGCACTCTAAATACTGAGTAATGCTGAGCGCAGCTTTTGATTAAAGAATATTTAGGGTTTAATGCAGACCTGAAGCGAGGAAGGGGCTAGGGTCCTGGACAAATTTCGCTCCTTCCGACGAAGGAGGTTTCTGCTGAAGTCCCCGATTTCTGTGAAATATCACCACCTCTGGGGTGGGTTTATGTGAAACATCGCCCCCTCTGGGTTGGGTTTCGCCCCTACCACATATTTTGGCTGGTTACGAGCCTGGCTTAATGTATATGAAACATACATTATATTGATGAGCCATTAAGAAAAAAACACGTGTAGGTTCGATTAGTTGATGCTCGAACCAAGTTAAATATTATTCTGTCGAATAATGTAGGTGTTTATGATAAAGTTTTACAGACAGTGTAGGTGTATTTGAGATCGTAAAAATCTTTTAAATATTGTTAGATTGTTAGAAAAAAAAAAAATCACAGATTGCATTAAAGGCAACTACAACCCGAAGGAGTTAATGTAACAATCGCAAATAAAGGCGTGCAGTTACTAAATGATGTCTGGACATTTATTCAATTATGTATCTAATTTGGAAAAGACGTAAGCAGGAAGAGAAAAAATATCTTGTCGGTTTAATGAGAAATATTAACACGTCTAGTGAACAGAACCAAGGGCATCTACTTGTTAATCGTGTATCTGAATGAATCTGATTTTTAAGGCTCATCTTTTTTAGCAATTTTAATATTTTTTTAGTCCTAAAATACCATAACATGAATCTTATGGTATTTTAGGACTTAATTTTTTAGCAATTTTAATTTGAATGTTGTAGCTTTTTAAGACTCACTCATTTTTTAAGCAATTATAAACAGAATGTTATATAGTATTTTAAGACTCATCTTTTAAACAATTTTAACTTCAATTTTATAGTATTTTAAGACACATCTTTTAAACAATTTTAAGTTCTAATTTTATATTTTTTATATCTCATCTTTTAAACAATTTTAACTTTAATTTTATAGCATTTTAAGATTCATTTTTTAAAAAATTCTTTATGGTTTTTAAATAAGACTTATCTGTTTTAGCAAGTTTAACTTGTAGCATTAATATTCAAATACATTGTAATAAACAAAAAAAAAAAAACAGTCTCTTTACCACTAAAATATTTATTTGAGAGCCGACTTTCAACCACTTCTGGCCATCATCAGTCATGTTTGGAGTGCTAAGAAGCTATATGTAGCTATATGTACCTTTAAAGGTCTATAATAGGCTTAGAGTGCATTATAGACCTTTAAAGGACTACATATAGCTTCTTAGCACTTTAAGCATGACTTATGATGGCCAGAAGTGGTTGAAAGCCGGCTCTCAAATAAATATTTTAATGGTGAAGAGACTGATTTTTTGTTTATTATTGTGTACTGAAGTCTTCCTGGCACAACGGGAATAATACACGAGTCTTACCGATTATAACCGACAAGCTTTCTATTTTTTCTGCTACCTTAGAGGACAGGCGCTGCTTTGGAACAACCAAATCGCTGAAGCTGGATTTCCCTGTTACTGACTTCGACAATACTCGGAGTTGTCTCTTATAATGTAATACTTTAACCATCCACAGAAAAATTAAGATGAATAATAAAATCTACTGGCCCAATTTAACAATAAACCATTTGATTGATTACATCAGCGTAAGGGTAATTACAGATGGGTCTGGAGAACTAACTGAAGTCAAAAGAATTAGGTAGAAGTCAAGGTCAGGACTAGTCTGGATGAATACCATTCAGATCTATAGAACACCACTAATATGACTATTCCTACCAAACACATAACTAATAGCATTTATACTTTACAACAGCTTTGAACGCTTTATTTGTACCCATATGAAAATAATAAAAATAAAAAAAGCTTTGTTAGCTAGGCATGGGCGTAGCCAGGGTTGCCTTTAGGGGGGGCCCATATATATATATATATATATATATATATATATATATATATATATAATATATATATATATATATATATATATTATATATATATATATATATATATATCTGTGTGTGTGTGTGTGTGTGTGTGTGTGTGTGTGTGTGTGAGTGTCTGTATGTATGTAAGGTTATGGTTTTTTTTTAATAATTTCTGGCGCGGTGGTCCGCATTTCGAGCGAATTTCTTTGGATGCGTGTTTTCGTGCTTAACAACAATTCTGGTTGGAGTAATCATTTTTATAGTTTTTTACATTATATAAGTTTACAACTACTGAATAAATAATTTTGGTCCGCTGTCGGGCAAATTTAATTTAGAATGCGTATATCTGTGCTTAAAAACCCATTTCTTGGTTAACGTTCCGGTTCATGCTTTAAAACCTAAGCTGTTACTCAATTGTCAAGCACTGCTCGTAACTCATTTTGTCTGTATTTTTCAAAGAAAATGCGCATAATTATCCAGTTACTTATACAAAACTATGCCTCTAAAGTTAGCAGTACGCACTATTATTTGAAATAGTTTTAAAGCTTTAGTACTTATCTTTAAGCTTAGTCAGTTATCTTTCAAAAGTTTTAGCGCATTTCCTTTGAAAAATACAGACAAAATGAGTTACGAGCAGTGCTTGACAATTGAGTAACTGCTTAGGTTCTGAAGTATGAACCGGAACCTTAAGCAAAAATGGGTTGTTAAGCACGGAAACACGAATTCTAAATGAAATTTGCCCGACAGCGGATCACCGCGCCAGAATTATTTAGTAGTTATATACATATATAATGTAAAAAAAGAATAAAATTAACGTTCCTACCAGGATTGTTGTTAATCAAGGAAGCACGCATACCAAAGGAAATCTTCCGATATGCGGACCACCACGCCAGAATTATTTTGTAGTTATAAACTTATTTTATGCAAAAAAACGATAAGAAATATCGTCCCAACCAGGATTTAAACCCAGGAGAGAGTTTGAGTAATTGTATCGACTCCGGACCACTGCCATTCAACACACAGGCCCAAAAAAACATGGAAAACGACTCCCCACTTGAAATATGTTATTTAGGGTTCAAAATTTATTTTTTCTGCATTAACCACCGTTTTTTGACTTTATGATCACTTAGAGTGGCCGTATCGACTTCAGACCAAATTTAATCGATTTTACGCCCAAAAATACATAGAAAACGACACCCTACCCAAAATTTTTTGTTCATCAACCGTAATTTTGGTTTTCAGTAATTTGTTGTGCTTTTTCGACTTTTTGGTCATTTAGAGTGGTCGTATTGACTTCAGACTGGTTTCATTCGATTCAGTGCCAAATATACATAGAAAAAACCTACTCGAATTTATTTATTTTTTATCAACCTAAATTTTGGTTTCCGGTAATTTACAATGGTTTTTCCAACTTTTTGGACATTTAGAGTGGTTGCATTGACTTCGGACCGGTTTTTTTTTATTCAGCGTCTCAAAAACCGTATACATTGACCTTTTTTGCGGCGAAAAATATTAACCCTGATTTTTGCCGATTTTTTGAAAATTTTGCTGACTAAGCAAACTGGGTTAATGATGTTACAAAAACCTTGTTTTCAATAGGGTTTGTGTCCTCCCAAAGGTTGATTTTTGTACCAAGCTGATTAAAAAATATCCGTTCGAAAGATAGTGTTTTTACAAGAAACTGATGCCTATCCCATTAGCGAATTTTATTCCCAAAGGAAATTCGCTAAAAAACAAAGCTCTTAGAGGACAAATCAAAACAATTTTTTTTAAATAGTCTTAATGAAAAACAAAAAACAATCCCCTAAAACAAAATATAAATTATTAGAACTGAACTGAACTAAATATGGTTTTTATTTAATAATAATAAAACCACAAAGTTAATACGTCGAACTAAAAAAACAAATTTAATTTTTAAGACAAAAGCTACCTTTAAGATCTGAATTATTATAAATAAAAATTATAAAATTAAATTATTATTTTTATAAAATTAAAATTTAGATTAATTTTATAAAAAAAAAATGTTTTTCCTTGCCTGAACCATAGTTTTTATATAATTTTTGCAACAACCCTGCTCGGCTAGGGGGGCCCCGGGCCCCCCCTTGCCCCCCCCCCCTGGCTACGCCCATGTAGCTAGGTACAGCGTCACAGCAATAGTGAACATTTAGACTATTATTTAAAAAAAAACCTCTAATATCTGCTAAATATACCCATTCGCTTTTAGAAATCTTGGAAATATGGTTTGTATAGTGATACATGGATTAGTACCATTTTTACTTCTCCTCATTTATACCGTAGGTACGAGTATACAAAAAAGTATTGTGTTTGCAAAAAACCGAAACCAGGATGTCTCTGAATTATCCGTTTTGGGGTTTTTAAGACTTCCTTAGTGGTTTTTACTAAGTTGTCTGTGTGCGTGTCTCTCATCATCGTATCTCTCCTAGAGAGTTGAAACTTATTATAAAAATTAATCTAAAGGACTAGTTGTGGAATCAGAAAAATAACTATTTATGACTTCATTAACCCGCAATAATGACTAAGTAAAAAATTTGAATATTCATAAAACGCGAAAAATGTTGCGATCGATTGCTACAAACATTTCTCAGCTAAAACCAAACATAGCTTCAATTGTTATGTAGCTTTGAAGCGAAAACAATTTAATGATCTCAGAAAATTGATCATTTTAGCTCTGTAAAATATGATTTTTTAACCTATTTCTTGCCAACCCTATAGAAACTAGCTTATCTAACCAAAATCTAGCTTGCCAAGCTTGAAAACTAGCTTATCAACCGAGTCCGGTAGTGCGCTCGCCTTACGACCTGGAGGTTGAGGGTCAAATAAAACTAACTTATCGACCGAGTCCGATAGAGCGCTCACTTTACGACATTAAAGTTGAGGGTCAAATCCAGCCCCTCTTGAATTCATCTTGAATTCAAGGCCGACCAACCCAACTAGGGTTTAACTAATGGTTTTTCGGGCTGCTAATACTCAAATGCGGGGTTGGTTCCTGTTCCGTCCTTGACAAGTCTGGATCTACGATTCCGTTGTCTCCAGCTCACGTAAAGTCAAGGTTCTGCAGGCTGATAGATATGGTCGAAAAGGTATAATGAGCCTTCGTGTGTCCAAAAACTTAGTCAGTTAAACCGGTGCCACGAATAACGTAAGTGACTAGGAATGAAGTGCCCGGTTCTTCAAGACAAGACGTCTCCTAGTGGCACTGCGGGTTTTGACTTTCAAGTCAGAGCTTAAGAATGAGATTGTGCACACTGGCGTCGAAGTTGCTAGAGTTCCCTGTTGGGTGGCACTGGAATGGCCAGATGGTGAGCCAAGTTAGAGTCTGGTGAGACTGATAAAGAAGGCCTACTTCATCTGGGCTAGTTGAAGTAGGCTAACTGTGAACTAGTCCTATGTGTCGCCATGTTCGGAGGATGTGCTTTCTGGATGATTGAAACTATAAAAACTGTGGGGTGGATTAGTTGAGTAAGATTTGAGTGAAGGGAAAACGCTAACATTTGACTCAACGGGTTTAAGCATTACAAAACTAGCTTATCAGAAACTAAAGTATGTTCACACTCACAAGTTAAGTCTACAATTATGTGTATTAGGTGTCTTAGCTGCCGTAACATACTCTTAGCGTAAACATTACTTCTGTATGTAGACATAACCTCAGTTCTCTGAAAAAACCATATCTTTTAATAATTCATTACCAAGGTTTTTTAAAAATAGGTTGTAAGGTTCAACATTGAACTATCTTACTTAATAGTGTTTTGCCTAGAAGACAAACTATTAAAAATGATCATTAATCATAAGTATCTATTAAAGTATTAAAACAATATAATTAACAGGAAATTAAATTCCAAGATTAATTTAAATTTTATTAAAGGACTGGAAACAAAATATAAATGTTAGTTTAATAAGAAGTCGCAGTAAAATGATGTCAAAGGTTATCATCAGCGAACAAGCAACAAATCGTATTAATTCGTTATTTTTATTCATTATTCTTGTAACCCATATCATATATCCTTGTCAAATATTAAATAGAAGCTCTTAACTTCAATTTATGCGTTACATGTGGGATAAAAATGCTTGAAAAAACTGAAAAGATCGGGTTACAGGAGGTTAGATCAGTCACGGTGGGTCGTTCACGAGCTGATCGGGTGTAATCGTGATCCTATCGAGGCTTTTGATTTACTTTGAGTAAATGCGGGGATTTAAAGATATTTTGTGTGTTTACATTTTGCTACTTTTGATAAAGGTTAAACGATTCTAAAATCAAGGTTTTCAATCAGAGGATCGTTTCGATTTTATGATTAAATTTCGTCATAAAATTATTACTCAAATACTAATTTGGATTTTGTCAGGAGTTATCCTCCTTTCAATCTTTTATTTTTCCTCACTTCTCATGTATTATTATTTAGGGGGCATAAGCCCGTACTTAGGGAAAGGGCAGAGGGGGCCTCACCCCCAGAAAATAATGTCGTCCCGTATGGCGAAGTAGTTTTCTCCGGAAGACCCTTAAAGATGTATGAAACATCACCCCCTCTGGGATTGGTCCCCCCCCCCTCTCTACAAGTTCTGGCTGGCTACGGTCGTGCCTAACTTAATACATGGAGAAGCTTAAAACGACTTTTTACGTCTTTTAGCGAATTTCCTTTGAAAATTCGCCTAATGGGATAGGCGTCATGGCGGAATTCGAACCTCGGACCACGACACAAATCCGTTTCAGAGGTCCCTTATGACGAAAAAATACTTTTTTTGAAACTATATATATATATATATATATAATATATATATATATATATATATATATATATATATATATATATATATATATATATGGTATTTCTAGACACTTTCTTGTAAACACTCTATCTTTCGAACGGATTAATATTTTTTAACCAAACTTGGTACAAAAATCAACCTTTGGGAGGACACGAACCCTTTTGAAAACCAGGTTTTTGTGACGTCATTAACCCGGTTTGCTGAGTCAGCGAAATTTTCAAAAAATCGGCAAAATTCAGGGTTAATATTTTTTGCCGCAAAAAGGTCAATATTTATGTTTTTTGAGACGCTGAATCGAATGAAACCGGTCCGAAGTCGATACGACCACTATAAGTGACCTACAAATTGAAAAAACCATTCTAAATTCCCGAAAACCAAAATTTAGGTCGATAAAAAATAAATTTCGAGTAGGGTGTCGTTTTCAATGTAATTTTGGGCGCTAAATCGAATGAAACCAGTCCGAAGTCGATACGACCACTTTAAGTTACCAAAAAGTCGAAAAAACCACAAAAATTATAGAAAACCAAAATTAGGTCGTTGAAAAAATTAAATTTCGAGTAGGGTGTCGTTTTCAATGTTTTTGGGCTCAGAGATGAATGCCTGTGGTCCGGAGTCAATACAACCACTCAAACTCAGGGTACCTGGGTTCACATCCTGGAAGATCATTTTTTATCGTTTTTTTACCTAATATAAGTTTACAACTAGGAAATAATTCTGGCGCGGTGGTCCGCATGTCGGGCGAATTTCCTTTGATGCGTGTTTCCGTGCTTTTTATATAAGTTTACAACTAGTAAATAAATAATTCTGGCGCGGTGGTCCGCTGTCGGGCGAATTTCATTTAGAATGCGTGTTTCCGTGCTAAACAACCCATTTCTTGCTTATGCAAGAACCATGCCCATTGCGTGGTTCCGGTTCATGCTTTAGAACCTAAGCAGTTACTCAATTGTCAAGCACTGCTCGTAACTCATTTTGTCTGTATTTTCCAAAGGAAATGCGCTAAAACCTTTAAAGATAACTGACTAAGCTTAAAGATAAGTAACTAAGCTTTAAACTAGTGCAAATAATAGAGCGTACTTCTAATTTTAGAGGCATAGTTTTGTGCAACCAACTGGATAGTTATGCGCATTTCCTTTGGAAAATACAGACAAAATGAGTTACGAGCAGTGCTTGACAATTGAGTAACTGCTTAGGTTCTAAAGCATGAACCGGAACCACGCAATGGGCATGGTTCTTGCATAAGCAAGAAATGGGTTGTTTAGCACGGAAACACGCATTCTAAATGAAATTCGCCCGACAGCGGACCACCGCGCCGGAATTATTTATTTACTAGTTGTAAACTTATATAAAAAGCACGGAAACACGCATCAAAGGAAATTCGCCCGACATGCGGACCACCGCGCCAGAATTTTTGGAGTTCTCAGGGGGTCTGAAAAACCTCATTAAATCCTCATCTAGTGAGATTATAATTTATCAATTGTAGTCAGATCTTTATGTTTTTTTGTTTATGTTCAGTTTTCTATTTTAAACTTGCTTCTTTAAAATTTACTGTAACTTTGTACTGTCTGTTTTATTATATTATATTAATGGTCAAAGGTGTACAGTTTAAATAATTTACATGCGTATAGCTAAAGGGCCTTAGAATTTTTCCAAATGGTGAAATTTATTACAGCTAACTATTTAAGATGTGAAAGTTAAGTAATATGAGATCGTTGTTAGACATTTAATGAACTGTTAAAAACCAACCAATTCAAGATTCTTAAAAAATTATACGCATACCTAATGAGCCCTAAACATAGACCATTTTATATTAATGGGCAAAGTTTATTAATAAAATGTTATTCATCCGACCTAATCAGATCTTTGTTTTAGTCGTAAAATATTTATATTATTAGCTTTAAATTTTAATTACCATGCTCTTTTGTTTCAGGTAAGACTCCGAGTATCATCTAATAGTTACTCAGCTAGTAAGGTAATTTGATCTTGTTTTCTGCGATACACTGTAATACCGTATAGTACCTGTAACATTACAAATTAGATTAATTTTAAACTTATTTTACTTTGCCGTGGCTGAGGATGTTTAAGTACCTGCACTCAGGTCATCAATACTTAACGTTTTTATATTTCCTCATTTATACCTTGGGTATATAGGGAAAAGTATTGTGTTTACTCCACAAATTTCGTTTGACAATCATGAAAATTTATAAAATGAAAATCACATGAAAATTTACAAATTTCATATGAAAATTTATGAAATGAAAATAATATGAAAATATATGAAATGAAAATCATATGAAAATTTACAAACTTCATATAAAAATTTATGAAATGAAAATTTATAAAATGAAAATCATGTGAAAAATCGATATTTCATATCCGCATTTTTAAGACCTCCTGATAGGTTCCCACAAAGTTCTCTCTCTGTATTTTTATGCCTGTCTTGTTTGTGTGTGTCTTATCATCATATCTCCTAGTGTATTGGTGATAAAGAGTTGAAACTGAGTAGAAAAATCAATATGATAACGAAATTTCGAAAATTTTTAAAACGCAGTAAATTTGATCAATTTGATCAATTTTAGACTTAGATGCATGTTGTCATATAAGACAATCAAATGTGTCGTTATTACTAACATTAGTTCAATTTTCATTAATTGACTTGATGTGTTTTTAAAAAATTTTAAAAAATAAAATAAAAATTTAAATAAGTAGACAATTCGTAAAAGTTTTGAATAAAGACTTTTTAATAATTAGTACTTTGTAATAAATAAGTGTACTAAATTTCGTTTTAATACGGCGTGTATATCTACAGTTTCTGTTTGACGAAACGAGTATATCTACGTTTCACTTCTAGACGAGCGAGGGGAGTCCGACGTCTTCCAATATAAATATGGTGAATTTTATATTTGAGGACGAGTGAAGCAAGTTTGATGTAGTAAGAATAAGCGAATCCGATTTTTATATTTAAAAAATTGTTTATTCCATGGTTTTATCCATCAAAAGAAAAAATAGTTAGTTTTTCGTCTTAATTTTCTGTCTTCACTTTCATTAAAAAATATTAAATATAAAACTGGCAGCATCTCAAAGTTAAATAAAGATTTAAAATGAATTATTCTGATAAATAATTTTAAAATTAGATTTTATGCAGCTGTTTTTCACGTTAAAAATAAAAAATAAATATTTAGAATACGATAAAAAATTATTAACAAATTGATAACTATAATTTATTTATTCTTAAAAATAAGAACATTACATACATTATAAAAAATAGGAATAGGAAAGGTATAGGGTTTAAAAAATGGCAGCTTCACTGACTTGAAGAAAAGACGATTAATTTAGTGTTTTCAAAATTTAAAGGCAACACTGATTGATTCGCGAGCAAGTTCCAACTCTAATTCAAGGATCTTGAACAAAGGGGATGACGCATTAAGAAACTTTTCTGACCCCATAGAAGTTGTATGAGGTATAGAAATTATAGCAAACTTACCTTTCCATGGTTATAATGAAAAATAGGCGCCAAACGCAGGTTATGTAGCAAGGTTGTCGAGTTTGCCCCTTAACTTTCTTCTGTGCTTCTCGTGATTGTTACATTTGTGGTGCTTGTAAAGTCATTTGTGCTTACATAATTTTAATTTTTGGACTGTACTTAGCTACTTTAGTAAGTGATAATTTAAGCGTGTTTAAAAAACTTATCAAGCAATAGACAATGGGAAACCATTAAGAGATAAGTTTTCCTCTAAAATTACCTGCGCTGTTATAAGAATGTAAGCATGCGCAGTTTGTACCAAGCATGTGCAGTTGGTTTTTGACGTGTGTTTTGTGTAGAATTTTCTCTATTTTTTAGTTTTCCATGGGGTCACTTTTTTGTATGGCAAATCGACTTAGTGAGTCATCCCCTTTATTCAAGATCCTTACTCTACTCGTAATAGTTTTAGTTTTTCATCTTACTTTTAAAATAATAATGGTTAATAGAAACAAATAATTTCTAGAAAATTTGACAGATGTCCCTACATTTAAATTTAATTTTGTACCCTTTCAACTTGCTTTGTTTAATTTTTTAGATTTAAATACAATTATTTTCTTATAATTTAATTATATCCACATTTACAAAAAATACAACAAAACTCAACATGAAACACTATAAATTGTTTATTATACTTTGATTATTTTAAAATAAACAAATTTATAGTACAGCCGCTATATGGCTCATTGCCAAAATGTATAGACACAATTATTTAAAAATAAATTCCACGAGATATAATAGATAGTTTACTATTGAACTAGGTGGTTGTAAATGTATTTAGAGAGTGTTAAATTTTACACTTCTTCTTGTTTCTATATGTTTTTGTTAAAATATACAAAAGAATCTATTGCATAATATTTTTGTTTTTAAAAACTACAAAACAAAAACAGTGTTAGTAAATAACTTTTTAAACAGACAAGACATCTCGATCCCTGGCCATTTCGCTACCAAAGCGCTTTATGTCATGTTACTTAGACATTACTTTATGTCATGTTACTTAGACATTACTATATGTCATGTTACTTAGATATTACTTTATGTCATATGTTACTTTGATATTACTTTATCTCATGTTACTTACACATTTTATGTCATGTTACTTAGACATTACTTATGTCATGTTACTTATTATTATGTCATGTTACTTAGATATTACTTTATGTCATGTTACTTTGATATTACTTTATCTCATGTTACTTACCCATTACTTTATGTCATGTTACTTAGACATTACTTTATGTCATGTTACTTAAATATTACTTATGTCATATGTTACTTGGATATTACTTTATCTCATGTTACTTACACATTACTTTATGTCATATTACTTAGACATTACTTTATGTCATGTTACTTAGATATTACTTTATGTCATGTTACTTAGATATTACTTTATGTCATATGTTACTTTGATATTACTTTATCTCATGTTACTTACACATTACTTTATGTCATGTTACTTAGACATTACTTTATGTCATGTTACTTAGACATTACTTTATGTCAAGTTACTTAGACGTTATTTTATCTCATTTTACTTACACATTACTTACATTACTTATGTCATGTTACTAGACTACTTTACTTTACTTTATGTCATGTTACTTAGACAATACTTTATGTCATGTTACTAAGACAATATTTTATTTCATGTTACTTAGACATTATTTTATGTCATGTTACTTTGACATACTTTATCTCATGATACTTAGACAATACTTTATGTAATGTTACTTAGATATTACTTTATGTCATGTTACCAAAGTATTAAGGAAAAAGTAATGTCTAAACATTACTTTTCCTTAATATTTTAACTTACACAAAATTTGTACTTGGCATCTATGCGTTATTCAAGTTTTTTTAAAGTAGTAATAATC
Source organism: Microvelia longipes (assembly GCA_018340805.1). Lineage (NCBI taxonomy): Eukaryota > Metazoa > Arthropoda > Insecta > Hemiptera > Veliidae > Microvelia > Microvelia longipes. Next base: position 55,474,764 of record JACMZG010001911.1, on the reverse strand, counting down.
TTTGATCTATTTACAAGCTTGGTATTTATTTACACATTGGTTATTTACATAATTATTTATATACATAATATAAATTACGTATATTAATTATTACGTATTAGTTTATATAAGTGGCATACTACCACGATACAAGCAAATTTTTAAATAAATTAGATAACAAACTTGATTTGTTTACATTGTCAATTAATGACATCATTTTGTTTGACATTTATAAGCTTAGAATAATACTTATATAGAAGGAGCACAGGACCATAAACACAATGTAATTCCACTGATAACACGAAAGCCGGTTGATTGGTGCAACTAAGTAATGCTGCCAACCTGACAACAAAACATTATTTTAATTATGTGTCATAAATATCTATTAATGAAAAAAGATCGTAAAGAACAAATATAATAACTTAAAACACCTGCTGAGTATTTAATAAAACTGGTCTTAGATGGCAAAAGGGTGGCGGAATACAAGAATCTACATTTAGTTGATGAGGACTACTTTTTATATATAATTTTAATAAATACGTTAAACTACAATTTAAAATGCTTAAAATATTGTAATGCACCGATATTTATATTAGTATTTTATGAATAATCAATCATTAATTAATAATAGAACATAATAATTCAGCAACCGGAAGTATTGCCAACTTTTTTTTAGAAAATTGTATATTGTAGGGGTGGCAGCATTACTTAGTTGCACCAGTGAACCGACTTTCGTGTTATCAGTAGTGCTCCTTCTATATAAAGTATTATTCTAAGTTTATAAGTCAATCAAAAAACCAGAAATAATACTGATAATAATATAGAACTTTTTATTTTTGTAAACCATACATAGTAATATACATGAACATTTCATGGTTAGTATAGAGTATAGTAACTAGTATAGAGTATAGAGTATAGTAACTAGTATAGAGTCATAGATAATAGGTCGGAAATGTAGAAGTGTGTCGACCGTAATAAATTAATGAAATAAATAAAATAATACACCATATGAAATTACTTAAATAGAAATGAAGTAATAAACAGAATAAAATAAAATTACTTCTTGATATCCTCTAAAAAAGACTGTTTTTATTTATTTTTTCTTGCAGTCATAAATCTGAAAACTCAAAGTAGAGCGTGGAGTAATAAATGTAATTTTAGAAATGTTATAAATTTAATGTCATTCTTAATTTTAAAGTACCGAATTTAGTAATCATATAAATTGTATTAAAAAGAGTTTCAAGTTGAGTTTGAGGGATATATTTTGAAATATGTTTTATGTAGCGATGTGTTGTAATTTAAATTCGCTGAGTATTAAATATAATGTCTGGTTTGAATCACATTATTTTGGCAAGTTAAACTTTATAAAGCAATTTAAAAATCATTTTATAATAATTTTGATATTAAAGTAACCTTTGGAAGTAATGACGTTGTTAATGGATGTTAGAAGCTAATTTTGTTTGTGGAGTTGAGAGAAGTAGATTTGAGTCTGGGTCCAGTGTCCTTGACAGTGGTCTGACAGATAAAGGCGAGTGGGATGAAGAACATACTTGGTTGATGTCATGCTATTTTGTTTACTTCTATTCATTGCTTGTTTGAAGAACTACCTGACAATTATCGCATAAAGTGTAAGTTGATAAATATAGCATAGAAGAATGAGTGTTGCTTTATTCATCGAGCTGTTACCATCTAGAAAAATTGTATGACACTGATGATGGCCTTACGTTACGTTTCAGCGCATTGCCAATAAACTAATAATTTTGTGAAACGATTGCTTTCTTTCTAATAGAAAAGACTAATGAATAGTGGTTCCTTAAGGCTGTGCTGGAAAAACCTGTTTTGAGTTTCCTAAAGAAGTAGGAATTTGAAGTTTGTAGAGATGATCCATAAATAATGCAGTCAAGCCCACTGTCTTCGAATTTGACTCATCCTTAAAATATTATTGTGGGTTTGTATACATACATAATTTGGTACTCTTTTTAAGTAATTAAAACAAACCTAGTATTTAAAGAATCGCAAAAACCTCTATTGAATACGACAAAGTATTGAATTTACTTCTTTACTTAAATTTCAAACATTTATACTAAGTAAAAAGCAACACATTAAATAACAATGTCGCGTACAATAAATATTTTATTACATTTACAAGAGTAAAACAAGATAAGCCTAAGTAAGATTTAGTCTGTGCCTGAAAGTATGTATATATATATATATATAATATATATATAATATATATATATATATATATATTATATATATATATATATATATATATATATATATATATATATATATATTATATATTATATATATATATATATATATATATATATATATATATATATAATATATATATATATATATATATAATATATATATATATATGTGTGTGTGTATATATGTGATATATGTGTGTATAATATATATGACATATATATTAATGTCAGTATTTAGGCCTATCAAGGTATGTACTCTGCGAGAGAACCACCTCATAGCATCTAATAAACTATCTGATAAAAGTGTTATTTCAAGAAGGTGAAATCTTCAAATAGCCGGGCTAAAATCTTTTACACTACTGCCTCCACTCCTTTTATGTGGCATATCTTATGAGCGTAATTTCTTTTGCTAATACAAATTCTCCAATATCATAGTAAATGACTAGACTATCTGCCATTTAAATTTGTGTAGGTTTATCTGTTTCTTACAATTTTACGCTTTATCTAGTCCAATTAATCGATATAAATTAAAATAATAGTTGACATCGATTACTCAATGATTATGATCACATATGATCTCAACAATAAAAAGATCAAACTATTTCAGCTTCGAGTCAAGGCTAATTTAATAAGGTGAAGGACATATTTATTTCAAATCAGCATAAAGACTGGAAAATTACACCCTATCAAACTAAGCCCATTACTTACTAGAATCTGAGCTTAATACCCTACTTAAACTTTACCAACTACTTATTATCTTATCAACTTAACAATAAGTAGTTTTAAATCATTCAAATTTATCGCTTTTGTATAAAATTTTATTCAATAATCCTATATTTGCTGTAAAATTGTAATATTTTTGAGTATTTATTACTGTTTTTTTGAATTTAACGATCTTTTTGTTAAAATTTTTTTCATACACTTTTTTATACCTAGGGGTTAGTTAATATTTTTTTTTAAAAATCTCACGTTTAAGTTTTCTGTATATTCTTCAGTTTTCATTCGAGCAAGGCAATTACTCTGATCGTGCAATGTCAGAGATATAGTTCATAGAGATGTAAAACTTAGAGATAAGAGTGAGTCTAAAATCCATAGAGAGAAATATTTTAAAGAAGTAATGTATTTAGATAATAGTGAGGTGAAAAACTTAAACTGAAGAAGTATAGAGATAAAGTTTATCAGATTTAATGCATAGAAATGTCAGCGTAAAACTTTAGAGAGATAGCTCATAAGTATTTAATCTATACAATCATCATTGAATCCAAAATCTTGTAGTGAAGTATAAAAATAAAGTTCAAGGAAATGCAATGCTTAGAGATGGTAGCAGAGCGAAATTCTTAGATAAATATAGTGATATAATTTATAGAGATGCAATAAAAATCTTAGATAAATATAGTGTTATAATTTATAGAGATTCAATAAAAATCTTAGATAAATATAGTGATATAATTTATAGAGATTCAATAAAATTCTTAGATAAATATAGTGATATAATTTATAGAGATTCAATAAAAATCTTAGATAAATATAGTGATTTAATTTATAGAGATTCAATAAAAATCTTAGATAAATATAAGGATATAATTTATAGAGATTCAATAAAAATCTTAGATAAATATAATGATGTAGTTTATTGACTTGAAATGCTTATAGAGATGTAATGAAAATCTTAGATAAATATAGTGATATAGTTTATAGACATGAAATGCTTATAGAAATGTAATGAAAATCTTAGATAAATATAATGTTATAGTTTATAGACATGAAATGCTTATGGAGATGTAAATAAAATCTAAGATAAATATAGTGATATAGTTTATAGAAATGTAATGCTTAGAGATGCAATGAAAATCTTAGATAAATTTAGTAATATAAAGATTTAGGTCTTCCGGTGGAAGACCTTAAATCCGGTGGAAGGTTCTTTAAATCTTCATGACAATAACCGCGGAAGCCTGCGCAGTTTATTTAGTAATATAGTTTATAAAGATGCTATGCTAGAAATGGTAGCAGAGTAAAAATCTTAGATACAGTAGTGATATAGTTTATAGAGATACAATGCTTAGAGATGGTAGCAGAGTAAAAATCATAGATAAATATAGTGATATAGTCTAAGGAAGGTTAAGCCGGTGGTTTCAAGCCTGTGCGAAGTAATGTACTTGTGAAAGATCCCTTACCCTAAGTAAACTTGGGTTTTGGCAAATTTTAGGACCCTTAATAGTAGTTTATATAAAAATATTAATATGTTTCTATCTTATAGTTTCGAGAGCAGATAAGCTTAGTTTGGCTGTAGGGGACGTGATGTTTCTAGCTACTTGTTATTAAATCTATAGCTAGCTATAGCTAAAGCCGCGACTCTTCAGTGGATTAGACGTGAAACGCCTGCACTAGGACTCAAAGCGATATATTTATGGTACTTGTCCACTAAACATGGCGACATGTAAGCAATACATGTCGCCTTAATAGCTACTATGTAAACGTAGTTATAAGAACTTTAGCTAAATATGAACACATGAATAAGTCCAGTGTTGGTGGACATTCTGGAAGATTCTGGAGATTTAATCGTTTACACATTCTGGAGATTAAATCAAAAATAAATGTATCTGTATCTAGTCTCTTCAGTTTTCTTACTGAATACATTAGAATGTAATATGGAGACCAAAACCACTAATCATAGAACATTATCTTCTATCTATAAGAGATTGAGCAAAAAGGGCCCAATAACGTGGCCTATACTTGCTAAGTGATCTCAACTCTCCCTAAGTAAAATCACTATCACTATCTACTAAGCCTAAAGGAGTATTAAATTATAAAAACTATGCATCAAATAAATCTCATAAAAAAAACATTAGATTTTAATCCAAAACATAAAATCATAGAGATATTATTACTAAAGGTTAAATTTTGAAACATCGAAAAAGTAACCTGACCACCTTCGGTTATAAATATAATCAAATAACCAGTACAAAAATACAATAATGTATATAGTAAAACGTTAAAAATACAAATCACAACACAAGCAATGTGCGGGAAACCCTTAGAATAATACTATATATAGAAGGAGCACAGGACCGTAAACACAATGTAATTCCACTGATAACACGAAAGCCGGTTGATTGGTGCACTTAAGTAATGCTGCCAACCTGACAACAAAACATTATTTTAAATATGTGTCATAAATATCTATTAATGAAGAAAGATCATAAAGAACAAATGTTACAACTTAAAACACCTGCTGAATATTTAATAAAACCGGTCTTAGATGCCAAAAGGGTGGCGGAATACAAGAATCTACATTTAGTTGACGAGAACTACTTTTAATATAATTTTAATAAATACGTTAAACTACAATTTAAAATGCTTTAAATATTGTAATGCACCGATATTTATATTAGTACTTTATGAATAATCAATCATTAATTAATAATAGAACATAATAATGCAGCAACCGGAAGTATTGCCAACTTTTTTTTCAGAAAATAGGTTATTGTTGGTGGCAGCATTACTTAAGTGCACCAGTGAACCGCCTTTCGTGTTATCAGTAGTGCTCCTTCTATATATAGTATTATTCTAAGGGAAAACCGAAATAAATTTATTAATTATAACCTTAACTTTCTTCTGAAGGAAGTTTCAATAAGGTTACACAGAGCCCCTGAAAGTCCCAATACGATGTTTCATACCTCTTAATGTATTAAGATAGACTATACCCCCTCTAGTATATATCTCTATGCATAAAATCACCCAGTGCCTTCAGGATATTATTATTTACTTACATTAAACCTATCATATGATAATAAAATAATCTGCATTACTTGCTAATATGTATTCTAGTTTTATATGTATTCGGCATAGACAATTAGGCAAACAGAAATGATAACGTTAAAATAAATAATACATAATTATTTATATAATAATGTATATTATTTATTATTCTCAAGGGAGTTTGTGTGGGAGCGTATACATACATTTTCCTATCCAATTACACTTATTTATGTTATCGTACTTAATAGAAGAATGTTACTTCAAATGATCTTTAATAAATATTATTGTAAATATAACTATAAATATCATTGACGATCTAACTTTTAATGGTTTATAATAATGATGTATGAATAGTTTTATCGTACGCAAACCACGTGTGAGTTGAAATTCAAATTGAACTAAATTATACTATAATCTACCACTAAAAGGGGTATTTTATTTCAGTAATTTCTCCTTAGTCTCACTTTCAAGTTTATATAACTCACACTTTTTAATAAATTAGTGAACTATTAATGACTTTAGTTTTATAATTATTATAATGACTAGCTACCAATTATTTTTGTGTAGCAATGACATTTCACCCATCACTGTGGGCATCTTCAGGCTTAAAAACTAAAACAACATTAAAAACACTTATAACAAAACAAAGAATGAAACCACAAAAACATAATTAATAAGTTGACTAGAAAGATAAAACATCACATTATTAGTTATAGAAAAAAAAAAAAAAATCGTCAAATAAATAAAAATAATAAAGAAGGTTATGACTCTAAAAGGTTATACCTTGTCTAAAAACTAACTTAATATGACGGACAGTCAAGTGATTTCATCTTTGGTTTTTAAACTATCATAAAATTTCGTAAAAATAGGAGAGTAAACGATATCTTTTTGTTCATTGAGAGTAAGTTTCATGATTATTATTAGATAAATAGATTTCTCGTGATTCTAGAGCATGTTCTATGTGCGTAGGAAATCAGCATAAATTTGATATAGAAGAGAATAGGATCATTCTTCATCGGGATGAGTTCGGTAGAAGATTTTTGTTCCTACAGAAGTTTTTATGACACACTATAACCTTCGTACGTTTTTCAGATGGGAATGATACTTGTTACAAATATTAGCCAGTTTATTGATCGTGTATGTCGTCATTAACTCATAAATTATGACTTAGCAAAATTGTAAAAGAATACGTAATCTCAAAAAGTTGTTTGATCGAGTTAAAATTATTTACAGGTAGACTTTTAAAGTCATAAGGAAAGGTGCATTTTAATATGAGAATTAGTTCTAATTTTATCCTTTGACATATATAACATAAAGCTATGAAATCACGTTTCTACTTTTTCTCATTTATACCGTTAGTATATAGAAAAAGTCTTATGTTTGCCATAAAAACCCGAAACCAGGAAGTCACCAGAATTATCCGTTTCAGGTGTTTTTTAGGCCTCCTAAGTGGTTTTCTCTACAAGTCTGTGTGTCTGTTATTATTGTAGCAGAGAGTTGAAAATTTGTACAAAAATCAGTCTGTAGGTGTAGTTGTGCTAACAGGAAAATATTTTTATGACGTCATTAACCCGCAATAATGACTTTCGTCATTATTTCGTCGAGTTTCAAAAATCAAAACGCGGAATTATATTGCTATTATTTTGAGATTAAGCACGCATGTAGCCATGTATGAGACCAACGTATGTGCCAACTTTATTTTATTATCAGCAATAATAAATTTTTATCAAATGACTTGTGTACGTTTTTTTTAAATTTGCGAAAACTCGGAAAATAATCTAATTTAGAGTTTTCGGAAATTTGGAACAAATGTTTACCTTCACTCTATAATTAAGTACATCAAGTTGTATCCATGAAATGATACAATTAGTTCAATACGACAATTAAATCCATGATTTTTGTTATATCATAAAAGTTAAGCAGCATCGAGCGTCGTCAGAGAAACGGATGTATTCACTATCTGAGGAAGAGCGTAGCGAGTCCGAAGACATGTCGCAGTATAAATTTAAGGACTTGGATATTCTGAGGATGAACTTAGCGAATCCGATGTGATGAGGAAAAATTTCCGATGTACCCCGTACCCCAATTTTGACCAATACATTTGAAAATTTGGTTATATCGTGGCAGTAACTAGTAAATTGACAAACTGATATAGGACAAGAAACATGTTGGCGTTAAGCGGCCATAGGGAGGAGCAGGGGCCGCGAAGTGTTCCCCAGCGCTGACAACGCGTTGCGGCTAAGAGGCCAACAGCCTGTTGTTTTATGTTTTAAACCCCTTCATTAAAAATATATTTAATTAAAAAAAGATTAAAATGTATTCCAGTAAAGAATTTACTCTAAAATAATAATGTATTTCACTTTATTAACACTAATATACTATTATTATTAACACTAATATACTATTATTGTTAACACTAATATACTATTATATTAACACTTAATACTATATTATTAACACTAATATACTATTATTAGTTTAAAAAATAAAATAAAAATATAATAAATAATAAATAAAGATAAGGTAAAAGCTAACAGCGCATGCACGCGGCGCTAAAGGTCATAAAATACAAATAAATATATGACCTTTTTGTAACTTTCATAATCCTGCAGTAATTATATTTTACACTTTTCAATTAAATGTTTTTTAAATGTATTTCAGTTTATATGATTTTTTCTTCCCCATGTCTTACAGAAGAAGATCATAAATATTATTTTTATTGTTATTAAATAGCTTAGCTAAGAGGTTAAATATGTCAAAATACAGACCTATGTCAAAATAATATCAACCTATACCTATCCATGTCTAATATACAGTACCTTATTTTCAATTATTTTTGTTTTAGCACTTGGTTTTAGAAACTTTATTAAAATAAAAAATGTGATAAATGTAATGTAAAATCTTTAGATATTAGGGTTATGGACAATTCAAGTTTAAAATATGAAAAATCACAAGTTTAGAAGGGCTGCCAATTAAAAAATGTTTTCTAGACCTGTTCGTTACATATAGAATGTACATCTATGTTCAGTTTCAACTCCAATGGGTAAATTTTAGATTTTTTTTATGTTTTGTTAAATCAGCTAAAAATGTTAACAAGGTACACAAATTTAAATTTTCAGGGCAGTACAACTGACATAAAAATTTGATTCAACTCTCTAGCACTAATACAGTGGGTCTGAGCCTGTCTTGAAGTAATTTACAATTTTAAAGGAGTTAGCTGAACCTGTCCTGAAATAGTTTACAATTATTGTAACGAAATGTTTTAATAATAGTTCAATAATTGGCTTATTTATTTTATTTATTTAAGAGTTAGAAGTTAGTTACAAATGACCTAATTAAGAAGATTAATTAATAGAATTTGAAGGAATATGTTTCCTTTCTTCAAATACTTAAGCATTTAAAGTTTCTTCAAAATCGCTCAAGTATTTAGCCTATAAAAGTTTTATTAGAAACAAATTTAGCCTTAAAACTTCTAATTTGTCTAGTTTAGATTCATTAGCTTAAGTATACATTTAGTAGGTAAACTATATCTTCAGTAGCTTAACTATACATTTAGTAGGTAAACTGTATCTTCAGTAGCTTAACTATACATTTAGTAGGTAAAATATATCTTCAGTAGCTTAACTATACATTAAGTAGGTAAACTATATCTCTAGTTGCTTAACTATACATTTAGTTGCTAAACTATATCTTCACTAGCTTAACTATACATTTAGTAGGTAAAATATATCTTCAGTAGCTTAACTATACATTTAATAGGTAAACTATATCTTCAGTAGCTTAACTATATATTTAATAGGTAAACTATATCTTCAGTAGCTTAACTATACATTTAGTAGATAAACTGTATCTTAAGTAGCTTAACTATACATTTAGTAGGTAAACTATATCTTCAGTAGCTTAACTATACATTTAATAGGTAAACTATATCTTCAAGAGCTTAACTATACATTTAGTAGGTAAACTATATCTTCAGTAGCCTAACTATACATTTAGTAGCTAAACTATATCTCTAGTAGCTAAACTATATCTCCAGTAGCTAAACTATATCTCTAGTAGCTAAACTATATCTCTAGTAGCTAAACTATATCTTCAGTAGCTAAACTATATCTTCAGTGGCTGAACTATATCGTCAGTAGCTGAACTATACCTTCAGTACTTAAACAATATCTTCAGTAGCTGAACTATAAATAGCTTCAGTAACTAAACTATACCTTCAGTACTTAAACAATATCTTCAGTAGCTGAACTATAAATATCTTCAGTAACTAAACTATATCTTCAGTAACTAAACTATATCTTCAGTAGCTGAACTATACCTTCAGTAGCTAAACTATATCATCAGAATTAAATCTGTTCATCTTAATTAGTTAAGAAATTATTTTTCATCCAAACGATGATGATGACTAGTTCGCAAACAATGCATAAAAAAATGATGATTGCGATAAGCGAAACTAAGAAATAACTAAGAAAATAGCATTTTTGTCTAACTATACTAAGTGTTAGATGTGTTTTTAGAGCAGTAAATAAAACTTCTACATTCTAAGTTTATTTTATTCTATCACAAAAGTAAAAATATCAATATTACATTTACATAATATATAAATATCAATTTATATTTTGACCTGGATTTTATTTCTATATTTTTATTGAATAATTTAAAGGCAACTGGATCCACCAAATAAACCTTTACTGCTCTGTATCTTGTGAAATATTTATGCCATCATCTTACGCAAATCAAGACATAACTGCTAAATAATTATAATAAAAACATAAAACTAATAATAAATATGACTAACAAATGAATAAATAAAACGCTTAATCATACACAAGTAAATAAAAATATCAATATTTTTAGGTAAAAAATATATAAAATAAAATTAGTTGATCAAGGAGATTATTATATATTATGTTTAATCCAAAACCCACTCGGTCAAGGATACATTTGACAAAAAAAATATTAAGAAAACAAAAAAAAACATAAATTGTAATATTGATATTATTGACCTTATACGAAATTTCACACGATTCAAATACTCATTCATCGTGGTATTTCAAAATTCTATATATTTACATTTTTGTACAAATATGCAGATTATTAAATAAAAATAATGATAAATAACCATTATCTTTTACTTGAGTATTAATTAGTTAATTGTTTTATTGAATTAATGCCAATTTTGATATTAATAAGAATGTTGTTAAGCATTGCGGGATCAGTATTTTTTTTTACTTTTCCTCGTTCATAACGAATTTGGGAAAAGTATTGTGTTTGAATTAAAAAATCTGTAATGATGTACAGCTAAATGTAATTAAAATTTAAGTGATAATTACCCGACAAAAAAAAAGACTGGTAATGAAATTCGGTATTCCTTTTTCTTTTCAACCAATTAAAAAATTCAAATTAACCGTTAATTATACAAGGTTTTAATAAATCAGACGAAATTAATGTTACATACTTCCATAGCTTAGCATGATAAATCTTACCCTTTACTTTGTAGATTAATTTATATACCCACTTAAAAAAAAAACAAAAAAAAAAAAAAAAAAAAAAAAAAAAAACAAGTCAATTCATTTACAAGTTGTAAATTATCAAATTATAAAATTTAAATTAATTTAAAGGTTTCTTTTAACAACAATATTTTGTGACCGCGTGCTCGTTTTTATTTCATTTACTATTTAACGAAAGGGCTTTTGTGTTTACATTGCTGAATTTTATGATGTAAAGAAAATATTTTCTTAAGTTTAACATTTTATATGTAATGACACGTCATTGTATGTAACATAAAGTAAAATATTTACAGAAAACTGGGATATGGTTCCTCGGAACTTAAGTTCACTTTATCGGAATTACTACGCTTATTCTGACCTCTTCGGACAAAATTAGCCATCCCGAAATGCCGAAAGAAACATTTTTATCTAATTATAATTTCTCATTGTAAAAACTTTTATTAAAAAAAATTGTTTTGTTTATATTTCTATTCCAATTATAATTTGCCATTCTGATCATTTTTATTCTCATTTAAATTTGTCAGTGTAAACATTATTATTCCCATCATAATATTTCAGTGTAAACATTTTTATTCCTATTATAATTTTTCATTGTAAACAGTTTTATTCCTAACACAATTTTTTATTGCAAACAGTTTTATTCCTAATACAATTTTTTATTGTAAACAGTTTTATTCCTAATACAATTTTTTATTGTAAACAGTTTTATTCCTAATATAATTTTTCATTGTAAACATTTTTATTCCTATTATAATTTTATATTGTAAACAGTCTTATTCCTATTATAATTTTTTATTGTAAACATTTTTTTTCCTATTATAATATTTTATTGTAAACATTTTTATTCCTATTATAATTTTATATTGTAAACAGTTTTATTCCTATTATAATTTTTTATTGTAAACAGTTTTATTCCTATATATATTTTTATTGTAAACATTTTATTCCTATTATAATTTTTTATTGTAAACATTTTTATTCCTATTATAATTTTATATTGTAAACAGTTTTCCTATTATATTTTTTATGTAAACAGTTTTATTCCTATTATAATTTTTCATTTTACACAGTTTTGTTTCTATTATAATTTTTCATTGTAAACATTTTTATTCCTATTACAATTTTTCATTGTAAACATTTTTATTCCAATTATAATTTATCATTGTAAACAGCATTTTGACATCGAAACATTTTCGATATTGAATAACTACAGCCCACTGCTATCAGTCCTTAATGAATAAACTTTTAAACATAAACATCATTAAAAATTTAATTACAATATAATAAAAATATCCAAGATTTTTACATCATAGATTTGTCTGCAAGATAACAAATATACTTAGCACAAAAATCATACATTTAAACTTAAAGTACCAGAATTACAGTCAAAAAATCGACCTTAAAATAATATTACAACCTTTTTTCTTAAACTTCATAAATCTCCATAATAATATGCAAATATTATAAGCACATAAATTATACAATTATATCTTTCATTGCATATTACACTTGATTTATAATTATTAAGATTTATTCCCAGATAATGTTTTTTCTTTTAATTCAATTTTATATTTGTAGTTCGCAATTATTAATACATTTTTATGAAATCTAAAGAAAAATGTAATTTTCTTACCTTTGCAATTATAGAGAAAATACATAATTACTGTTTAACAAATGCACGTATTTGCATAATTCGGCACTTATCATAAATTATCCAATTAAATAAAAATATATGATTTTTTCCAACTTTTTTATTCTTTAATTCTGATGACAGGCATTGATTTATATAAAATCGGATCAAAAACCCAAAATATAAAAATGTTAAGGTCATATAGAGTTTTTTTCTGTAAGAGATATTTATCTAGTAATATAATATCCGTGTAGACCTGCATGGGCTGTTTTAATAACTATAATAAAAATTTGATTAACAGCTTAAAAAAAAGTTTAAATAGCTGTTGTTTTTTACAAACAAAGCTAGCTTTAACCCTTTTATAAAATATATACCGAAAATTAATCGCTTTAATAGATCACAAAAAAATTAAAAATGTTAACAAATTTAGTGGACTCACCCCGCCTACTGATACTAAATCTCATTATTAATTAGTGTAAATGTCTTTCTAACCCTTAGGGGGTCTAAATGGATAAAGATTTATAATACATATATCATAAAGTATTAAGAAAATATCAAAGAAACATTTAGAGGTATCGAGATGTAAAATGAATTGGGCCAAGGGTATAAGATGTTTCATCTTTGGTTAATATCACGGGTTTAGCATTCAGCCAAATTTTTTTAATGCTTTCTTATGCCTAAAACAGGCTTGCTTTAGGAGCCTGCTAGGCTCGCTATTTCACTCACGTGACCTCGGGCCATGTGATGAACGAATTTTCAAATGCGTGCCTTCAGCTCGCTACTTGTTAAGTAGCAACTTCGTTTAACACAAGGGCCTAGTGGCCCTTGTGTTAATGGTATCGCTTAATTTCTTAGAATAATACTAATATAGAATGAGCATCGTAAACACAATGTAATTTCTATATCATTTGATACTACCGAGTTTTGCAAAACATGAATAGTTGACACAAGTGTCTCTCGCACACTTATATTGTGTCAACAATGTAATTTCACTGATAACACATAAGCCAGTTGACTGGTGGTCTTAAGTAGGGGTACCACCCTAAAAAAACAAATATTTTCTAATAAATCATACTAATTCACTAATAAAAAAGATCTTAAGAAACAAATATAATAACTTGAAATGTCAGCTTAGTATTTAATAAAATCAGTCTTAGACAGCAAAAGTGTAGCGAAATACGAGAATGGAGCTATCGCGATAAAATTGGTATCTACTCCATTAAGTTGACCACTGGAAGTTTATAATCGCAATTATTTTTTTTGGAATCGTCTGGCATGTATGGTAATCTGATTACCAAAGTGTGTTGTTTACGGTAAATTTAAAAATTAAAATTGGAACATACATTATATGGAACATTTTTGAAACAGTGTCATATCCTGGACAATTTCATACCAATATGGGTGAATTCCGGTAATTTTTCCCAGAGCTAAACTTATAAATGGGTAATAGTCCATATGTATGCCAAACGATAGCTCAGGAAAAATTACCGGAATTCAATTATATTGGTTTTGAAATGTTTCGGGATATAACCCAGTTTCTGATGAAATAATAATTATTATAAAGGTATGCCCCTATTTAACTTTTTAAAGGTACTGTAGACAAACACATTTTGATAATCAGATGACTATACTAAATAATTGGGTAATTGAACTTCCAGTGCTCATTTAGGGGGGCGGGGTTAATACTAATTTTAACGCGATATCTCCACACGAAGCTGAGTTAATAAGGGTGATGTATTTAAAATGTATCACCCTGTATATTATGGTATATTATGCTCCAAACAATATATAGATAAAGAAAGATGGTACTGGGATTCATTATTTCAGACAAGAATAGATAAGTTCCAGTCATTTATTATGAGCGCTAGTGTGTAATTCGGTAGTTTCACTATGAGCACTCACTACGAGAGTGCGACACTATCGTCTTATTTTCAGCAAACTATACTTCTGGCATAAAACTGCTTGATTCAAATATTTCCTATATTTGGTATACTCTAATTTAAATTTCAAACATAACAAATTGGTAATATAATTACTATGTTTAGGTAATAGTTAACAAAAATATAATGGTAAATTTGATCATGAAACGGCCCACTCAATAAAAAATCTCTAAATTCATAAAAATCTTTCTGCAAATATAATACAAAACGAGTCCAATGTTCACAAAGTGACCTAGGGTTGTTTGTGGTTTTGGTTCCTTAAAGAAATAGTTATTTCTGCACCTAGGAAGTAAAATGAGCAATTTTTCTCTAGCATTTAATTTGATTCCTTAGGCGAGGCAGAAGGACTAAGAATTTTTAATCCAGAAGCGTAGCCTAAACTATTAACTAATTACTGTAAACTAAAAACTATTACTGTGGGAGTTAAAAAGCCAGTTACAGCCGAGATGCATACGACATGGTATCTCACAAAGAAAGTACTGCTTGAGAAACCCTTTCAGGTCTAAATAATTTGTTTAAAGCACAATAACTTTTTTCATGTTTTTCTAGGGGTGTCACTCCAATGTTTAAGAGAGTATTAGAGAGTACTATGGCAATACCATTTGCGCCTTATAGGTTGGCGCAAATGGTTTGATGGATCCGAAACCAGTCTACATTGATTCAACAATGTTAACAACCTAATATCCCACTTCCAACTAATTGGATACAATGCAAATTAAATAGTGCATATATCAAAGAACGTGTCTACACAATACGGCTTTAAAACTTTTCAAAACTTCGTTGACCATTTAAAAACCGAGAAATAAAAATGATTACTTTTACCATTGCAAAACCAAAGAATTTTACAATGCTGTACTAATTGTAAAACATAAAAGATTGTAAAACTAATTGTGCTATTTGTTTTCTAAGTCGGAGGACTGAATTTCCCATTCTATTTTTTAAAAGTTAAGATTAATGATGAAATATATGGGTCAGATATATCATTAAAGCTAGTGTAGGATTGTCTTGTTCTACTCTCAACCGAGATAATATTAGTGTCAAATCTTGTAAATGTGATCTTGCTTCTGGCTTCATTAAATATGTAGAGGAAATAAAAACAGTCAAATTAACAAAATCAACATCTATCGTACTCTTTGCTAAAAAAAAGATTATTCCTCTTATTCAGTTTAGGTCTTTTAGTGTAGAACATATTGTTTAAACTCTTAGAGGATTCTTTGAGTCTATCTAGTGGTACTCGGGTATAAAGATTGTCAAATCTTAGAGTGATTTTTGTCGTGGCATAGCTTTCCGTAAACTCTCAAAGCTGACCCCGTGTCAGAGCGTCGGATTGACTCTCTGAGCTGGCTTTAGCGTGGAATAGAGTCCCGTAATTCATTGCAAGTACTTAAGTCACTGTACCTACGTTATTAGGCGAAGAAATGTAAAAATAACTTATTTTTGAACTAATTTTGCAGCGTGGAGCCTCAAAAATTTACGGTTAAATTAAAATATTTCTGGTGCGAAGGTCCGCGTGCCGGACGAATTTGTCCCTTTTAAAATCGTGTTTCTGAGCTTAACAATCCATTTCATGCTTAAGTTTCCGCTTATGCAGTTGCTCAATTATAAAGCACTACTCATAAATCATAAATTCTGTATAATTCAAAGGAAACGCACAAAACCCTTTAAAGATAAGAACTAACCGGGCAAACTAGTGCATATAATCCTCGTGTGCACTCAAAATAAAGTAAAAAGGCAGCTTTATATGAGCTGTTCAGAAAAGGCGCGGATTCACTGTAACGTTTCGTCTAGAAAACCAATATTTGGGAGGTACATGATGTGACGTAACACCTTTACATTAACGTATAGAAATGAAATTTATAAAAGCCGCTTTTATTTCAAATTTACAATCACATGTTTACCCTTGAGTGGATACTATAATTAGTCACATGTAATTAAACAAAGCAATATTAATGGCATTAGTCCTACAAACATCGAAAACATTGAGTGTCAAAATGATCGAACTGATGGTGAGGTTTGGTCCTCTTCATTACATTTGAGTGTAGAAACGTTTAAATATAAATATTTGTTAAATAAATAATATTTTTCTTTAATTTTTGCTGACTACGGCGATTGGGTTGAGACGGTTTCAAAATTTTGATTTATAGACTGCGTTCAGATTTTATGTCTTTTGTTGACTCTTTGGCAAGAACAGTGAACAATTATTGACAGAGCGAAAGTTATGACTGTCACAGAGAAATCTTTAGAATGGTTGAGTGGTCTATGGCGCTCTGCTTTACATCCTTCTCAGCTATGTAGCAGTGGCCTTTTTATAGTACTTTGGCCTTTTCTGACCAAGGTTCGAATCCCAGTCTGAATAGTATAGTTTTTACTTGTTTCGGCTGCACACGGTGTCTAATAGTGTTCTAACCAGCTAGGGAAATAGATACTAATGCAGCTAAATAAGTGGCCTGCTGACAAGAGGTTTAACAAGTGGATCACCTTTCCCTTTTAAATCTAATATAAGATAAGGGGACTGCTTACTAGGCTTTATTAAAAAGTTCCCTCTATCTCTTCAATCTAATCTAATTGTTTAACAACTGTAAGGGAGGTTGTAACTAAGGCCCCCAAATAAGTGGACTGCTTACAAGGCTTTTAAATAATGGATCCCTTCTTTCTTTTTAATACAATTTATTAGTAAATAAGGGGACTGCTTACTAGGCTTTTAAATAGTGGATCCCTTCTCTCTTTTTAATACAATTTAATAGTAAATAAGGGGACTGCTTACTAGGCTTTTAAATAGTGGATCCCTTCTCTCTTTTTAATACAATTTAATAGTAAATAAGGGGACTGCTTACTAGGCTTTTAAATAAAGGACCCCTTCTCTCTTTTTAATACAATTTATTAGTAAATAAGGGGACTACTTACTAGGCTTTTAAATAGTGGACTCTTTTTAATATAATTTATTAGTAAATAAGGGGACTTCTTACTAGGCTTTTAAATAGTGAATCCCTACTTTCTTTTCATTATAATTTAATAGTTAATAAAGGGACTGCTTTCTAGGATTTTAACAAGTGGATTCCTTCTCCATTTACAATCTTAACCTAACCATGCCCAATGAAACCATTTAAAGCGTATTAAAAGGATATTGCAGATGAAATATCGGATTTCATCTTTATATTTAAGAGGATATTTTAGATTTATAATAATGTTTGTTAATACGTTCCTGTAATTATCAGAAGTTTCAATTTCGAAGCAAAACTTTTCTTTATTTCTGTACTTGGAAAGAAAATGTAAAAATTTGCAGAGTTATAAAAAATGTTATCTTAAGCGGAAAATTTCTAGTAAAAGCCACTAAGAACAATAACGCTTGAAATGTTTGTTTTAAATTTTACAGCACTAAAATGAACAAAAGTTAAATTAATTTACAAGCCTAACATAAAGTAAACAATAAGTTTATCTCCTCCAGCATTTTCACATTGTGATGAAAATATAGAATAGTTAATAACATAATGTTGAGAACGAATATTATTACTAGTACTAAAAGCTGAACCTTTAAAATATAACTCTAGTGTACTATTAATTAATTATAAAATAACTCTAGTGTACAATTAATTAATAATAATATAACTCTAGTGTGCTATTAATTAATTATAATATAAATCTAGTGTACAATTAATTAATTATAATATAACTTTAGTGTACTATTAATTAATTATAATATAACTCTAGTGTGCTATTAATTAATTATAAAATAACTCTAGTGTACAATTAATTAATTATAATATAACTAGTGTGCTATTAATTAATAATATAACTCTAGTGTGCTATTAATTAATTATAATATAACTCTAGTGTATAAATATTGTTTTTAATTAAATTATATACCCTAATAATTTTGTTCTAAATTAAATTATATACAATTTTTAACAGCACATTTTTTTAATGTTACTTTTTAATAAAAATAAATGATACCATAAATTTAACTATATTTAGTGTTAAAAAATGGAATTTTGTTGTACCATGTGAAATTTGGTCGGAATATACGCGAAATTTACAAAATCATTATTTCTTTTTATGACTACTCAAGAGAATTACAACTAAAGCAGAAAAAAACCTTCTTGATACTATCCACAATTAATATAAATGGATGAAGAAGAACATTATGAGCTGTTAAAGAATCGAAATCAGACAGAAGAAGACGAAGAATCTTTATTATTACCAAATTTGCAAAACCAGGTTGAAGAAGATGTAAAAGCTAAAGAAGATAAAGTCGTAATTTTGCAACTAGCAAATGAGCCCATTAACGAAGAAACCAAAACTCAGTAGCACATTTAAGAAAACAAGACATCTTCAATGGCTTGTTTTAAAACAATTGACTAATTTAATATTATATATTCTTAATAAACTGCGTAGACTTCTGCGATTATTGTTATGAAGATTTAGGTCATCCGGTGGTGACCGCGACAATACGTAAATGAAAGATCCGACGTTTTGATTCCACTGTGGGAGGCATCTTCAGGGACGTTGGACATCATGGATAAAACACATTGCTCACAAAATCATGCTATAAAACACAGTTTTGTAGAGCATTGTGTTTTTTATCCATGATGCCTCATGTAGTGTTTGCTACATCCCTGAAGATGCCTCCCACAGTGGAAGCGAAACGTCGGATTCTTCATCTACATTGACGCGGTCACCACCGGAAGACCTAAATCTTCACTACTATATTATTTTTAATTTTATTTAATTTACAATTTTTCATGTTCTAAATTAAATTTATAAACTTTTTAATGTTGTTCTAAATAAAATTATTATATGCACTTATTAATGTTGTTCTCAAGAAAATTATTATATGCACTTATTAATGTTGTTCTGAATAAAATTATTATATGCACTTATAATGTTGTTCTGAATAAATTATTATAGCACTTATTAATGTTGTTCTAAAAAAATTATTATATTCACTTATTAATGTTGTTCTAAATAGAATTATTTTATGCACTTATTAATGTTGTTCTAAATAAAATTATTATATGCACTTATTAATGTTGTTCTAAAAATTATTATTCACTATTAATGTTGTTCTAAAAAATTATTATATGCACTTATTAATGTTGTTCTAAAAAAATTATTATATTCACTTATTAATGTTGTTCTAAAAAAAATTATTTTATTCACTTATTAATGTTGTACTAATTACAATAATTATATGCGCTTACTAATTTTATTCTAAAAAAAAATTACATACACCAACATACAGGAGGTGATAGGATGAGATTTAAGGGATTTTGAAAAATTTTCGACGGCTGTCATCTCTAGTCAGGATAGAACAGAAAGGCCCGAGTGACTGCGGTTACTCAGCCGCGAATTTTTTTAATGAAAATTACGCTTATGAGGTTTTATATAACTGTTTCAACTCAATTAACTTAGCTGACACAGGCAAAAATTTCTGGTCCTCAATAACTACCTACCACGTTATCAAAATCAATCAAATCAAGAACACAACTTGTAACCTATATATCTTTATAACCTTGATACCTCTAACCTTTATAGAAACTTTCTATTCTATATAAAAAGTATTTTTTTTACAAAATTGAGATATTAAAAAAAATAGTGCAAACTTCATATTTTATTTACTACAGAGACACACACACGCATATGCAGTGTGTGTGTGTCTGTATGCATAGAGCTAAAAATTTTATAATAACTTTATTAGATTTGAATGTTAAATAATGTACAATTAAATATGAAACTTAAAGACACAAAAGAAACAATGCATGAATTAACGTTTTTTTACAATTATAATTATTATTTACTTAAATAAATTAAAAAGGATCATTTTAATTTTGATTCTTAATCTACACATGTAGTACTATTATATCAATAAATCATTAAATGAATTTGTTATTTTAATAAGTGACATAAATATATTTTCTTTTGATTTTCATCAATATGTCTAATATATTTTATTCTAGAAAGAATGTTGTAATTAAAAGGTAAAAAAAGTTTAAATTGGTATCTGTCTATCACGGTACTATCTATGTCTGACACAAATCCCCAGGCCATATTTTAATTTTAATTTCTGATTCTCATTGCCTACTACTGATCTAACATGTACTGTACACTAATATACTTGATTTCATATTATTTAGAGCTATTACTTTAACAATTTAGGTACTATTAATGCTTATATTTGGATGAAACTTGGCACAGTTATTGGTCCTTTGAGACTACACGTGTGGTAAATTTCAAATGATTGAAACATAATTCCGCGTTATACGAATTTTAGAAATTTCTGCCATTCATTAATGCAAAGCGTCATTAAAAATGTATTTTCTCAATAGTACCACTAAACCTAAAACATAAATTGGTTACAAACTTTCAACTCTTCAAGCTGCGATATTAACAATCACACACACACACATGAATATATACAGAAAGATAATTCTGTAAAACCCTTAAGGATGTCTTAAAAACACCTAAAACGGACACTCAAGGTGAAATCTCAGTTTTGTTTATTATGCAAATTCAGTTCTTGTCATATCTACGGTATAAATGGGGAAAAAGGTATGCATTTTGTTTGGGGATATCTCAGTGGCAGTACACCCTAAACGAGCTGCACTCTTTCTCTAAACACGGAATATCAAAGAGAGGGTTCTCTAGGTACAGTAAACTTAGTGGTAGTGCACTCTTATCGAGCTGCACTATTTCTCTAGAGACATAATATATATTATATCTCTTTAATACTTATATCTCTTTGAGACGGAATATCAAAGAGAGAGTACTATAGGTACAGTAAACTTAATGGCAATACACCCTTAACGAGTTACACTATTTATCTATTGAATTAATATCAAAGAGTGTGTTCTTTAGGTACAGTAAACTTATTGACCATACACCCTCAACGAGTTACACTATTTCTCTAAAGACGGAATATCAAAGAGAGAGTTCTCTATGTACAGTAAACTTAATGGCAATACACCCTTAACGAGTTACACAATTTATCTATTGAATTAATATCAAAGAGTGTGTTCTTTAGGTACAGTAAACTTATTGACCATACACCCTCAACGAGTTACACTATTTCTCTAAAGACGGAATATCAAAGAGAGAGTACTCTAGGTACAGTAAACTTAATGGCAATACACCCTTAACGAGTTACACTATTTATCTATTGAATTAATATCAAAGAGTGTGTTCTTTAGGTACAGTAAACTTATTGACCATACACCCTCAACGAGTTACACTATTTCTCTAAAGACGGAATATCAAAGAGAGAGTTCTCTATGTACAGTAAACTTAGTGGCAGTACACCCTTAACAAGCACTATTTCTCTAAAAAAAGTAATATCAAAGAGAGAGTTATCTGGGTAAGTAAATTGTCATTTAAAAATTAAGGTTATTCAAGGCCGTAACTTTAAATACGGCAATAAAGAAAGAGAAATATGCCACTTGACTTTGATTAACCTACTGTGTTTATAATACACGTGAAATGATCCTTTAATATTTTTAATATTGTTTTTAAAAGTTGTTAAAACAAGTGTACTCATTCTGTAAAATACAGAATTTGTTTAAAACTAACTTATGGCTTACACTTAAAGTAAATGTTAAACTGAGTAACCGTTTCTTTTATGGCATTTTGGCAATTTGGTCAGTTAATAATCCAGTTCTGTTAAAGTTTAATTGGTCTAAAAAAATCTAAGCCTTATATTTTGTGCAAATAAACCTGTAAACTTTATTGCATTGGGGCAAGTGAACATGCGTGCACTTTCGCTATGGAGTGTTGTATGGATTTAACAAATTTATGATATTCTTAGGTTATAATTAATTGTATAAACTATATCAGGATTCAATTAACTTTTATAACTTAAAAATATAAATTGTGAAATTGGTTATTTTTATTGGGATCTTAAACTCGCAGTGAGAGGATATTTTCAGCTTGTTATTTAATTTTACTCCTTAATTTATATAAAAGAAAGCATTTTATACAATTAATTGGGAAAACAATATCTTTCTTTAAAGTTCCACTATCTACAGAGTTAGAGTCACCCGTGGTGTAGTGGTTAAGGTACAGATTGAAGGGACTTTAAACTTCCGAGTTTATTTTGACATAGGTTCAATCCCGGCACGGGTCTCTGTGATTTTTATGAGAGGGTTAAAAATTCCAACGGTAAAAAAATTACCACGTCCTTCAGAAGGGACATAAACCCGGTGGTCTCGAGCCTGTGCGTTGTCAGGTACTCGTTAAAGATCCCTTACCCTAAATGAAACTATGGGTATAGGCAAAATTTAGGACCCTCATAGTAGATTCATTATAATACTATAATGTGTCTGCCTTGTAGTTTAAAGTGAATGGAGGTTTGGTTAAACAGCGAGGGCACGTGTTGTTCTTAATTTTCACTAGACTAGAAGAGTCTGTGAAAATATGTATGATTGCTTGAAAAAAAGCATGAGAGGAACCATAGAAATTCACGGCTCTTCTGCCTAGATTAGATGAAATATACCTACGCTTGAAATTAAAAGGTGTAGAACACTATCTTAGGGAGCTGGCAAAAAGGGCCCAAACGTGGCCTACTTACCTGGTAGTTTCTACCACTCCCCCCCCCCCCATATTACTGTTACTACTACATCTAGGACTAAACGTAAAAGAAATCAGTATAAGATGTCAGAAGAAAATAACGAAATGAGGTTTTGTGAGGTTATTCAGTGCAAGAGTATAATTTCCCCCTATTTGTAAACTTGTTCCAAGTGCACTCTGTTTGTCTTAGTCTAGCCGCTTAGGATTAGGGCGCCAACAGTATCGACCTATATGCCTATCTCAACTCTTTAATAATATCTAACAATCTGACATTTATTATATTTACAATATAATATCTTGAAAGTCTTAGGTGTAAGCATCTCCCTTTTAAAGCATAAAGTAGATATGTAAGTCATATTTTAATTCTGCCCTTTTTATAGGGTTACTTTAATATGTCTTACACGTCTGCTTAAAAAATTTAAATGTACACTATTTAATGTATATAGTTCCGCGTCTCAACACTTATTATATTATAATATATATTATTTTACAAGATATGAGACATATTATGTTATTAGATATATATACTTTGTTCAGACGTGGGGTTTGGCAGGGGGTTCAACCCCCGGCAGTTGTCGTGTAAACAGGATTTAACACGATGTTCAACAATGAAACTCATTTTTTATCAGGGTAGAGTCTAAACTATTGATTCATAGTACCGTGTGAACGAAGTAATAATTGGACATTTTAGTAACGATGCTGATTTGTAAACAAAGTCGATGCGTGTATTTTGGGCTTTTTAGTATAAGAGAATTTTATTAAATGCAATATGTAACCTATCATACGAAATATAGGAAGAGAACATTTTCAAAGCAATTTTTTTAGAAACATAAAAAAGGAATTTGTCATGTTTTGACTAAAATGCTTGACAGTTTTTTCATGGGTTAATAACAATAGCTGGCACAGCCTGATCAAGATCAGGGACAAGGCTCCCAAATAGATAATCAGTGTTTATAGCTGCTTGAGCTGTTTCAGCGAACATACGCAAACTTTTAGATTGTTGGAATTACTAACTGCAATTTAGACTTGTAATAATAAAGTAGGAGACATATATTTTCGCTATATTTTTATTTCTTTAGTATAAAGAGAAAAACAAGAAGTAAAACAGTTTTATAATATGAAAGGTTAAAGAAAAGCAGTCATAGCTGCATTCTAGCGGCCAATTGTTAAACCTTCAACTTCCTCACTTGACCGCTAGAATTCAATATGTACTTGTATTAACAACGTTATACTAGACTCTTATATTAGTATATTTCAGAAATGTAATATTGCATTGAATGGATCTATAAAATAATTGTTCATTGGTTAAAGGTACTATGGTATTATATGGTATTATATAATTAAATATCAGGCTTTTAATATTATATGGTATTATTATTCGGTAGTCAAAAAAGAACTTAGCCGTTCGGAGATTATCAAAAATAGCGTCAATACACCTTTAAAATCAAACATCCCAATATCGATGTTTAAATGGCGTAAATTATTTTAGAATGGAAATTAAGACATAAACCCAAGATTTGCTGAGAGTAATTTTTGTTAGGTTAACCTATTATCAGTTATGATTTGTACTGCGTAAATTTTTAAAAAACATATATATGCATACATTCGGCTAGAGGTGAGAGATATCCCCCACCCCCATTCATCTAACCACTCTTCCGTCCGTATAACCGTGCAAAACCGGATATGATAAAATAACTTGATAATTTTTTTTTCAAACATTTAGCGTAATAACGCCGCGTATAGTTTAGTGAATGAGACCTAAGTGTTACTTCATTATTAGAATTCATAACGCAAAAAGAATAAGTTTACTTTGTTTATATTTAAGTAATTTCTAAAGAAAGCACAGAAGGGTCAAGCTATAAATCCTAGAAAATAATTTAAAAGAAGTATTGCAAATATTGTGTAAAAATGTTATGTAAAAAAAATTAACAAAAAATCGAATACAGTCTTTATCATAGAGATATATACTAGAGGGGGCATAGCCTATCTCAATACATTAAAGGCCTGAAACGTCGTTTTGGAGCTCTCAGGTACTCTGTGTAACCTTATTGAAACCTCCTTCAAGAGTGAGTTAAGGTTATAATAAATCTATTGCTTTCGTCTTCCCGCACATATTTTTAACATCCTTCTATATAAGTTACAGTAATTTTGTACTGATTGTTTGATTATATTTTTAGCGAAGGTGGTCAGGTTACTTTTTCGATGTTTCAAAATTCAACCAATAGGGCCCCTCTAGTAATGATACCTCTGTAGTATTAATCAAGTAAAGATGATTTTTCTTAATGTCAATATTAATAATGAGTAATAGTAAAAAACTCGAGACTATTGCCTCTTGCTACTTTTTTTCTCCTCACGTTAATTTTGTGCTTTAGTCAAAGATCTCTACACTACATATAAGTATTATAAGTAATAAGTGTAAGTCTCTTGGGCTTTAGTCTTTTAATTATATTTGTTTAATCTAATACTTCTTACAATATACTCTTTTGGTATTGTTTGTATTTTCTTTGTTTAGTAATATCTACTATAAACGTGATAACTTTATTTTAAAATATTTTTAATTTCTTTTTTCAATTTTATTTTTAAAACATTACGTCGGGTAAAACTTAATTGTCTTAATTTGACGTTTAGTCTTTTGTTTTACATTTAACTGTTCCCTTTAAAAAATGTTCTGAAATTATTGTTGAATGAATACTCATACATTAAATAATAGTTAATTAATTATTTACAGATATACTATAGATTAATTCAATAAAAATTACTATAAAAGATAATAAGTAAATTGAATTATAGACATTATATAATTATTAATTCAGATCAATTATGACTAATGTAACAATAGTGAAGTGCTGTGATCAAAGTGATATAAAATCAAAAGACTTAATTTGTTCAGAAAACAGTTCTTACGGACTAGATCTTAAGTTGTTACATTTAGAATCTAATCTAACTCAAAATATTAAATTTATTCAGTACATTTCTAATTGTTCCTATTCAATGTTGAGTTCATTTACTTTCGATGATGAATTAAATTTCGTGTCAGAAGATCCTTGGAGTATTGTTCCGAACGGAAGTTTATTGATAAACGGAGTATCTTACACCGAATATTGTTTGAAACAGTATGGTGATAAATTAAAACCATATTTTTGTCTCGAAGAAGATGTATCCAATTTGGATAATTCTGCTAGAAGTATATGGGTGAATCTGGGATTGTTGATTAGCTTACCATTCTTCATTATTAATATATTTATTTATCTACTAATTGAAGATTACAGGAAGAAATCTCATTGTAAACCCTTCGTGTGTTTACAAGCCTCCATGTTTGTTTCGTACTTATCATTGGTATACTCGGACCTTGCTATAGAATATTCGTCAGTACCATCCTGTGTTATTCTAGGTATGACTTTAATTTATTTGTAGCCTAAATTTTACTATCTGGTGTTTCGTTACTATGTAAGGACAAGAGTGCCTGTATGATGTACAGACACTCTTGTAAGGGCTAAGGGAGTGTGTTGTTGATGTTTTAAGTCCAAAGCCATTTGCTCCTGCATTATCAGTTTTTGGTGCTTTGACAATGATATTTATCCATATTAAAACATTCAAGTTTGTTATTACATCAAGAGAACTTAATTACTACTTACTTTACTAACTTACTAATAACTACTTACTTAACTTATTACTAATATTTGCCTACCCAAAATTTAAGTTGGTGTCTCTTAATAGTTGAGAGTTGTATTGCTATTCAACATCAAGGATCATGTACAAACATGGGGAAGAGAAACAGTCATTACGTCCTGGTTTATTCTTGTTTTTCCTGAAGCGGGAATCGAGGGAACCACTATGTTTAAACCCAAAGGCGTAGCCGAGAGGTTCTTTTCTCCCGTGTTACGTACGAATTTTCCTCTAAAAGTGAGAAAATTATAATAAATAACATTTTTATTTTACTATGTTTTGTTTATACAAAACTAAGTGTTGATTATTAGCAGAAAACTGAGCAGTGGAGTGAACACAGCTAACCAATCACAACACCAAAATCCCTCCACAAAACCTTTATTAAAACCAGAGCCGGCTTTCGACCTCACGATCATCATCAGTGCCGGAGAGTTGAAGAAGGAGAATCCTAGTCTGACTTTTTAGGCCGAGTCATATAAATAAATATAAAAAGTCAGACTAGGATTCTTCAACTCTCCGGCACTGATGATGATCGCGAGGTCGAAAGCTGGCTCTGGTTTTAATAAAAGTTTTGTGGAGAGATTTTAGTGTTGTTATTGGTTAAAGTGTTGGTTATTTTAAAATCTTTAACTAGTTACCCTCTACATCACAAAATACTCTGAAAATTCGATAAAAAGTTAAACGTAGGTGTTAAAAAGGTTGAAAAAAGTGAACCATAAAGAATACATATAGTTTGTCTTTCCTTAATAGAGTTATTATTATAAAACAAAGCCATCTTTCGACTTGAACGGTCATCCTCAATGCCTATAAGCCAATAAAACAATGGAATAAAAAGAAGTCAAGAAACGGAAAAACGCATAAAAAAAAGTCTATCTCGGAATAACGTACGGCGTGACGCTTAAGTATCAACCAATAGCTGTAGAGGTAACTGCTACCAACGCTAGCCCTCTCCTTGCTTTGCAGAAGAGTGGATAACGTAACTGGTGGAGTGATTTAGAAGTTTCTCTTTTTTTCTTAAATGTAGTGGCGACCATGATTATAATTTGCCTCCGGGGCTGGACTAGGACCACCCCCGATCTACTACGGGAGGAGACTTATAGTAGACGATACATGCTAAGACGAGAGCTGCGGAGTAATAAAGAGTTATGAGGACTTATTACTTAAAATGTTTATAATTGTATCGTATAAGCATATCGATCCCTGCGCTGCGGTCATACTAATAATAGTATAAAGGAATAAATAAAGGATTGATATTCATTGAATTATATTCTAATTTAATTAATGCCATGAACTATTATTCGATTACAATCAAATGACCGCATAAACTGATATTTTTTAATTAACAATTATTTTCTGTTTTTTGTTTCAGGTAAGCTAACGTATAATGTTTTCGTCATATGTAAGTTCTAAACTTTCATTATGTTTATCACTCTTATTAATTTTCAATAATCATATAAATCCATGTCACCTTAAGTTGTATTTTAATATTTTAACGAGTTTTCAAAGAAAAATGAGCATATGAGATTGTAGACATGGAGGAGTGTAGAGGTGTTTCTATATGGAATATTGCAACTACAGTTAATAACAGTAATGATATCAAGATAAAAAATGGCTTCGAGATTACTGTTGTCATAAACTACCCTCGCTATATGATATTTTTATAATCATATACATATATTTTATTTTAAGTTGCATATCATTTATTTATGTATTATGTTTCCCAAATAATGCAATGTTACATAGAAATAAAACACTATTACAGTCAGTATTCTAGTATTATACCTACCGAACAGCTCAATAGCTTTGAGTAAAACTTCGTTGGATAAAGAAAATTGTTTGATTTAAAAAAAATTACTCGGCACTTTAGCCTCGAATTAAAGGTGAAAATTTTAATAACTTATTTAAGTATTTTCTTATGAATCCTCTATCGCAGTTCTAAATATATGTTTAATTATCTTGCCGCGTACTATACTTGGCATGCCAATCATAGGACAATTGGACAATTTCAAATAATTTTCAAATCAAATCATTGGACAATCATTTAATTAGGACAATTGGACATACAGGACAGGCCGCTTTGCCAATCATAGGACAATTGGACAATTATAAATAATTTTCAAATCAAATCATTGGACAATCAATACGGCCTTTGCCAATCAATAACAATTTCAAATAATTTTCAAATCAAATCATTGGACAATTTTGCCAATCATAGACGACGCAATCATACGGCGCTTGGCCAATCAAAGACAATTAGACAATTTCAAATCATTTCAATTCAAATTTGGACAATCATACGGCCAACATAAGACAATTATTTCAAATCATTTTCAATTCAAATCATTGGACAATCATACGGCGCTTTGCCAATCATAAGACAATTAGACAATTTCAAATCATTCAATTCAAATCATTGGACAATCATACGGCGCTTTGCCAATCATAAGGACAATTAGACAATTCAAATCATTTTCAATCAAATCATTGACAATCATACGGCGCTTTGCCAATCATAAGACAATTAGACAATTTCAAATCATTTCAATTCAAATCAACAATCATACGGCGCTTTGCACAATCATTTCAAATCACGGACAATTTGGCGCAATCAATAGACAATTTCAAATCATTTCAATTCAAATCATTGGACAATCATACTTTCCAATCATAAGACAAAGACAATTTCAAATCATTTTCAATTCAAATCATTGGACAATCTTACGGCGCTTTGCCAATCATAAGACAATTAGACAATTTCAAATATTTCAATTCAAATCATTGGAAATCATACGGCGCTTTGCCAATCATAAGACAATTAGACAATTTCAAATCATTTTCAATTCAAATCATTGGACAATCATACGGCGCTTTGCCAATCATAAGACAATTAGACATTTCAATCATTTCAATTCAAATCATTGGACAATCATACGGCGCTTTGCCAATCATAGGACAATTGGACAATTTCAAATAATTTTCAAATCAAATCATTGGACAATCATACGGCGCTTTGCCAATCATAGGACAATTTCAAATAATTTTCAAATCAAATCATTGGACAATCATACGGCGCTTTGCCAATCATAGGACAATTAGACAATTTCAAATAATTTTCAAATCAAATTTGGACAATCCATACGGCGCTTTGCCAAATCATACAATTCAGGCATCATACGGCGCTTTGCCAATCATAAGACAATTAGACAATTTCAAATCATTTTCAATTCAAATCATTGGACAATCATACGGCGCTTTGCCAATCATAAGACAATTAGACAATTTCAAATCATTTTCAATTCAAATCATTGGACAATCATACGGCGCTTTGCCAATCATAAGACAATTAGACAATTTCAAATCATTTTCAATTCAAATCATTGGACAATCATACGCGCTTGCCAATCATAAGACAATTAGGACAATTTCAAATCATTTTCAATTCAAATCATGGACAATCATACGGCGCTTTGCCAATCATAAGACAATTAGACAATTTCAAATCATTTTCAATTCAAATCATTGGACAATCATACGGCGCTTTGCCAATCATAAGACAATTAGACAATTTCAAATCATTTTCAATTCAAATCATTGGACAATCATACGGCGCTTTGCCAATCATAAGACAATTAGACAATTTCAAATCATTTTCAATTCAAATCATTGGACAATCATACGGCGCTTTGCCAATCATAAGACAATTAGACAATTTCAAATCATTTGCAATTCAAATCATTGGACAATCATACGGCGCTTTGCCAATCATAAGACAATTAGACAATTTCAAATCATTTTCAATTCAAATCATTGGACAATCATACGGCGCTTTGCAATCATAAGACAATTAGACAATTTCAAATCATTTCAATTCAAATCATTGGACAATCATACGGCGCTTTGCCAATCATAAGACAATTAGACAATTAAATCATTTTCAAATCAAATCATTGGACAATCATACGGCGCTTTGCCAATCATAGACAATTAGACAATTTCAAATCATTTTCAATTCAAATCATTGGACAATCATACGGCGCTTTGCCAATCATAAGACAATTAGACAATTTCAATCATTTGCAATTCAAATCATTGGACAATCATACGGCGCTTTGCCAATCATAAGACAATTAGACAATTTCAAATCATTTTCAATTCAAATCATTGGACAATCATACGGCGCTTTGCCAATCATAAGACAATTAGACAATTTCAAATCATTTTCAATTCAAATCATTGGACAATCATACGGCGCTTTGCCAATCATAAGACAATTAGACAATTTCAATCATTTGCAATTCAATCATTGGACAATCATACGGGCTTTGCCAATCATAAGACAATTAGACAATTTCAAATCATTTCAATTCAAATCATTGGACAATCATACGGCGCTTTGCCAATCATAAGACAATTAGACAATTTCAAATCATTTTCAATTCAAATCATTGGACAATTCATACGGCGCTTTGCCAATCATAAGACAATTAGACAATTTCAAATCATTTGCAATTCAAATCATTGGACAATCATACGGCGCTTTGCCAATCATTAAGGCGAATTTCAAATCATTTGCAATTCAAATCATTGACAATCATACGGCGCTTTGCCATATCATAAGACAATTAGACAATTTCAAATCATTTGCAATTCAAATCATTGGACAATCATACGGCGCTTTGCCAATCATTGGAGAAAATTTAATAGAAACGTTGGTTCCAAAATGAACTCATTAATCGTATAATTTTAATATTGTAATTGATTTTATCATATACGTATTAATCATATAGATAAAATAGCTTTTTTATTTCGTCTATATTATTAAAAAATACGTCCATTAGATAATTTAAAAGACTGGATCTGGAAACTGTTTTTGTCAGATATGAGATACTCCGTTCAGTCATATCAAAGTTACAGCACTGTTTCAAATGTTTTCATCATATATTAGTTTTAACATCATAATTTAACAAATTTACTATAAAAATAATAAATTGCATAAATAATAAATAAAATAAATCAATTGCATAAGTGAAATAAATAATAATTAAATTGTCAGGTTGCTCACATAGTAACAGTATTAAATTGTATATGAGAAAATATAATATAAAACAACAAAAGAAATTATAATGAATAACAATATTTGAATAATAATTACTTTTAAAAAACATTTTGCGTTTAAACTTTTAACAATTAAATTTATAAATTTAATTGTATTATTTCGTACACCACAATGTAAAATACCACAAATAATGCGGTTAATAATTACTGTAGTGGAAAATAATTTTAAACATAGTAATATTTTGTAAGTTATAGATAAAATTTAATGACATGTTTGCTATAGATACAATTCTAAACATCGCAGAAGAAGTGTAGTGGAAAATAATTTTGAACATAATAATATTTTGTAAGTTAAAAATAAAATTTAATGCCATTTTTGCTATAGATACATTTCTAAACACCACAGGAGAAGTGTAGTGGAAAATAATTTTGAACATAGTAATATTTTGTAAGTTGAAAATAAAATTTAATGACATGTTTGCTATAGATACAATTCTAAACATCACAAGAGAGTTGTAGTGAAAAATAATTTTAACATAGTAATATTTTTTTAAGTAATATATAAGATTTAATGACATGTTTGCTATAGATACAATTCTAAACATCACAAGAGAGAGAAGTGTAGTGGAAAATGAAAAGACAGTTATTAACGTCATAAAATGCTGTAATCCGAACAGTAAAACCAAAACGTTATTATGCCCCGGTTACGATAACAGCGATAGTTTTAATCTAGCTTTGTCTAAATTACACGTGTTTGATTCGAGGGATATCATATTCGATTGGAAAGCGACTAAGTTCTGCTCGGATGTTCTTGTGTCATTAGAAGATCCTTGGCATATATTTTCCGATAGTCAAATATACGCGGAAAATTCATTTTATACTAATAAAGAGTATTGTTTAGAAGAGAATAATACTGAAATTCTGCCACCGATGGTATGTTTAAGTGATGACACGTCCGAATGGGATTCAATATATTTTGTTGGAATTTTTATTAACATATTGTTCGTAATGGTTAATTTATTGGTTTATTCATTTATACCGGAGTTACGCAGATCGGTACATGGTAAACCATTTATATCTCTCCAAGGAGCAATGCTGGTATGGTTCGCATTACAAGCGTACACGACTGTGATCTGCTATCACCAAGATGGTTCAATAGATTTTAACCATAGCATTCCAATATCAGGTGAGGTTTTTAAATTAATAATTGGTCAATCACATGTATCAATACCATTTCTTACTAAACAATGAATATACAGCAAAATTTACAGAGTACAGACAAAACATATATGCGTTTTATTAGAGAACTTATTGAGTTGCTTTGGAAACAGGCAAGTAGAGACCCCTAAAACACTAAATAAATTGCCGATGACCAAGTTTGTATTTCACAAATAGTCTATTCCATAGACTATAATAAAGTATAGTCATCCTTTCGAAATCGGCACTGCGAAGCATTATTTAAACTCATTTAAAGCTCTGTCTATAATAATTTTAACGCATATTATTTGAAAAATGCGGAAAAATTTAATATCAACATGTACACAAGATTTTAAACTCCATTGCACACTGACTTAAAACCTATGCAATCGAGAGCTATTTATAATACAAAATAAATTTACTTTATCTTTTAAAATTATCAGCGAGTGACCCCGAGTAAAAACACAGGTCAGGCTCCAGGATATGCACCTAAACGGGCCTCACATTTGATAATAAAATAATATAAAATTGTACAAAAAAATTGTCGCGGAGGTCCACAGGCCGGGCGAATTTCTTTTGAAATGCTTCCCATGTCAACAATACATTTCTTGGTTGAGTTTTTGGTTTATTTTTTATAATCTAAGCACTATGCATTACTATACTTATTACTATTTTCTGGATTTTTTTTTACAGAAATTCGCATATTTATCCCATATGTTATACAAAACTATTTTCATCCTTCCCAATTCGGCACAACATGATTCACACTTATTAAAAACTCTGTTTATATAAACAGAGTTTTTAATAAATGTGAAACATATTGTGCCGAATCGGGGAAGGATGGAAATAGTTAAATAGTACTATACTTAATATTTTGCGCATTTTAAAAAAATAATGAGAATTAGCATTACTGCTTATAAAACAAATGTTATAAATTTTATTCTTATCTAAAGTGAAAGATAAGTAAGTAAGAAGATGTACAGGCTATGTATATATTATATATATAATATATATATATATATATATATATATATATATATATATATATATATATTATATATATATATATATATAAACGCGAAACATATAATATTTCGTCATCAGGGACACCAGAAACAGATTTTGGATGCATTCGCATTTTCTTCCTGTCACCTACCCCATTAACAGATTTTTCCTAAAGGAAATTCGCTTAAGATAATAACTTCAAGGTGATGTAGGTATACCACCAGATACCGGTTTGAGATGTGATGGGAATTCACGACTGATGGTTGAAATCAGCGAATATAAAAGAGGCTACAAATGAAAACTAAGCAGTCTTCGTCGAGCCACCGTCAGGCTAACATAATACTTGAAATTATTTTATAAGTAAAAAAATATTCTTTTACTTAATTCATTCACGTACTCTTGTAAATTCAATCAATTTATTATTTAAAATCATTCAGTTTATTGAAATACTGTAATTAATTTGACTTATTTTATAGAAGTATTCTGATTACTTTTCTTATTTAATCGAGGCACCGTGATAAACTATTTTCTCTTAATTTTGTAATTTAAAATTATGAATAGTAGCATAAAAACCATAGTAAAGCAGTGCTGCGAAGCAGTTCTTCACTGTCCGGGATATAACGGCGAAATTAACTCATCCTTGATAAGATTTGCGTCGGAAATCGCACTTAATGTTGAATTCAAATGTCACAGCTTTTATTGTCCGCATTACGGTTATGATTTGGGTGATACTTGGACCATTGCACCAGATGGTAGTTTATTGAACGGTAGTAAAGTTTACGATGAATATTGTATAAACCAAGTAAACAATAAGTTAGAACCCATTGTGTGTTTAGATGAGCTCTCAAAAAGCAACGAGTACCATATAACGGCAGCCGTACATTTAATAGGGGCAGCGCTTAGTTTGCCGTTTTTCATCATAAATATAGCAGTTTATTTAATAGTTGACAATTATAGAGATAAGGAGTATAGCAAGTCTTTTATTTGTTCGCAAATTTCTATGGTCGTCCTGCAGTACTGCGTTATTTTTACGAGAATTAAAGAAACTGACATGTCGCCTTGTGTCGTTATAGGTAAGTTTAGTCGACATCCATCTAGCAGATAACTATCTGCTTGAGCTATTTTTTGATAACCTATTATTTGATAAACTATGCTTGACTAAATTTTTAAATTATCTAATTTCCCAATATTTTTGAAGGGAACTTGACTAGACTGGTCTATGCCTCCCTCTTACTCTAACAATGTAACAGCATTAGCAGAAGTTCGTTTGACCTTTTGTACCCATCGCATCGAACCCTTAAAATATCTAGTTATCTTACTTCCCCTCGGTTTTCATAAAGGTATTGCTATTTTTAGCAATGCCTTTTTGAATTCATTAAAATTAAATGCATACATCACACTTATAGTGCTGACGCTGTCTATTGAAAAATTAAAAAATAAATAATATCCATCGTCATTACCTGTATTTAGTTTGTATTGATTTTTGAAGAATTAAGGTCACGGTACATTCTCCTTTCATTTCATACAAACCTAAACAAAAAAGTAAAATAAAAGTCAATAACTTAGGCTTAAAGATAAAATTTTAAATACATATTATAGATGCTCATTTTATTAAAAAGTAATTAGAGTACTTCTTTTTCTTCCTCACTGTATTAATTGGACTCTAAAACTATTGTTATTTCACCAAAGAAAAAATAATACTTTTAAGTATTTCATTATTTGTATGCTTAAGTTTAGCAGCTCAACAAAAACAGCTGAAAATTCTTACTTTTCCTCATTTATACCGTAGGTATATAGGAAAAGTATTGTGTTTGAAAAAAAATCCGAAACAGGGATGTCATCGGAATTATCCGATTCAGGCGTTTTTAAGGTCTCCTGAATGGTTTTTACAATGATGTCTGTCTGTATGTGTGTGTGTGTCAGTTATCATCGTAGCCCCTAGTGTATGACACAGCAAAAAATTCAAAAAATTATAGAACACAGAAAAATAATGTGATCTGATTGGAATTTTAGCACGCATGTAGTAATGTACAAGACTAATATAAGTCTTAAGTTTTATGTCATTATCAGCATTAGTTCAATTATGATTTGTATACGTTTTTAAAAAATGGTAAAAACTCAGAAAATGGTCCAATTGAGTTTAAATTTATAACAAGTATACACTTGTTATAAGAAACTTTACGCTTGTGAAAAGATATACATCATTACTTAAAAAAAGTATACTAAGATTAATTTCAATGCCACTAGTATGTCTATGATTTTTGATGGATCATAAATATTAAGCAGGATTAAGCGTGGTCAGTGCTGTACGGATGACCACTAAAAATTATACGGATGCATTCACTATCTGAGGACGCCCGAAAGGAGTCCGAAGAGATTTTGCTGTAAATATTTGGCGAATTGTATATTTTAAGGACGAGCGAAGCGAGTTAGAAGCAGGGAGGATGAGCGTAGCGAATCCGATAAGATGAGGAAGAGTTTCAACTTCTTTGGTTTTATTTAAGGTTTAAATAACTTATTTTCAGTAATAAAATAATATGGATATCCATAAAACTATAATAAGGAAGTGCTGCGATCAAACAATTTACTGTCCGGGTTATACTGGCGAATTTAATTCGTCGTTACTGAGATTTGCGTATGAGATAGACGACCCTCAAAACATTGAATTAATATGTCATA
>JACMZG010001911.1:55385072-55432572 GCA_018340805.1 Microvelia longipes | reverse complement strand
CATCTTCTGGAATCTTTAATTTTGCTGTAAAGATTTGTAGATAATGTTACAGACTGGGATCGCTATAGATCTTCAATCTTAGGCCTTTGACGATGCGAGTGTTGAGGCACCATTCAACAGGAAAAATCATTTGTAACCTTGCTGAAAGGATCCTTTAACACCTAGTCGCATGTTTTTGGATTGTAACCGCATAATAATGATTATTTATTTTTTAGCATTAGTTTTAAGAACTTAGTATTTTTAAGAAATTATAAGTTGTTGATTAGCAACTTATTTATTTAAATAAATAAGTTGCTGATCACATTATTGTATCCAGTTCTTCGATTTCAATGTTAATGCATATATTTATATTTATACAGGGTGCGCCAAAAGTCTCCTCTCTTAAATTTTGAACCATTTGGCATAAATAAATAAAACTTAGGGTACTTTTTCGTTTAAAGAGAACTTCTGGTATTCCAAGTAACACCAAATTCTGAAAAAAATATAAAAGTAAATTGGAAGGTATACTTGCATTAAGATTATTGGTATGTAGGGACATTTTGCTCTTTGCATATTTTTGTCTAAGACCGCTATTTTGGTACTTACTTTGCGGAAATAAATGCTCAGACTGTAAAAATTGGACATTTTTACTCAAAATAGAAGCTTAAGTAATGACATTAGAAAGCATTTGCTAAGAGAGTGCCTTATTTTTAGCTTAAAAACACAAATCATTTATTAAATTTTAAATACAAATTAGTGTTTTTATATTACTTAAAACTTGCAGTATTAGTGACTATAAATACATTAAAATAATTAGGTAATGAATGATTTGTGTTCCAACGATAAGCCTATAATAAGGCTTTTTTACTAATACCAAATTAAGTAATTTCTCCTTAGTCTCATACCAAATTAAGTATTTTCTCCTTAGTCTCTTTTAGCATATTTTCACTAGAATTACTAATAAGAACTATTCCTTCGCTGATTCAAACAAGACTCAATCTATTTTTCTAATATAACAAAACATGACAATTATTTTAACCTGTTTGTCAGGAAAAAATAAATAAATAAAAATAAATAAATCCAATTAAGTCTTCGCTCTGCGACACTCCACAGCCAAGAAGTTCATGAAGTTCATCTGATGCTGTTTCCAAGGGTATCAGCTTGCAAATAGGCCGGGTTAAGATTTTTCCTTCAGGAGTTCTGACCTCGGCAGAGCGAATTTCGTTGTCTCTGCTGATGTGAAGTTTTGTTATCACACCTGTTCTCCATTTTTGTCGTGGACAGTTGTCGTCTGCGATGTGTGCGACGTCACCAACCTGCGGTACAAGCAGCCCTCCACCTCGAATTTTAGTGTACCTTTCGCGAAGCGCTAAAAGGTATTGCGATCTCCAAACGTCCCAGGTTGCTTGGAGAATTCTCTCCCCTTTCTTCCATATTTCTAGGAGATTGGATTAACAGTCACCTATTTCATTGCTTAGTGGCAGCTTTTTGGTATTCCGAAGGGTAAGGAAATGGTTAGGGGTCAGTGTTTCTCCATCGCCCTCTCCCACATATATATCAAAGGTCTGCTGTTTAATACAGCTTCAATCTCTACAATAACAGTGTGGAGATGAGTTAGTTTTAAGAATTGTTGACCTAATGAATTTTTTAAACATCGTTTAGTTAACCCAACAAGTCTTTCATAAATTCCACCCATCCATGGTGAATACTCCGAAATAAATTTCCAGGTTATAGAATTTTCCGAAACATGTTGAATTACTTTTAATTCAGGCAAAGGGAGAATATTTGGATAAGGATACGGTATCCCGTCTTGCTTTTTGCATGTTATACATTTGCGAAGTAAATTATAAACTA
Source organism: Microvelia longipes (assembly GCA_018340805.1). Taxonomy (NCBI): domain Eukaryota; kingdom Metazoa; phylum Arthropoda; class Insecta; order Hemiptera; family Veliidae; genus Microvelia; species Microvelia longipes. Next base: position 55,430,739 of record JACMZG010001911.1, on the reverse strand, counting down.
CTGCTCTTCCTTTAGGTATCTAATAATTTTTATCCTAATTACCGCTAATATATGTGCAGTTCCTACATGATATCATTTTTATGCGTGTCCCTAATAATAAGAGTAGTTAACCAACTATTCCTAGGTAATAAGATTGGAACTTTTTCTCCTAGTTCTTTGAGGACTAGATTTTGATTTGAAAACTCAGCGTTTTCAAATCTACCTTTGCATCGTGACATTCCTACTTCGTCTAAATAAATTCCTAGTTGGTCAATAAATATTTTTTTCTTTTTTGTTTCTAAATCTATAAATAAGTCCCTAAAATAAACTTTTTGAACTGCTTTAATCCATAAATTGTTTGCATAATCAAAATCATCACGGTCTAATCCCTTTTTGGCCAATCCTATTTTAAATTCTTTATTTTAAAAAGCGTTAAGTATTTTTATACACCATGCTGTATGTCTTAGTAATTTTATTAAGTCACTGTATATATTCATATATATTTCAAAAGGACTATTTTGAATCGTGAAATTTAATAATGTTATATTATTTTTGTTTACGTCGTTGTCGATGTCACTTATATATTCGTCGTTTTCTTCTTTAAAATCAAAACATTTTGGCGCTTCTTCTGGCCAATCATTTCTCTGTTTTAGCCATAAAGGTCCTAATTTCATTTTGATTGCTAAGCTATCATCTAATGTGTTCCAAGAAACGCCTAAAATTGAAATAAATTCTTTCTCCTCCCTGTCTTCAACGGGAAGTAGACTATGAAATTGTTTATCATTTGAGTTCCACTCTCTTAAATTCATAGTGGCATTTTTAAAAGTTGTTTTAATTTCATTGTGGAAACCCATTGCATCCCATATTGCTCATTTCTAGTAAAATATTATCATTATATAAATTTATGGCTGATCTGTCAGTAAAATTACCTTCAGATTCAAATTCATTTTGGGATAATATTGATTTAGCATTATCTTCCCGAGCTGTGGCTTTATACTGATGGTTAATTAACAAAGTACTTGTTTCTGAGTCAGAATCACTCACATCTCTACCTGATACTATCCAACCTACTTTAGAATTTATGAGGTATAGCCCTTTATTAACTTCTATTTTTTCTAAATTAAGGAAATCAAAATAATAATCATTTCCTAAAAGGATATCAATTTCTGCTCTATCGTCCGTTATATCTGGATTTTCCGCGAAATTAAGATATTTAAATTTATTTTTCAATGCTTCTAAGTTTTTATTGTTTATTCTACTTTTTACTATTAATGGGATTACATGAGCGACTATCAATTTGTACGTTCCATCTAAAAGTTTTACATAAAATTGAACCGAATAAGTTGATATTGTCTTTCCTTTATTTTCGCCAAACAAACACACAGTTAAAGTTTCTTTTTTTATTGGTTTAAGTCCTAAATCTTTTATTATTTTTTCCGTGACGTAACTTTTTTGACTTCCACTGTCGAAAATCGCTCGTCTATAAACAGATTTATTTTTCTCTGCGTTAACTACTTTAAGTGTAGCAGTTTGTAGAGTCGTATTAAAACCTTGTGCTAATAGTTGAATATTATCATTTTCAGGAGAGCCAATATTTGTTTGAATCTTTGATTTTACGAACTTTGGACAAAGACTGCGGTGATGGTTGAACCTCTTTTTGCAGTGGAAGCAAATTTGTTTATTATTTTTACAAGTCTTTGCCGTATGATATTTTTTAAGGCAGACAAAACATGCGCCATTTAATTTATCTTTGCGCTCCTCTATAGTGGAATATTTAGTGCAGGAATCGGACCAATGTTTATCGTTGCAATACTGACAGCTAGGCTGACTGACTAATAATGATTCTGTTGTACTAGTACTACCATTTCCTTGCTCATATATATTTCTAAATCCTACACTACCGGTTCCTACTCCGATATTAGCTCTTTCTTTTACAGTTATGATTTTGTTCAATTTATCTCTTAAAGTTTTACTATTAAAATTGCAATCGTTATCAACAAATCTACTTGATCATTTGAGGAATTCATTTGAAACATATCAAATTGTTCCAACAAAACATGTATTTGCATTGGAAATTTAGATCTAATCAGTGAAATATAACTACTGTTATTAGTATCAACTCCTAATCCTTCTAACGACCTACACAATGCTTCAATTTCATCTAAAGTATTTCTTAAATTATTTGTATAATTGTTTGAGCAATTTAAATTTCTTAATTTGGTTTGTAAATCATCAATTATTAAATTTTTATTTGAAAATCTGTTTCTTAAAACTTGTAACGCTTCTTCATAATTTGCTGATGTTAATGGAAAGCCTGAAATACAATGGGCAGCTTCTCCAATTAAATATTGTTTTAAGTAATTAAATTTTTCAACGTTCGTTAGACTTTCCTTACAATGAACGGCTGAATTGAATTGCTCCCAAAATTGTGTCCATTTTAATCTATCCCCAATACTGTTTTTTTAAACATCTGTATAACTTAAATATATTTTTACAATAAAAGGTGTGATGTTTTGGCGGGATCAGTTATGACGTCATCCGACTCGATCCTAAATAAACACATCGTAAACAAATACGGTGCAAGAACCGGATCTTATTAACTGCGTATGGAATACGATCACCTGTTAAATACGCTGTGTGCACGAAGTAAGACAATGGTTCGTCAAAGAACTAAAAAACGTTTTTTTAATTATAAGCACATAGCATTCATTGTCTTTTGTCAAGTCAGAGGAACAATTAAATGTTGATTTTCCTTCAACATTGAGGAGGTCAAATAACATCCTCAAATAGTTTTATTTTAGCGGAAATAGATTAGTTTTCCTTATTAAGGTTTTATCGGCAAGGTGTTGGCTGGGAGGAGTTATCCCTACTTAATTCAAGAATGGAAGGGGTAGAAAATCTTGAGTTTTCCCTAACACTCCAAAAACACTTTAGTTATTCTCGCGTTTTAAAACGATTCAAGTTTCTTATCAATGCGACAATATAACGGATATTAGTCAATCCAGTGAATTATTCACAAATAATATTACAAAATTGTCCAACCTGTTTCGAAATATTGTTAATTCAAATCTGAAAGATCTGTTTAAACTTCATTTTAAAAATGAAACTTATTATGACACAACTTGTTACTTAGTGCCAGCCGAGACAATTCCAATTATGTTGATGACATAGTTATGTTTGCTTAAAAGTTTAAATCTCTTTCTTTGATTTGCCTTTTTATCAAAATGAATTCAACTTTTGAATCAGATTCTAATCGTACGTTAATTCACGTTTTTAAGTGCTGTACTGAAGCTAATTTAACGTCAGAATTATGCCCTGGTTATAACAACGATGATCAATTTACTGAAGACTTAAATACTTTAGAAATCAAGGATAGTCCGTTAGCTAAAATTACATGGTCTTATGTTACTGACCATTGTGAAAGATTCGAAGTCGAAAAACCATGGGGTTTACTAAGTAACGGCCAATTATTTACAGAAGGCGAATTTATTCCATCGAATAATTTCTGTTTCGAAGCCAATTTAACAAATTTAATCCCGTACGCTTGTTTCGAAGATGACGATAGCGTAGTTGAAAATTCGGAAATTCAAAATATAGTTTATCCGATTGGATTTTTCATTTCTATACCATTTTTCATGATCAATTTGTTGGTATATTCATTATTACCAGAGTTGAGAAGGACTCCTCATGGTAAAGCGTTTATTTTCATGCAGGCGTCCATGATCGTTGCTTATTCTATAAATGGTTATTTTGATTTGGACAGAGATATAACTGATATCCCTTGCATCGTGTTTGGTAAGTTAAAGTTTCTCCATTTTATGATTCCAAATTGTAATTCGAAGGAAAAATATAAAGCTGTATGGTGCATGTGAATAGTTAACTAATTAACCAGACACTTTTCTTTGGTAACAAACTTAATACTTTTATCTATTTAATCCCTATAATCGTTTTAATAATTCCCATTTGTGTAAACTTATCGATATTTAAAATAAAAGTGCTTATGACATCCATTATAATAATAATCAATGCTGACAATATTTGCTGGCAAGTCTCATTAATTTATTGATGGACTTAAACTGAACAACAGGCAAAATTGAACTTAATGCTATACGTTTTGTGTATTTAATGATTTGATAAGCAATAAATAAGGTTAATGACGTCAATAAACAAATTTATTGACGTCATAATGATACATTTATTTTTAATAAGGAATTAATTTTTTGAATAGGACTACTGGGCCTTAAGTTCGATTTTTTACTTAGTTTTAACTCTCCCAGTGTATTTATTCTAATCACTACGCTGATGGTAGATATACAAACATACTTACATACAAACTGGACAAAAAACAACTAAGGAAGTCTTCAAAGCACTGAAACAGACAATATAATACAATCTATACTAATTATTAATTAGAAGGTGTAAAAAACGAATATAATCAAAGACAATATTAGACAATTTAACACACATTTTTCAAAGTGTTCAGTTGTCTTATAAATATGACAATCTAACTCACATTATTCGAAATATTTACTTGTCTTATAAATTTGACAATCTAACTCACATTATTCGAAATATTTATGTCTTATAAATTTGACAATCTAACTCACATTATTCGAATATTTACTTGTCTTATAAATTTGACAATCTAACTCAATTATTCGAAATATTTACTTGTCTTATAAATTTGACAATCTAACTCACATTATTCGATATTTTACTTGTCTTATAATTTTGACAATCTAATCACATTATTCGAAATATTTACTTGTCTTATAAATTTGACAATCTAACTCACATTATTCGAAATATTTACTTGTCTTATAAATTTGACAATCTAACTCACATTATTCGAAATATTTACTTGTCTTATAAATTTGACAATCTAACTCACATTATTCGAAATATTTACTTGTCTTATAAATTTGACAATCTAATCACATTATTCGAAATATTTACTTGTCTTATAAATTTGACAATCTAACTCACATTATTCGAAATATTTACTTGTCTTATAAATTTGATAATCTAACTCACGTTATTCAAAATATTTACTTGTCTTATTAATTTGACAATCTAACTCACATTATTCAAAAATTCTAACCAGCTCTTAAATTGGACAATCTAACTCTCATTATTCAAAATGTTCAGTTGTCTTATAAATTAGACAATCTAACTAACGTTATTCAAAGTTTTAAGTTGTCTTATAAAGAAAGATCCATGTTTTGTGATCATTAAATCGGAAGTTATATGAGTAATAATAAGAAATCAAATATAATTGATTTTATTATTCAAAAGAAACATTAAATGTTTAATAAATCAGTAATAGTACTTGAATCGAAACTGACAAATATCACAAAATATATATTTACTGATAAGTCATTACGAACACAACTGTTCAAATAAAAACCATGACAAATAGGGATTCAGATATATTTAATTAATCGTAAACAATTATGACTGCAGGTAAAATACTAATAAATTTATTTTTTATTTGGAGGCTCTGAATGATTGTTATTTACTTATTAATTCATCACATATGAGAGAATAAACTTAATCATGTAGTTAGTGATACTAAACCCTTATTTATTGCCTCAAGAACCCCTGTCTCGTCGCTTCCAATACCATATAAGTGAAGTTTTGATTTAGATTTTTAACTTAACTAGATTATAGAGAGAATTAGATAAGAAAATCATATTATTCAGGACTTTTGGTGATATATGTAATAAATGAATGGGGTTATTCTATGCCCCAAGGGCTACAAAACATGGCAATGACCAGGGGTCAAATCTCAACCGTCCCACCATCTTGACCGTCCATGTCAAATTCCATCATTTTTTTAGGGTTGCGTATGTTGGTTTGAAAAACATGCTTAACATGTTGCTTTAAAACATGATTTAACTCCAAAAGTATAAATTATACAAATGTTATGAATATCGTTGGAAAGCCCGAAAAATTTCAAAACATTTTTAAAACATTTTGTATTGGTACAATAGAAATCACAACTTATGGGAGGCTTAAATTATTCTAACGTTATTACATAAAACTTACTGGTAGTAATAAGTATAATGGTAATAAAATAATTATCACCGTCAATTTATTTTACAATAACTTTACATTAATTGATCATTGATCAAAACAAAAAACTCGACATAAATTCTTAACAAAGCAAAAGAAAAAAAATTATTAATTAAATCAATAACGAATTAATTGGCACAATAATTAGATTTACATCAATTATTTAAAATTTTCGATGTGACGGCCGTTTTTTTGTATGCAAAGCCTAGCACGTCACCTGACTCCTTTAACTGTTACTTTTGTATTTCGTCCGATTTCCTGTCGCAGTTCAGTAACTGCTCTTGTTATACGGTTCCTTACCTCTTTACATCTTGCTACTTCAGTTTCTGTCCCGTAAACTTTATCTTTTAAAGTTCCTCAAACATGAAAATCCATAGGAGTCAGGTCCGGTGATCCAGGGGGCCAAGCTACATGGCCTCCACGACCTATCCATCAGGGGTAAGTAATTACTTAATATTCTCTGACGTTTCGCATAAAATGAGGGGGTGCTCCATCATCTAGGAATACCATCCGTAGCCTTCTCTGTAATGGCATATCATCTAACAACCCAGGAAGATCATTTCTTAAGAAATCAAGGTAAGATCTACCATACATGTTTGAAGGCAATTCACATGGTCAAACAAGTTTATTACCTATGATTCCAGCCCATAAATTAATGCTAAATCGTCTTTGAAATAACCCTTGATGAATGTTGTGGGGATTTCTAATGCATACTCGTGTTGACTGTGATAATTAAATACACCGTCGCGGGTAAATATTGACTCGTCAGTCCAAAGAATACTTTTTAGAAAATCACCATCATCAACATCCCAGTGCAGCACAAAAAGCCATCCATACTCGAAAATCATTTTCATTCAAAGCCTGCACTTTTTGGCTATGAAATGGATGAAATCCAACTGACTGTATTGTGCTAAAAACTTTCCATTGAGATACACCCAAAGTTCGTGCTATCGTCCTAATGCTGTTAGTCGGACTGTTTACAACAGTGTCAATAATATCATCTTCCACATCTACATCATTATTCGCCGGCATTTACTCACGAGGAGCTCTTTAAAAATTACCTTTCTCGCGGAGAGCAGCTTTTAACCTGGCGAATGTTGCTGCACATGGAACTACTCGATCAGGAAACTGGGCTCTGTATCGGGCAGCTAAAGCATTCCCATTGGAAAAGCCATAAACAAAATGCATGTCTGCATATTCGGTATAAGTGAATGCTGGCATTTGTTTTTAAAAATACAAGAAATAGTATTAAATAAAAAACGAAGGTAGAAAACAAGGTACAAAAATTATAACATAAACAATTATTACAAAAAACAATTAACAATAATTACACAAAAACAATAATTATTTGTTCTTTTTTTGACATAAAGCGGAAAATATAAACAAAGCAAAAACCCAGCTTTGTTTATTATGATTGTTTGGTAATGATACAAATTAATTAAAAAAACACCTTTTAACTTCGATTACTGGTATACTTTTGCTCTATACAAGGGTAATAATAATGGTATTGATCAAAACTGTGTTAAAAGGTCCAAACAAATTTTCTATTGTTTTTAAAACGGTTATTAAGCTACAAATATATATATTCTTTTTCAGAGAAATACAACTCCTTCTAGTTTCTTTTATTAACAATTAAACTGTATTATGAAATGAATACTTTTTCTTTAGGTTATTTTTCTTGGCTTTGCAACGATATTCTTAGCATTTGTATTATTTATACTTTGGGAGTTAAAGCATGTTTTTCATACCAACATACGCAACCTTAAAAAATGTGAAATTTGACTTTGTGGGAGAACGGTTGAGAATTGACCCTGGTCAATTCTACACGTCCATTTTACACGAGTTATAAAAAAATCACAAATATACGTCAAAAAGTTGGTTGTACTAGGTAGGCAAAGAAGCAATTATTTGAATTAGTAATTAATTTAGCTTGATTTATGTGTTTTCACTAAACACATAATTGTTTAATCGATACGACATGGGAAATATTGTCGTAAATCTGTATATCTATCCTGCCGCCAGACCAAAATATCTCGTATTTTCACATATTCGTAGAAATGCGTATTTTTAATTTTACAAAATTTAAGTGTTTACCTATATTTCAATATATGTCAATCATTAAATCATGGTATATGAGAGCTGTGTTATTTTCTTTGCCTTGATGAAGTCTAACCTGCAGTTTGATAGAATATGTTTGATTTTTAAGTTCACTTGCATTTTTTTAAAATGATAACATGCTATTTACGGTTTGTGTTTGATATGGAGTGTAAGTAAGTGATGTTGGCTATATTTTCAGTAATATTAGAACAGTTATATCACAGGTTCTTTTGGACCAATTTTGATGGTCCAAAAGAACCTGGTTTATGCTCCAGCATAAACACAGTGATAGTTGCGTGGATAACGAACACATGCAAACAGCTTGGTAAAAACCATTCAGATGGTCTTAAAAACCCTGAAATGGATAATTCAGTTGAAATGAGCGTTTCTTTTATATCCGGGTTTTAAATGGAAAAAAACTAAAACATTTACCATAAATCATTAATTTTAGTGTATAATTATTTGTGCAAAGATTACCAATTGCATTATATAAAACACATTTCGTTTTAAGTAAACTTAGGATGAACATAAACATAACGAACATACTATTTAATAATCATATCGAGGTAATATATTTAACACTTGTCTTAGTGTCTATTTTTAATTCATTTTGACAGTAAGCTGTTTCTTTAAGGGTCTATTCTAGCTAAGAAAATACTATTCTTAAAAAAAAATATTCTAAATATTTTTCATCTAAACAAAAGAGAATGGGAGATTAGTTTATGTTATTGGTTCCCTCAAACTGCTTTCTCATTTGTTTTCTCTTTAGTTTCCTCAATTTCTCTTTATGCTTTGCTTCAACGCTGTAATCCCAGCTCGAAGATAGCGGAAGGGTTAGATGTCCTTGTGTAGAGTAGGATATAAGTACGCCTAAGGAACCAACTATCTGCTCAGTGAAATAATAGCATTCTTTACTCCCTTGGTGCAAAAATAACTATTAAAAGGTTAAATCAGTAATCGCTGATTAATACAAGATTATTATTCTTACTTTTGTTTACATTTGAATCATTTTATCTTCCTTTAATGTTTTCTTGTGGCACACTCTGGCGGAGAACGCAGGAGCTTAATTGTTTTCATATTTTAATAACAGATAGCGCCACTGGAGTGGTTAGCCTGTCTATGACATTAATTTATTTCTGTTCCCTTCATTTTTATTAATTTCTACTTATATTGAGTAGAAGGGCTTTAAACTCTTAACTTACCAAGTAATAAAATAAAGCCGTTTCAAGAACATTTAGAATCTCTGTTGAAGAAAAACTTATGAAAAAAACTTATGATGGGAACAATAGATCTGGTCAAAATTGTTGAGATTTTAACTGAGTTTGAGTGAGAGTATTTGAGATTTTAAATTATGTAATGAGACTTTAACCTTTTCTTTGCGTGGATTAGTTGGAACCATCTATGTATCTAACTTATATTCCAATAGAAGCTTGACAGACACCCCAAGATTGGGAATCTTCCGAATGGGAACCTTCCGCTAACCTTAAGAAAATCTATCCTTTATACCTTAATACAAATTATCAATAAAGTCTAATTAATTATAAGTGCAAAACTAATTAAAAGCAAATCTTATATTAAAATCTCAGAAGATGTGTAACTTATTTCCTGTACAATTTAGTTTTCATCTCTTAATAATCTTTAAAAATAGTTATATCTGCGCATTTAAAAAGCGAAACAATTTGCTATTTTCTTTGTTTACGAAGAATAAACACATAAATCTATTCCAAGATCTAAATAGCTATAAATTAGTATTTCGAGACCGTTAAGTTGAAAGAAATAATTAAAGTTTATGAGTTCTTGTTAAGCTAAAGCAAACGAGGACAAATCTATTTTTTTTTACTAATCTTTAGTAGCTAGTACAGAAATGTATAAAATGTTAAGGCTTGACAAAAAGTTATAAACTAACTATCCACTCAAAAGAGCTGACAACAATTATTTCAAAACATAATTTATTTAAAAAATAAATTATATTCAGAAATTCAGAATTTTTTTAAAATGATATTTGGTGCAGAAGGAAACATTCCCTCACTCTAATTACTCTTACAATCAATTTTAATTTAAATATATCACCACAGTAGAATAATATAATATTTTACCCATCAACATATTCGAGAAGTCTAGAATACACGATGTGATTATACATTTTCGCAAGTCCATGTTTAACATCTAACATTCAAAAGCAATTTCTTAGATAAATACATTGTCGCGAGTCCATGTTTAACATCTAACATTCAAAAGCAATTTCTTAGATAAATACATTTTCGCAAGTCCATGTTTAACGTCTAACATTCAAAAGCAATTTCTTATTTATGAGTTTAATCGCATTCATTCCATGACCTATTAGCGAGGTGTATGTAGCTTGTGATGGAATTAATTATCAATAAACACACAAGATAAGATAAACACGAAATTAAACAAACTCAATAAATTTTTTGTTATCTGCTACTCAAGACCTACTCACTGTATTAAAAAATAAATCTTAATCCAAGATGTTATTTTTACTTTTCCTCATTTATACCGTAGGTATATAGGAAAAGTATTGTGTTTGTTAAAAAATCTAAAGGTTCAAGTTCTTTTAAGGCCTCCTGAGTGGTTTTCACAAAGTTGTCTGTCTGTATGTGTGTGTGTATGTGTGCGTTAACCGCAATAATGACAGCAAAAATTACGAAAATTATAACAATGATGTGATCGGATTGAGATTTGGTACGCATGTAGCCATGTATAAGACTAACATATGTGCTAGGTTCCATCTCAACTCAACAATCCAGTTGAGTTGAAATTTGGCACAAGTGTATACATTACGTAATAAATAAGTACTCTAAGTTTCGTTTTAATACAATAAGTATGTTCAAAATTTTTGGTTTATTATAAAAGTCAAGCAGCATCGAGCGTTGTCAGTGCCTGGATGAATGATCGCTTGGAACGAAGCAGATGTTTATACTATATTGAGGACGAGCGAAGAGAGTCCGAAGACGAGTTGCAGTATATATTTAACGACTCGTAAATTCTGAGGACGAGCAAAGCGAGTCTGAAGCTAGGAGGATGAGCGTAGCGAATCCGATGTAATGAGGTAAAGTTCCGAGGTACCCCGTACCTGACTTTTTCTTTATTGTTTAAATTTTACAAACTAATTTTACAAAATAGGCTCCTCGATATATTTGAACACCAGGCTACTCTAAAAGGTTGGGAGAAAACAAAGAGTATGTTGTTACTAACGCAAATCATTAAGGATACATTTTCTTCAATATAATCTGTAAATGCTTCATCTTTAGTTTAAGCTCTTGTACGTATTCTGTGACAAATTACCTTTTATTCGTTTGTAGGTGAAGGCAAAGTTTTATAGTAATTTCGTTTAACACAACTGTTTTTAATTAAAACTTAATGGACTTTTCACGTTAATATAAACAAACAAATATTAGCAAGTAAATTTGTTTATTTCGATTAACCTTTTATTCCTAATATAAATAAATAAAATATATGATTAAATACCTCGGACATATAGTAATAGACACTAAAATAACATCTACTTTTAGATCTGGGGTAGGGGGATTTTGTAGAATGAATTCTTTCTTCTGTACCGATCTTTTACAAGGATTTTTGAAAATTCGACAGCTGCAACGCATTTTATTCCACGAAACTTGGGATATTAATGTAATTTTTACTTTTCCTCATTTATACCGTGTAGGTATAAATGAGTCGGTATAAATGTGTGTGTCTGTTATCATCGTTGCTCAAGTGTATTTATGCAAGAGGGTTGAAACATTGTACAAAAATCAGTCTACCGCTTTAGTTGTGTTACTACCAAAATCATTTAGTTGTGTCATACCAAAATCTCGTTAAGTGAAAAATTTTATTGAGCTTGATTTTAGCCAAGTTTTAGCTAAATAACTTTTTGCGAGAATACATAGAAACTTCACATACTTTTACACTACTACTCTTTACTTTTTAGACTCTCTTAACTTTTTAGACTACTTTTTAACTCATAACTTTTTATCCGTGTGCCCTAAAACGGGGACATAAAAAAGAAGGTAAGAAAAGAGTAAACAAATTTATATTAAAATAAAAGATAAGGCAAAGAGGAATCCTGTTGAGAGATGTTATTATGTTTTTGAAATATTTAATGTATTGAGATTTTAAGGTACTTGTCCTTAGATACCTGTCATGGGAAAGGACAGGATACCATAAGAACAAGTAAAAAAGGAAAATATGTAGATACTTCTATCCGGAGTCATTTATATCTAGAGGATGTTTCTTGAAGTAAGAATAATATTAAATTGTTTCTTTATATTTATATTTTTAAGGATCTACAATACCGTTAAACTAAAGGAGAAAGACGATGGGATCCAAGTATGTTCACAAGCAGTATTCTAAACCAGTGATTCTCAATGTCAATGATACCGCCCCTTAGAGGGCAATGAGACACAGGGGGTAATAAAGGTGGCATTAAGTCGTTAAGGGGTGATGTAGATGTTTTTAAATTTTAAAGTTAAATAAAAAGAGGCAGATAAAATAATTTCGAATGTAAATCATATATGTTACAAATCTACAATATTTTATAGATTTGGACCCCCATTTCACAAAAGTTGATGTTTTTGTTTTGCTTACCGCATTCACATCAATTAAAATGTAAATAAATAAATCGTTTATTTATATATAAATACCTGTTTACAAAGGTTAAATTACAAATTATAAATAAATAAAATAATATATATTGACCATTTGTGTCGCATAAGCTCAAGGCTTGTGCGCGACACGAGTCTACTCCTTATATCTAATTAAATAAAGTAAAAAGTATAAAAAAAGTATACATTTATAATTTAAGTCCAAACAAACAAAAAGATAAAAAATAAATAAATTGCCTAAATATATACCCATATTGTACCAATCCAGCCTAAATGTCTTTTTAGCACTCACGTCTGAGAACTAGTGCGATTAACAACAAATTTGGAAGGGCCATTATATTTTCATTGAACTTATCCATTTTTAGAATGTAAATTGAGTAAGTCCACTTCAAATTACAAAATTTCATAAATAAAATATTAAACTGTTTTGCTCGTTGCCACGCTTAAGTAAAGACATATTTTTTGACTTATGTTTACCTTAGCTTTTCCCCCGTCGAAAGCATAGATTTGTTGAATATTTTAAATAAATCTTTCGATAAAGAAATATTTCTATAAAGAAAGATTCGGCAAAGAAGACCAGGGGTGTATAAATCGAGGGATTCCTGAGATCCCTTCCTCAACAAAACGCAAAAGTGTTGTATCAAAATACAAATTTTCAAAAATATAAAACATTTTCTTTGGCTCACTTTGCTTGCATTTTAGGTTGTTTACAAGCTTAGAATAATACTAATATAGAAGGAGCACATGACCGTAAACACAATGTAATTCTACTGATAACAAGAAAGCCGGTTGACTGGTGCACTTAAGTAGGGGTACCACCCTAACAAGAAAACATTATTTTATAAATGTGTTATAAATATCCATGAATGAAAAAAGATCTTAAGTAACGAATAAAATAACTTATAATAGTAAGTAACGAATAAAAACCTTGCATAATCGGTCGTAGATAGAAGAAGGATAGCGGAATACAAGAATCTACATTTAGTTGACGTGGACTACTATTAATATAATTTTAATTAAGAACGTTAAAATACAATTTAAAATGCTTAAAATATTGTAATGCACCAATATTTATATTAGTATTTTATAAATAATCAATCATTAATTAATAATAGAGCATAATAATTCAGCAACCGGATGTATTGCCGACTTTTTTATATATATTGTTAGGGTGGCAGTATTACTTAAGACCACCAGTGAACCGCCTTTCGTGTTATCAGTAGTGCTCCTTCTATATATAGTATTATTCTAAGTTAACAAGTATTCCATTGATCTTACAATCAGGAACTCCTCATGAAAAATAGTTGCTACAATACTAGTTAATTGTATTAAATAAAATAAAATACATTATTTTAAAATCATTATTTTTAAAATAATGATTTTAAAAATAATCCCTACTGAAGACAATAGGGATTTCTTTACTATTTTTAAACTTATATATTTGATGCAGAATAATAGGGAACAGCAAAAATACACCTTTAATTGATAGACATTTTAAAATTATTTAATTTTTTACCAATAGTGACTTTTAAGTGATTTTTGTTCTTTATTTTTCAATTTTTTCATTGGTCTGGCACCCCTAATTAGTTAACCAGCAATTATAAAAATAGTTCATCTAAAAATGAATTTCTTTGGTGTGTTAGTTATACACGCATGACTCTCTTTTAAAATGTGAACCTAGCCCCCTCCTCTTTTTTAGATGGGAGGGATGAAAACTTTAAAAATCTAAAAGGGGACGATAATTGAATAAAGGTTTTGAGCGACTGTTCTGAGAGATTTGAATTAATGAACCTCTTTAAGGTTAAAGTAAACCTAATTATACAATCGATTCAATTTTACTTTAGTTAATAACAACTTGTAGTTTTAATTTTTCTCTTTCCTATATAGTTACGGTATGATTGAGAAAAAATTGCTAGCTAGCAATTTTTTTACTAATTTTAATAATAAAAATTAGTAGGAGTAGCCGAGAAAAAGAGGAAAATGGAAAAAATGGTTGATTTTATACAGCGGAACAAGTTAATTTTGTTTAATCAGTTAGATCCTTGAAGATTTAGGTCTTCCGGGGTGACCGCGTCAATGTAGATGAAGAATCCGACGTTTCGCTTCCACTGTGGGAGGCATCTTCAGGGATGTAGGACATCATGGATAGAACACAATGCTCTACAAAACTGAACTCAGTTCATGACAATAACCGCAGAAGCCTACGCAGTTTATTAGTTAGATCCTTGTAAATGCGTAAAGGTGGATTCAGTCCGGTTTGAATGCGATGTAAACATAAAAATTTGAATTCCCTAATTATGGTTTTACACCATACAAAACTATTGGTTCGGCATAATGTTTAAAATCATAGAACCAAAAATCTTTTTAAATACGCAATGATATATTAGTTTAAAATAAAGTTTTTATCGCAATGGTCATTGCTATTATCAATTTTAAAATGTTAGGTATAAATATCCTGACTAGATGAGGAAAAACAGCAAACTACCAGTATGTGTTTTGATATATTGCGTCTGTCTCATAGAATACTCTAGTCTTGTCATGTAGCGACATTGATATTATAGCATTTCCTTGATCAATAACGTCACTGGGTGGCCCTATATTATAATATTACACATAAGGAAAACCGAATCATAATTTTCAAAACAGTTCTTAAGTTTGTACGAAGCTGTATTTCTACCTATCTATTTGAATACAGAGCTTAATAAAAAATCATGTAGAAATTAAAATAAAGTGATATAAAAATATTATTACTAGAGCTAATAAATTTGAAACATAGAAAATGTAACCTAAATCTTTTACAAAATTGTACTCTTACAAAAACCGTATACATAATTACCGACAACAGATACATAATTAATTAACAGACCGTTTACATTTCAAACAGAACAAAACAATGTGTTAAAAAGCCAACAACAATTGTTTTATTATAACCTTAATTAGGTTACACAGAGCCCCAAGAAAATGTTTCAAACTTCTCAATGTACTAAGATAGGATATGCCTTCTCCAATAATATAAGTAAACCATCCTTCTAAAGTGATATGATTACTAGAGGAGGCATATTCAATCTCAATGCATTGAGAGGCTTCAAACATCTTTTTGGGGAATTCAGGGGTTCTGTATAACCTCATAGTAACCTTCTTCAAGAGTGTGTAATGGTTATGTTATAATGTATCAATCGTTTTCTGTTTTTCGCGCATTGTTTTTGTTTTGTATTATGAACTTTCCATTACTGTAATATTGCACTGTTAATTTGATATTAATAATCAACGGTATTCAGGTTACTTTTTCGATGTTTTAAAAATCAACCCATAGGGCCTCTTTAGTAATTATATCTTTTTGGTGATACTGTTTAATTATAAATAACTTATGATTGATATATCATTTGATATTACCGAGTTTTTGTAAAACATAAATAGTTGACTCAGTATAATTGTGCGGGAGACACGTATGAAATGTAACAGCAAAATGGAATGCTACATCTGGGACGTACGTCGAATGATGGAAATGTTCCCACATTTAGCGTTGCATTTTTCTTGTTACATTTTCTAAGTATCTCTCGCACAATTATTTTATGTCAACTATTTATGTTTTGAAAAATTCGGTGGTATCAAATAATATGTTTTGATGCTAAGCATGATGCGGTAAGAGAGCATTGCGTCTCTGGTAAATACTTTATATTATGTTTTTCGGAATTTTAATTGAAGGTCAGAGTGAATTCAGGCTCTGACGGCGCCATGATGAGTTAGACGTAACAAAACAGAGTGGGACATGACATTATGTCGAGCCATCAATGATGACGAATGTCGAATAATGGAACAGTTCCCAGATGTAGCATTGCACTTTGCTTGTTACATTTCCTAGGTGTCTCTCGCACAATTATATTGTTTCAACTTATGATTAAGTTTATCACACTCCTTAGAAATTCAATGATGACGTGTCTCCTTACAACTTATGATAAAATGCTAATTATAATTAAGGAGATATGATTGATGAATTATAGCAATGATGATTGAGCAATGATGATTAGACGATCGAACACACTAACGTGTAACCCCATAATCTGTAACTATTTGTTTTCGTTATCAAGTTATAACCGCGGTGCCCAAGTTTAGTTGTGGTTTAGGCCTGATCTGAGTTAGGCATTGCGTGTGTGTTGCTCATTGACCACGGTTTAATATTTGACACATTACTTAAATTGAAAATTTTATCAGACTGACAAGATATCTAATGTACTGAGGGCGTGCCTCGTTAAAACTTATGATTAAATACTTTATTAGTTAAAGTAGAAAATATTATCTTAAGCAAGGGACATAAGCAACTGCTCACTCGATAACTTTTTGTTCCTTTTATTTTGATAATCTAATACCAAAAACACTTTATTCATTATAAGCGACTACTCCATAAAGTAATAGTGACACATCACTATTACTCAGCAATAAAAGCGACTACTCCATAAAGTAATAGTGACACATCACATTACTCAGCAATAAAGCGACTACTACATCACTATTACTCAGCAATAAAGCGACTATACTATAAAGTAATAGTGACACATCACTATTACTCAGCAATAAAAGCGACTATACTATAAAGTAATAGTGACGCATCACTATTACTCAGTAATATAAGCGACTACACCATAAAGTAATAGTGACGCATCACTATTACTCAGTAATATAAGCGACTACTCCATAAAGTAATAGTGACACATCACTATTACTCAGTAATATAAGCGACTGCTCCATAAAGTAATAGTGACACATCACTATTACTCAGCAATATAAGAATGACGCACTAATTATTAGGATGGGCAATAGCCCATCATCCGCAACCGTGTAATGATGTTTTACAACCAGATGGTTGTTAATAACTCGACCAGAAAAAAAGAACAGCGGCTCGGCGAAGAACCTAGGCTTGGCATTCAGACATAAAAAAATATTGTACGTCATCATAATAAATACCTTAAGCACAGTAGTAGAAAATACCATCCGAATTAGTGGTTTCCGTAGAACCATAAGGACTCCCTAAACACATAAAAAAAAATATAATATAATATATATAATATATATAAATATAATATATATATAATATATATAATATATATTATAATATAATTTATCGTAAGAGAAATAGTCCAAGGGTCAGGCCTAAAAAAATTGTGACTCATTTTGTACTACTTTAAACCAAATTTTTCTGAAAATATTTTAATTATGAAGGAAAAGCATAGTCTGCCTATCTTGAATGAAGCCCTTCATTCATATGAAGGGCTTCATTCAAGATAGACATTCATATGCGCTCGCTCAAAATATTAGAAAATCGCACAAATTCCAGTTTTTTTTGTAATAAGTGGTTCCCTGTAGGTCATGTGCAAAACATGAAAAGAACTTTTTTTAAAGCTGATACATTTTTTATAAAACGAGTGTTTTTTCGTCAAACTCGGAGTGCTAAAACTAAAGTTATGACATTTGTTAAATGGCCAAAGAAACTATTTTAAAGAAATTCGCTGACTTTGCATAAATTAACCATTTTTTGACGTTTTTGGACTATAATAAAGTTTTATTTTCTGAGATCAATAGCCATGGAGTATCAAGTGAGAGATAAAACACCAATTTGACTGTTATCACCATCTCTGCATCGAGCTTAAGTTTTGTAACGTTCTAGGATACCTTTAAAGCGAATTTTTTAAATTCTACTGGTGTACATACAAGAAGGGCTTACGTTCAGCGTTTTTCTTCAAGCCGTTAAATTTATGCCAACAAGATATTTTTGTATTAATTGATTTAGAAGATAAACAACGAAACAGATTGTCCGATATTATTTTAAGATTGTCTTGAGCCGGCGATATGTTAAATAACAGTTTTCGATAGAAGCGTTTTAACACTTAGAAATTTTATTATGTAATTTTTAAAATGTAAAAATAATTTTATAAAGAAAGATTGAGTAGTGATAGAGTTGTGGAGTCCAAATATAAGGAAAATAAGAAACAAGTCTCTCCACTGATGTTATAGTTTATTGACAGAGCCATCAGCTTTCAGACTTAACATTACATCATCAGTGCCAGTGAGATGCGAAGAAAGTTTTAAGAAACAGAAGTGATCGAGTCATCCAACTCGTTAAAATCGACTAAAATCTATCTCGACTGAATCTCAGTCCTAATAATAATAGTAGTTGAAGACGGAAGAACACAAAGTATAACTCCTCAAAGCATTTTATGCTTTTTAGTTTAAATAGACAACGAATTTTGTTTAACTTTCTTTGAAATTATTAAATTTTAAAAGGAAAAAATGCCCTTCTATTCCTCTTTTGTACACTAATAGCATTAGATACGTTCTTAGAGAAATAAAAAATTTAAAAAATATTAGACTGACTAAATAAGTCTATTTGTACCTAGCAATTAGACGCATTAAATGTTGCATACTCCTAAAACTAGTATTTTTTTGAGTAAACTAGAACTTACATAAAACATCCATTAGCCTAATGAAAAGTAAGTTGCACTATACTTCATGTAAGTTGATTGTACTTCATTTTTTCTTGGTAAAGATTGTTATCAATTAACTGATAAGGACTTAGCACTCTTGTCATTTCTACTAAGTAATAAACATATGATAACAATTTAATTTGCCTAATTAAAAAAAATGTTGCTAATATAAAATTCCATTTTATACTAATTAATCAAAAGTTGTATATAAGGTTTAAACTGTATACATGACACATTAACATCAGATTTAAATTGATTATAGTTTTGTAAAATATAGATTTTCTCTCTCGTTAAAAAAAATGTAAATAAAAAATTATTAAATGCTGTTCGCAAATTATTTTCAAAAGGATTTGTTCGGATGACAAAAGTAGAGGGGGAAAACATAGTTTGTGTACGGTCAAGTTTTTAGAAAGTTTCTTGAAATATGTATAGTCCACTGTTAGAAGTGTGCAAAATTAGGAGAGAACATTTTTAAGACTGATAGAATTTCCAATAAATAGAGTGTTTATTCATCCAAATCTAATAACTACACCCAAAGTTATAGCATTGGCAAAATCACCAAAAAATCACAATTTTATTTTTCAGGTCTAAATCATGGACTATAATGCATTAATGTACTTTATTTTTCAGGCCTGGATCATGGACTATATGCATTAATTTATTTTATTTATAACATTAATTTATTTAGCTTATATAGTATTCTTCTCTTTTTGTTTTAGCTTACATTATGCAGTTTGCGTTTTTGGCGACGTTTTTCTGGATGAACGTCATGTGCTTCGATATCTGGTGGACATTCAGGTAGGATTAAGTAAAATTTGGATATATTATTCATAATTCTGCTAACAATTTAGTGCGAATATTTAATTTGATATTATATAAATGTGTGTATTAGAAAATGTAGGTTTATTTATTATTTAGGTATTTATTTATTATTTAAATAAATACCTTATTACTCTATTGAATGATTATATAACTTTGTTTACTAGATTTTATAAAAAAAAAGTCCATATTTTATTCACCAGTGAAGGGAAAAAGGGGCAAAGGAGGCATATCATTTAGATGAGATGATTTGCCAATGCTAAATTATTGAGATGATTAATTTATATGCAAGAGTGCATACAAATTTAAATATATATTTATACTTTTCCTCACCTAGTACCGTAGATATATAGAAAAAGTATTGTGTTCAAACTGAAAATCTGAAACCGAGGTTCATCACATTTCATCATAATTTCAGGCACTTTTTTGATGTTCTGAATGATTTTTATAACGCTGTCTGTCTTTTGTCACGCACAGACAGTTATGTTTTTGCTAGAGAGTATAAACTTCAGATTTAAGTTTCACAAAAATCAGACTTAAGACACACCTACAATGCAATGTGCTGCCTGTAAGATATCAATTTTTAAACCGTGTTAACCTATTTTACTGAGTCATCAAATTTGAAGAAAACTTAAAAACCGAAAAAATACATTTTAGAAAAATTTAGGATCACGTTTGTACATAATTTATAACATTCAAATATCGTTAACATAGCAGACTAACTATAGATCTATGGCCAACAAAGAAAGTTGAATTTGGCCAATAATTTGTTTGTATGCTTTGTTTTTGAGTCCTCTAAACTCTATTTGGTGGCGCAATTTGTAATACTTTTACTCTGAGTCGAACGAAAATCTAACAAGATTACATTGGCGTCCGTTGTAATCAATGATTGCATTCAACATAGGTTTATTATTTTTCAATATAATGTTAAATATTGGCAAATATGGGTAAAAGCAATAAATAACTTAATGGGCAAAAGTAAAAAAATCACGCAACAGGTCAACCTTTCATAAAAATTACTAATAAAAAGAACTAATAAAGTATGATCTACCTACAATACAATGTATAAGCGAAAATAATTAATATACCCACATTTTGAAAAAGCAATTAGGCTTAGTCATTAGATTAATTACCCCTGATATGGATTCTTTTTAAACCTTTTATATAGTGACCCTTTTTCTTAGAAATATTTTACCTCAGCCCTTTCTTCACCATTATTAACTATCTAGACAGTTTCCTAATAACGCCCTTTATGCAATCAACGCCCTATATATCTGTAAGCTAACAGCTAATTTATCACTAAGTTTTATTAATAGATTCAGGAGCGATTTAAATCATTTATATGTCTTGTATTATTTGAATGAAATTAATTTTTGACTCATGTTCGTATCCAACTTAACCATCTACAATGACCTCTAAGTTCCGTTCGTCATAGACATTGTTTCTCTCGATACAATTCCTTTCATTCCAATTAGATTCCCATCCTAATCCTTTGTCCAAACTTACATTCCAGAACCATTTCTTCTAATCCTCCACGACGCCTTTGACGACAGTGGCCGTGTGACCTTCTGTTAAAATCAATATTAATTTTAATGTAAAAACGCAAAACATTTCAGAAAATTCAAAATTCAATTAATTTCTATTCCACTAATTTAGTTCAAGCCAAATTTCTAAGTTCCGTTCGTCATAGACATTGTTTCCTCTCGATACAATTCCTTTCATTCCAAATTAGATTCCCATCCTAATCCTCTTGTCCAAACTCTACATTCCAGAACCATTTCTTCTAATCCTCCACGACGCCTTTGACGACAGTGGCCGTGTGACCTTCTGTTAAAATCAAAATTAATTTAATGTAAAACGCAAAACATTTCAGAAATTCAAAATTCAATTATTTCTCCACTAATTTTAGGTTCAAGCCAAATTTGTTTATTATTATTAAAATATTAACATTTACCTAACCAGACCAAGCAGTATCACCACTGGGTGATTCCTCTTACAAGTCTGCCAAGTCAACCAGTATGAGCACTATGTCAAATGCTTTTACTGTAGACAATAATCAATAAAGTTAAACCATGTTGTAAACATGGTTTTAGTAAAAACTGTAGAAATAGATTATACAACGTTTACGCGTGGGTTTTATTTCAAATTTACATTTACAAGATATTCATCTTGATGTCTTTCGTGGTTTGAACGGGGATTAAAAAACATTCCTGATTTTTACGGGGAATGATAGATAGATATATATTCTTTTCCTTTATTTCAAATAGTTGAGTCTTCTCTAAGCTGCCTAGTTTTTCTATAAATATTTTCATATACATTGTTTTAACGGAGATAAAAACCAAAACACCGGTTTAACCAGAAAGCTTGGAAAATTTGACTACCTCATTTAAGCAAGCCGAGTCTTCTCTAAGCTGCCTACTTTTTCTATGAATATTTTTATACACTTGGTTTCAACAGGTATCAAAAACGCAACTCCGGCTTTTACAGGAATAAATAAAAGACTCTCTCATCTGAAGAATTCGAATCCTTTCTGAGCCACCTTAGTTTTTAACTGAATTGGAATGGATTTAGTATATTTGATTGGAAGAAACGGTGCTTTATAAACTTAGGTCCAACGACTAATTTAGACCATAAAATTTTCCTTCTTTTATCAGGCTTTGCCTCTTCTTCCTAAAAAGATCTTGAAATGAACTCTTTCTTAGCCTTTATAAACTAGACACCCACGACGCGACAGGGAAAGTCTGGGCATAATTCCGCAAATAATCACCGTATTTCATAATCCTATTGAATGTATTCATGTTACTAATAGCAAGACAGATTTTAATTACACATGAATTTTACTATAAAACTTAATACAATTATAAATCTGAGTCAACTACAAATATTTACCTAATCGTAGACAAATCAAATTAATGCTCTATCGAGATTTAATGGCTACCTTTAATATTTTGCAATATTTGAAGTTTATTCTAACAGCTCAAAACATTTACCTTTATTCTGAGAATTCTTTCTCAGTTTATAAGTTTAGACAGTAATAGATATTAATAGTCTAAGTCTGTTATAGCTAATTTCCTGTAAACATAGATAGGAAATGCTTTGAAAAAGAAAAAAAAATAAGTGTAGGTTATACTGTTATTGCAATTTATCTTGAAAAGAAAATTTATTTGGAAAAACATTTTTCTTTAGTATAAAAAGAAATTGACTTTTAAAAGCGGGGATGGAAAAATTTCCAAAGAATTAAACACGGTCATAAAACAATAAATATAACTGCTCAAGTTTCTTATCTCTATAATTGAGCTCGTTTATTTTCAAAACAAATAAACATTAATTTGTTGATTAGCATACGAAATAGAATGTCGTATGAAACTATATTTTTAATAATTTTAGTCCACCAGCCAGGCCTAAAAAATGTGACTTAATTTTGTACTACTTCAAACCAAATTTATTCTGAAAATATACCTAAATTATGAAGGGAAAGCTTAGTCTGCCTACCTGAGTGGAGCCCTTCATATGAATGCGCTCTCTCAAAATGTTAAAAAATCGCACAAATTCTCGTTTTCTTGCTATTAGTGGTTTCCTGTAGGTCGTGTGAAAAACACGAAGAGAACATTTTTAAAGTTGATAAAATTTCCTAAAAAAGAGGGAATTTATCAGATTTCGTCAAAATCTGATAAATGACTTAAAAAATGCAGAAAAATCGATATTTTTAAAAAAAAATTCGCTGACTTTGCATAAATTACCCATTTTTTGGTGTTTTTGAAAGGGCCATAACTTTGGTAGTAGTAATCCGATTTTGATGAAAAAACACTCGTTTTATAGGAAAATTTATCAGCTTTAAATAATGTTTTATTCATGTTTTGCACACGATCCACAGGGAACCACTTATTTCAAGAATTTGTGCGATTTTCTAAAATTTTGAGCAGACGCATGAAAGGACTGCCTCCACTCTGGATAGGCAGTCTATGTTTTTTCTTCATAATTTCATAATTTAAGGTATATTTGCAGAAAAATTTGGGTTAAGTTGTACAAAATGAGTCACATTTTTTCAGGTCCGGCCTCTTGGACTATTTGTTTTTTTAGAAAGTATAGAATTTACATGATTAAGTACGGCGTGCATCGGATTTTTTATTTACTTTTCATTTCGAACTTGCGTCCCTTGTCCTCAGAATATAAAAATGACGTAATTCATATTGTAGTACGTCTTCGGACACGCTTCGCTCGTCATTAGACTATAACTAATTTGTTTATTTCCCAGCGGCCACCCATCCACGAACTAACCTCGCTGGATGTTGCTTACATTAGATATATTGTTCAGCAGTATATATACATTAGATAAACCGTAGATATACCATGCAGTAGTTAAATAAACTATGTAACATAATTTTATAAGAAAGGCATTCACTTCTGAACAAATTTCAACTCAATAATCAACTAAAGTTTTTCCAAATTTCCGCCACAAATCATTTTATCATCCTACCGTTTACGATTGGATTTTTCTTATAAATTGACCTATATATGTAGAAAATGATATTTAAGAGTATTTATTTTATAATGAATATAAGAACATACAATTTACCAAAAACGCATAAATTTTGCCTTAAATTTAAACAAATTTAAATTAATTGACTTTTGACCGAATCCCCCATATAGTTACGGGATTGTTTTGAAAATGAAGACATTGCCATAGTTCTTATCCCCAGTCAGTGCTACCAACTTCTAGCATTGTCAACAGATTATTTTTTAAAAAAACGTATGCATGTCATTCGATATGACATGCATATTGAACTAATGCAGATAATGATTTGAAACTTGGCACATTAGTTGATCTTACATAGGACTACATGCATATTTCAAATCGATTTGCCTCTAAAATGCTTGCTGCGTTATCAATGACGACATATTTTTTCCAGCAAACTAGACCAGAGTAATTTTTGGACCAATATACCACTTTGAAACATAAACACACTGGGAGCCAACAATAATATCATATATACATACAAAGACAACTGACTATTTAGTAAGGACCACTTAAAACCTCGGCTTCGACTATTTGTGCAAACTCATATCTATCTTTCTACCTACGGTGTAAATGAGGAAAAGTAAATAGTATACACGCGGAGTTTGGCAGGGGGTTCAAATCCAACTGTTCACATTGTATATTTCCGTAAAAATGCGTTTCAGGGTTAAACGCATTTTTTTCCCGTTCACATGACCACTCCTAGGGGGTTAAACCCCCTAGGAGATTGAACACCGAGTTGAACTCTCTGCTTTCTTTAAAAAGATGGTCTTTTTCACTGTGAATAATACCGTCCGAAAATTTAGGGTTGAACCCCTTGTAACCTTGCGTGTAACGAAGTAATTATACCTTGTAGTAAACTACAAGCGGCCATTTCTAGTGGACAATTAAGGAACTTCGCCAGCGACAGTTTCGTAGTAGCCAACAGTAAAAAACTTCGAAAATGTCGCTGACGGTAAAAAACTTATTTTACCAACTTTTTTAAGGGATGTTAAAGTGCCTACTTTACAGCCGACCAAAAAGTACATTATGATTTTCCATTGGTATTTAACAAGATAATATAAATTTATAAGGTGATTCAATTGGATGTAAACAAACCAAACGCAGTCTGAGGTTATTAAGCTTGCCTTTTAATGAATAGCAGACAAAATTGCAGGAATCGGTACAGGCGACTTACATTGAAAATTATGAATAATATTTGTAAATTGTAAACAAAAAAGCAAAGATTAGGCCGAAAATGTCTGAGATTATTGACTAGCATACGAGATTACTTTATACGTAGAAATAGTTTATTTTTATTTAAAATTGTAGTGAAATTATTACATTATATACATTTGTATAGAAAAAAAATCTATGAGATATCCCGTAAAAAATCTGTTGTGGATACGCACTTGCTTCTAATACAGGAGATTAAAGGTTCGAGCCTCAGGTTCCTCGGATTGCTTTTTATTTAAAAAAATGCATAATTCTTACTTTTCTCATTTATACCGTATGTTTATAGGAAACCTATTGTAAACAGTTTATATATAGGAAAAGTATTGTGTCTGCAACCAACATCAGAATTCGAGATTTACCTCCTAAGCAGTTTTCACAAAGTTGTCTGTATGTGTTATAACAAATAACATAGTCCTATAACTATAATTAGTTTAACTATAAAACTATTATTATAATTTCTATTACTTTAGAACCATATATTTTCATAATTGTTATTAGCAATCTAGCGAGCCCTGTTTAAAGTACCTAATTTTATGTTTTAGCCATTTTGGGAGCAAAGCAAACTTTTTTTGCATATATTAGCATACATTCTAATAGCTTTCTAGCGAGCGAAGCAAGCTCTTTTTTATGTATCTAATTTTTTTTTTTGCGACCTAAACTAGCTTTTTTATTTTTAAGAGCCAAGCTGTTCTTGTTTTGATATTACTTTAATGTAAAGTTGTCTTACTGATTTGCAATGACCGTACAGGCGGACTATAAACTAATGTCAAAAAATTGTTTTCATTCATAAACACACACCAATTGAATCGCCTTATAAAGTCTATCAGCTGGGGTATTTATAGTTTGATTTAAAAGCGGATTTCAAGAAGTAAATAAGTGGGACATTTTAAGTTATCAGTTTAAGGCGACTTTAAATAGAAAATGGGTTTGTTTAACATTATATTTCTTCTATAAAATATAATAAAATTATGTATTATTATTTGAGATATTACAAAATAATTAAGTTTATTACAGTAATGTATTGGCATTGACATTGATGATTTATGTTGTGTTACACATCAATTTCTGTTGCAATTCTTTAGTTTAGCTTTTGGTGTAACAGAGCAGATCACAAGACGCTATATAGAGTGAAATATTAAGACCAGGTCTTAAGTTCCACATAAAGTTTTAACATCCAAAATTAATAAAACGCCTGTTTTCCAGGTTGTTGTGACGTCATTAACCCAGTTTGCTGAGTCAGTTTGTTTTTTTAAAAATCCAAGATATATATTTTTGTATCACTGAATCGAATGAATTCGAAGTCGATACGAACACTCTAAGTGGTTAAATGAAAATGGGTCGATAGAAAAAGTATCGCGCCCTTGCTCAATAATCAAGCACTACTTGAAACTCATTTTTTCAATATTTCTCAAAGAAAGCGCGCTAAACCTTTAAAGATAACCACTAACTGAGCTTTTAAAAAGCACAGTCCACTGCCTATTTTAGGGGCATAGTTTTGGTATAAACAACAGGATATTAAAAGTTATTTCCATTCAAAAATATAGAAAAATTGAATTTCAAGTTGTGCTTAATAATTGAGTAACTCCTCAAGTTATAAACCTTTAACAAGAAATTAATTGTTGAGCACGAAAACACGCATTCCAAAGGAAATTCGCCAGGTATGCGGACCAGAATTTATTGTATGGAGATTCTCAAAAATATGATCGATTTTAAAAAAACTTTAAAGAATCGTTTAAAAGACTTATTAGTTAACAAAATGAAATAATGGAATGACGGAAATGGATGATAGAAATCCTAATATTTATTAGGGGCTCGGGGCTCTCTTACTTTTAAACATTATTTTTCTTTAATAAACGTATACCATTGTATAGATAATCTTATTATTTCATTTTATGTATATATATTCTGTATATGGAATTAAAGATAGTATTATTATTAAAAATTGAGAATTCTATCTATGATAGGCTTGCCTTCTAATTCATCTGAGAATCTTCATCATCCGATGAAGGAAGATGAGATAGGGAAAATGATCGGGGCTTAAAGCGTGGTGGTTTTACAGGAATGTTATTTGATTAAAAATCGACTGAGCTTCTTTTAGTTCTTTGAAAATAATGAATTATTTTCAAAAATGTCAAAGAGTTTAAGCCACACCAAAACTGCTTCACCTCAAATGTCCCATGGCTTTATGCATGTTAGTGTTACATATAAACAAATCAATAAAGGCTGTTTCTGTAATTTCTTTTGACGTGTAAACACATTTTTGTCCTTGTCTCTGTTTCATTGCAACAGAAAAAGAACTCCAGAGGTTTATAAGAGGTAATCATATTTTTAAGACAATCAATTTAACTAATTATATATTGAGTAGAGAGACATTACGATCTGCCCCAAACACTTACTGGGATCCAGCCCGACAAAATTTTACATTGATTCATACATTTTACATTGATTCTCATGTGCAGTTTTCTACTTTCTTTATATGTTTCACGTGATATTAATAAACAATTGTTCCCTTGACATTTTGTCTTCATATACGGTGTCTTAATGGTTGGATTTTTAATAATTAAGTATTTTATTATCTTTAATATTTTTCTGAACTTGAGAAGTTTAATAAATTTAGATTTAGAGTTTGTTCTGTGCTCCCTGGGCAAAGACCAACCAAGACTGTCCTCCATTTTTAGTAATTTTTAAAATAACCGCGTAATTATGAGCAAGGAAATACTTTTGTTCGAAAACTCAACATAGAGGACAATTTTGCTGGGTGTTTACCCAGGGAGCATTGAAGCATTTTTATTCTTTTTTAATCTACTTAATTTTAATTATTTATCAGAGATTTATATTTTTTTTTTTATTTATTAATATTATTTAATAATTTTATTTATTTAATTATATTTATTAATATTTATAGATAATTATATTTATTATTATATAAGAAAATTATACAATAATGCCGTAATCTTTGTATTTTTTAACTTAGTTCATAAAGTGTTTTTCTGTGCTACCTGGGCAAAGACCAAGCAAGATCGTCCTTCAAATTTATTATATTAAATTTTAAATAATAAAATTATTAAAATTATAAATAAGTTACAATTATTATTAATTTATAAGCTAAGTTTTAACGAACTAAAAGTCCATTAGGAAAAATGTTGAAGATAATAGAAGACATCATTATCTTACTCCTTTTCTCAAAGACTTTGTAAATTAAGACGAAATAACAGGAAAACAGTTATTTATTAATAGAACGTAAAACATGTAAAGAAAGTTTAAAAATGCACACACGGGTTAACGCACAAATTTTGTGGTGCTTGTCTCCCAGAACTGATTACTGCTGAGGTCGTATCCTTGCACCTTAGTTTTAGCCAAGAGCCGTTGCAATTTCGTTACCGTCGAGCCCCAACGATTTAACCCACTAGATTAATTTATTTTGGCTCCGTGATAAAAGATCAGGTGGTCTGCCATTTCAGATCGGAAAATGTTGGCCCTTGTGTTCCTTCATAGTTGGAAAATTGCCCAAAAATAATTTATTGACGTATAGCGCTGTTTCTATTGGGTTTAACAAAAATGTTAAGGGGCTCTTAGTTTAAGTTTATTAGATTTGTGACAAAACAATGTTTTAACTATTAAAATTGCTTAAATAGGAACAGTGATATAACATCAAATATTACCGAAAATAAAAACAAAAATCTCTAATTTATACCCCAAAACGCAAAAAAACTTTAAAATATAGGCAGACTTAAAAATCAAAAGACAGATTGTATCAAAACATAAATAATGTAAAATTGTTGCTGAGGAAGAGATTAGCACACCCTCTTTCTCAAAAAGAAGTGTGCATTATTTATGGTTTCATACAATCTGTCTGATTTTTAAGTTTGCCTATATCTTTAACATGATAACATGGAAAAACATACAATTTTAAAGTTTTTGTGCGTTTCAGGGTATAAATTAGAATTTTTGTTGTATTTTCTTACCGAAAATACAACAAAAATATTTAATTTCTTACCGAAGATAGATATAGGCAGACTTAAAAATCAGACAGATTAATATGAAACCATAAATAATGCCAAGTTTTTTTTGAACAATTCTATCTCTGGTTTTATTTAACCATATTTAATGGTTAAAACCATTAAGTGACCTGTCACAAATTTAATAAATTTCACATAAGATCCCCTTAACATTTTTAATAAACTCAATAGGAACAGCGTTTTAGGTCAAAACAGATTTTTGACTTTGAAGGAACACAGGGGCAAAAATTTCCCAATCTCAATTGGCAGACTATGTGTCCTTTATCAGAAAGCCAAATAAATTAATCTAGAGGGTTAAACCTTTGAGGCTCGGCTGTTATTAAATAACTTGTTATTAATAAACTTTATAGGAACAGCGTTTTAGATTAATCCAGGGGTTGGACCTTTGGGGGCTCGACAGTCTAGATATTTGCAACGAGCTCTTGGACTATATGTTTTAGTAAATAACACATCTTACATTTTTTACCACTTTTTATTAGTTTTAAATTTGTGTCTTCTAAAATCATAAACTCTGGGATCATTAAAAAAATGTAAATAAATTTATTTTGTTCATATTTTTTTATCATATTCATATTTTTTTTGTTCACATTTGTGTTATATTTTCATAGTTAAAAATATAACACAAAAGTTGTATCCCCCCCCCAGTTTACAGTAGAAAAAGTAATAGTAGTGATAACTGGATCGAAATATAATTTATAGTATATTTACTTAAAATTACACAATAACAGGACAGGTCCTTGAATTAAATAAGTATTTAAGAAAATAGAATAGTAACCAAATATATACAAGTAAATAGAATAAAACTTAAAGCCAGCCATTGTTAAATTATTTCCATAGTGTTTTATGTTAAATTCTTGCATAAAATGAATATGTAATGAACAAGTAAGGAAAAGCTTAGGTAAAAAAAATATTTCAACAACTAAGCCGGCATAACAAATTATATACATACTAGCAAACATAAAAAATGTTGAAGACAAACATAGTATTTATGACAGTGTTTTTACTCAGACAAAAATTGCATTTTTATTAAGCTTGTTTAAAAAATAGCGACTAGCAAACCGCGAGAGTTGGCTATGCTATAAGATAAAGACTTAAAAAGCTTGTGAGCGGGCAAGCTTCAGGTGAAACATGTGGCTTACACAAGCTAAAAAATGTTATCTCAAGCCAGCTGTAATTTCGAACTGTTAATTATACGCAACAATTGTCATCTGCACTAATTCAACAATTGCGTCCACTAGTTACGGTGTATTGCATAATTTCAATCATAGTAACTGTTTTATAGATAATGTTTATTTTTAGCTATATACACTAATTTAAATTATAGAAATTAAATTATACTATACACTTACATGCAATTTTTTAATCCACTTGCATGATATAATAAATGGCACAAAACGCACTGAATTGGATCAATTCTAAATACATACAAAAATATCTATATACGTATGTGATTTCCGGCACTTATAGTCCAATTGTACTGTAACTGGTTATAGCTCAAGTAAAGTTGATACTTTCTGTATACGCCATTTCAAATAGGATTGACGTCGTCACCCTTGGGTGACGACGTTGATATATATATATTATTTATTTATATATATATATTATAATTATATATATATATAATATATATATATTATATATATATATATATATAAGCATGTATTGTGAACCAGGTGTGGTCAAACGAATCATAAGCATCATTTCCTGATGAAAATTCGCTGAAAGGCAAATGCTTCTTAATATCTAAGAATTGTTTTTTATTCATTTCCAAAAAATCAAATGATTAGCGTAGGCTCTTTTTAATAAATATTAATAGAAACTATTATTATTAAAGAGTGCGAATCGAAAGAAAATCAAGTAAGCTAAAAAGAGGTATTAGTTCCTTTATATTTGAGTTATTTTTCAATAGGGTTGTCTCTCAGGATAGCTATTTTGCTTTTATAATTTTATTTTTCCTCTTTAAATAGGAAAAGTACTGTGTTTACACGAATATCAACTTAATTATCCGGTATAGATGTTTTTAGGACCACCGAATTTGGTTGTTACCAATTCGTTTGTTTGTATGCGGGAGATGAGTCTGTCATCATAGCTCCCAGTATGTTTATGCTTAAGGGCAGAAAACTTAAAACAAATATCAAAAGTTTTAAAGGTTGTATTTTGAAGACTTATTTTGTCGGGAAAACAAATTTTTATGACTTCATTAACCTTATTACCTACTCACCCAAAAATATTAAAAATGTATAAATTGGAGAAATTTGTTTGCATTTTAACATTTAATTTTTCATTAAATATTTAGTCCTTTATAGGTCCAACAATTGTGCCAAGTTTCATCTCATTATCAGCAATATTTCAGTTTTTTACATGACATGTATCCATTTTTCAAAAAGTTCTTAAAATCAGAAACCCCCCTAATTGTGTAAACATTGGCATGAGAGTAACCTATATAAAACTAAATAGTCCAAGAGGACCTGAAAAAAATGTGACTCATTTGTACCTACTATTTTAAAGCAAAATTTTCTGAAGATATACCGTAAATAAATAGAAAAAACATAGTCTGCCTATACAGGCAGACTATTTTTGCTTAGAGGGCTCCACTAAACAGAGTGGAGCCATTCATATGATTGCGCAAATAATAGAAAATTGCAAATTTCAGTTCCTTGAAATAAGTGGTTCCCTGTGGGTGGTGTGCAAATGATCTATATGAATTGTTTAAATATGATAAAATATCTAATATAGCGAGTGTTCAATCATCAAAATCGGATAAATATAACCAAAGTTCAAAAACACCAAAAAGTCGTTAATTTATGGTAAGTCCGCGAATTTCATTGAAAAAATGACTTTTGTGCATTTTTTAGCTATTTAACAAAAGTCATAACTTTAGTTGTAGTTATCCGATTTTGACGAAAAACCCCTCGTTTTACAGGAAATTTTATCAGCATTCAAAATTATTCTCTTCATGTTTTGCACACGACCTACAGGGAACCACTTTTTACAAAAAAAACTAAAATTTGTGCGATTTTCTAATTTTTGGAGCGAGCGCATTCGCTTTCTGGATACCAACATAACAATATCAAAAATATCAGATATAGGCAGACATAATTTAACGATATATTTTTAGGAAATTTTGGTTTGAAGTAGTACAAAATGAGTCACATTTTTTAGGCCTGGATCTTGGACTGAAAGTATTCAAAGTTTTATTCTAGTTTGGCTAATATATCCACGGTTTTTAACAAATGCCATTTATTAGGCAGTATCGAAAGGGATCAGTATGTTGAGAAGTGACCACTGGGATTAAAAATCGATTTTCCAGTTTCATAACAAGTAAAGGGGTTCCGAAGATATAATAAGTAATAAATTAGGCATTTTCATACTCTGAGGACAAACAAAGTGAGTTCAAAGGGAAGAAGATGAGTATAGTCAATCCAAAGCGAGTTCAAAGAGATGAAGATGAGTATAGTCAATCCAAAGCGAGTTCAAAGGGATGAAGTTGAGTATAGTCAATCCAAAGCCAGTTCAAAGGGATGAAGATGAGTATAGTCAATCCAAAGCGAGTTCAAAGGGAAGAAGATGAGTATAGTCAATCCTAAGCGAGTTCAAAGGGATGAAGTTGAGTATAGTCAATCCAAAAAGAAGAGGAAAAGTGTCGAGGTACCCCGTACCCAATTTTTTTATTTTAGAAAAATTTATTAAATTTAGTACACAATATTTATGTTAATCTTTATGTATATTTAAAGAAAATAACACTATCCTCCATTTTTAAAGTGACAATGGCTTGTCATGATGTGGGATTATTGTATAACACATGGTTATAATCAGTTGACAGCGTGGGAAATAATGCGAGGGAGCCAATAAGGTTAGTGCTGGATTTTAGACCAAGCGCACAATTTCTTATTAGGCCAACCTCATTGGTTTCTAAACCCTATTTTTTCACGCTGTCAACTGATTAAAACCGTGTGCTACTACAGTGTTTGAATGTTTTTATTCCTTTTCACTGTTTTAACATTTATGTTGTTTAGCTCTCTAAAGAAACCCGGTGGATCTGTTCGAGAGAGGGATTTGAAGAAATTCCTGCTCTACTCAGCCTACGCCTGGGGTCTGCCTCTGGTTATACTCATCATAACACTAATCATGGATTATTCCAACATACTGGCTCCTAACGCTAAGTTGAAACCACAGATGGGTGAAAACAAATGCTTCTTTAAAAGTAATTGTGCCAATATTATTATAATACACTTAAGTGATAGATGGTTAATACCAAACCAAACAGAATGAAATTTCAACAGACAACAGAGGAATATTATTCCATTCCATTATATTCTAATCCTCTTTACAGCATACTTTATTTGCGTAAAAATACTTAAAACGGTATCCAGTGGATCATAGTGATTAATTATTGTGAAACCCTTTAGATTACATTTGTCTTGCTTCCTTTAGCAATTTTCAGAGGGACAACTACACTCAAAACTCACTAGAAATTATATAAAAGTAACAATATCTGTTCATCATATATTACCGATAAACACGGAATACGCCTCAGGCATATATATTCCTCTGTCAAATACATTTTTGAACAAAGTAGTATCATAGTCTATTGGTATTCCTTGGTCAGATAAGAGATTTAGCAAGGGAAAATAACGTTTTTTGACAAAGGAATTATACAACGATGCAAATACAAAGCAACAAGAGCAAATAAGACATAATACTGCAGACCACATTTGCACTCTAGTATAAAAATTAATCAACACTTTGCTACCAGTCTATAATACATTAATCATTGTTTGTTTCTAGCTGCTGCAGCGACATGGCTCTACCTATACGGACCGATAGCTGTATTGATTGTTGCTAATCTCATCATGTTTGCATTCACTGCTAAGAAGATATTTTTGCATACCAAAGAAACTCAGGTTCTTAAATCAGAAGACTCCAAAAGACATGACTCCAAGGATAGAGAAAGGTATTAAGCCCACGTAAAGGCACAACAAAGGAAAAAATCTCAAACTATATAATTCTTGTAAATGTAAAATCCGCCACACGAATATTTGGGAAGAAAAGAAAATGATTTAATTTAGGGCGGGCTAAGAAGCTCTCGGTAAGCATTATTTTTCAATCAAGAAATAAAAGCAGTTACGGTGCCTGGGAACTTTCCTTACCACATTAAATTCGCTTTACGCGCATCCTCAGATACATAAGTTTACACTAAAGTAATATGTAAATCAGGTAGGAAAACAAAACACGATTTCTGTCAGACATGGCTTGTAGTTCACATTTTGTCCACCAGGATGTTGGCTCAAATTTTTCCATGGGCGGAGACATTTATGTTTTATCCTTGTAAATGTAAACAAACTATTTACGGTACTCGATATTATTGTTTTTAATGCGTTGCTTTTTTACTTATTAGTATGAAATATTTATAATTTGTGTAAGAAATATATTTTGTCACATCCAATAGAGTTTTAAGTGATTGTGTTAATGCTAACTCTGTTTAAATTACATAAAACTAGAGTGCCTGAATATCAGGTTGTAGTTGTGTCAGAGGCACTCTACTTAAAACCAGCAGCTAATAATTGTGCGAGAGACACCTAGGAAATGTAACTAGCAAAATGCAATGCTGCATCTCGGAACTGTTTTATCGTGCGACATCATTGCTGGCTTGTATAATGTCAAGTCCTCTCCACAATTATAATATTAACCTCGTCTACACGATGTGTTGAACACCAGGTTGAATCCTCGACACCGATTTTACTCCGTATAGAAGGGGGTTCAACCCGGCGTTGAACACCGATATCGACACCGCAACTACATACATATCCTACACAAATACCCCCCCCCCCCCCCAATGTCTGCCAATACTAATGAAGTAATAAAAGTATATAATTATTTTTAACTGGCTGCATTTAAATAAAAATAGATAAAACTTAGAGATGCAATAGGACAACTACTGAGCAGAGGTTATAACTTTTAATTATAGTATAGATGTTGAATCCCGGGTTGAACTCCTACCGTGCAGACGTTTATGGGGTTTAACCCAGAAAACTATAGTTCAACCCAGTGTTCAACACATCGTATAGACGAGGTAATTGTGTCAATTATAATTAACATACATTTTTTAATATAATCATAGTATTCGTAATTTTAAGTTTACAAATATTTAAAGCAATAAACTTTCGTCTGTATATTTTTCAAATCCTTAAGAAAAACATGTGAAATACCTTTACTGCAGTGTCTTTTCTTCTAATAGGTATCTGGTTTCTGATTGGTGCGTAATGTCTAGTGGTTGTAACCAAAGTTTTATAAATAGAACGTAATAAATAAGAAGTTAAATAGGAGGTTATAAATAGTTCTATTTATAAAACTTTGGTTGAAACAATTATTTCACAGAATTTAATTACATTTGTAAACTAGCACGTGCATAATAATGTTCGAAAACACGATAAAAAGTAAAACTCACCTTAAATTATCAGTGTTGCCAGTATAATAGAACACAAATAAGTAAAGTTATTCCAATCTAAGCGATTTTTATGTTTTTAAGCCAGCTTTGATTCACCTCCGTTGAAATATAGATATTATTACAAGAGAGGCCCTACAGGTTAGATTTTGAAGCATCGAAGAAGTAACCTGACCACATTCGCTTATAAATTGTAGCGTAAGGGAGCAAATACTACAGTTAAGTCAGGAAACGGGATCGTGGAACGGTTGGACGAAATAGTTATTTTTATTTAGGCTTTTACAAGGCTGGTAAAGGGCGGAAGGCGATAATTAAAGCTATTTTGATGTGCCACGGATAGAGAACAATATAAACATAAATTAAAGATTAATTAATAAGACCAAACTTAACTAAATACTTAATATACCGATGAGAAGGGAACGCGGGCGCCGGACTCGAGATAGACTGCCGATGCCAGGAATTTCGCACAACTCTAGCGCCTCCGGGACAGGACTACCAACATACAAACAATAAAATTGACAACAAAAAGCTGACAAGGCGAAAGGGCACCACAAGAATAATTTATTTATTAATACAATAACGGGAAAAATTACCCTTTTTACAAAAATAACAATTAAGAAAATATTAAATAAAATAAAAATTGCACACACAAACAAACAAAAAAATTAAGATCATAGAGATATTATTACTAGAGGGCCCTATTGGTTGAATTTTGAAACATCGAAAAAGTAACCTGACCACCTTTTTCTAAAAATATAATCAAATAATCAGCACAAAATTACTGTGACTTATATAAAAGAACGCTAAAAATACAAATCAAAACACAAACAATGAGCGAAAAGCCGAAAACAATTGATTTATTATAACCTCCACTCACTCTTAAAGGGGGTTTTAATTTTATGTTAAATCTTAATTAACACAGAGCTCTTGAGAGCCAGAACTCATAACTTTGTAATAAAAAGTATGAAAATAAAAACAACCAGCAACCTCGAGGAGAGGGTTAGTTTTGTGAAAAATGTCGTGAAATTAATAAAACTGTAAAAAAGGAGAAGGCGTATCAAATGTTTTATTTTTCATTACGTCATGACAATAAGCCTCGTAACCTGCCCAACACATCGCCATATATTTAGTTTCGTTTCGATTTGAGAATGCCATTGAGAGTTATCGTTCGCAATACAGAAAATATATTTAAAAAAAATATATATATATTTGTTATCAGGAAGCCATACTGAATCGATCCCCCTTCCATCCAGGCACGGATCCAGCACAAATTCTTGAGATAAGATGGGCTATTATTTAGGGCTTAGTATAACTCAATTAATGTAGTATGACGGTGCAAGTGCATTAATAAATCCCTCTTATAAATAAATTCCCATTGAAAAAAATAAAAATGAAGAATGGTTTGTTTCTAGGTTCAACCTGTATCTGAAGCTGTTCGTTGTCATGGGAGTCAACTGGGTGGCTGAATTAGTCTCTTGGGCTGTGGAATCCAAGTCTAATTTCTGGTAATATGCCTTTTATTTCACTAAATTACAAATATCCAGGATAGCAGGCTAAAAAGAGGGCTTAAGTAAATTATACAGTACTATTGCACTGTACTATTGTACTGTAACAAGAAAGAGAGGGAAGTTGTACTTTCCTAGTCCCTAAAAGCAGAGTTTTTAGTTAGAAAGTAATAGTTAGGAGTTACAGTGACCTTTATGGTGATCAAAACGCTTTGATGCTAAATTCACTCCATGGATGATTTTATATGTTACATCGACACATGTCCTGGTTTAACGATGCCTTGACATGTGATAGTCTCGACACTTCATAACATGGACAGACAGAGGCATGTCTTGACACTATAAAATGTCGACACTTTTTTGTGGTCTCAATTTTCATTTGTCTCGACACTTAAACTGAATCATATGTCGATCTTACATTGTGTCGAGACATTCAAGTGTCAATACAAAGTAGAATCCTGCCAGGGTAAAAATATTAAAAATAAATATTTCCAGCCCCTATGGGGTCGGTCTCTTCGTTTGTCGATGTTACATAGTGTCGAGACAATCACATGTCGAGGCATCATTAAACCATGACATATGTAGATGCGACACAGAGTTAGTACAGGACAAAAATATGCCACATGACAACGTAAGATTGGCAGCTATAAAAGTGTTTAGGCTTTATAGAGTTGGTACCCCGTATGGTCTGGAAATATTTATTTTTAATACTTTTATCCTGGCTGGATTCTACGTTGTATCGACACTTGAATGTCTCGACACAATGAAACATCAACACATGATTCAGTTTGAAGTGTCAGGTTATCAAGTGTTGATACAAGGTAGGATCCTGCCACAAAATGTGTTGACATTATATAGAGAAGAGACATCATGATGTCGAGACTAAGTGGGGAGCCGTCACTTCTAGACTCCTTATCACTGAGTTATTCTACCTAAGTAATCTCTCTAAGTATTAGTCCCTGTGTACATTCTTTCCCTTCTATGCTAATTATAACTGATATCATTTGCAGGTATATAACAGACATTACTAATACTCTACAGGGTGTAATCATATTCATAATATTTGTCTGTAAGCCAAGAGTGTTGCGTTTATTAGAGCAAGCTGTATGCCCCGGAAGAGCAGCACGTCGCAACACCATACATTCATCATCAAGATCACGCAACACCACAACATCTATCGTTAATGGATCATCCAGACAAGCACAACAACCTGAAACTGTCCAGCTAAGAGCAGTTACTCATGATTCTGATTCTAATATGTAAATTGTA
Organism: Microvelia longipes; assembly: GCA_018340805.1. Lineage (NCBI taxonomy): Eukaryota > Metazoa > Arthropoda > Insecta > Hemiptera > Veliidae > Microvelia > Microvelia longipes. The sequence goes on along the minus strand of JACMZG010001911.1, from coordinate 55,391,699 downwards.
AGGAAAAAGACAAATTTGTTATTTTGTCTGGTTATAATGAATTAAACTGAACAATATATGTTCTGACACAAGTAAATTACTTAATTGAAAAATAGAATGATGTTAAAAGATGTGATAATAGAGAAGTAAAAACTCCTCTAAAAAAGTAAGATAAATTGTGTTAAAGAGAACTAGTGTAGAATGAGTGTTATACAGGGAAGTAGTTCACTGCAGAGCTGTTTAAGGCTGGATTTGTTCTTGACAGGAGTTTAGTTTGTGAAAAATTATAGGATGCAGAAGGAAAGGAGGTGGATATGGTTACCATAACAAAATTCTTCATGATGAAGCACAAATGTTTAATTTGGTTAGGGAAGCGGGTATATGGAAAAATATCAGAAAGTACTATTATGTTTTGAACTTTTCTTGAACGACTTGAGCTGTTAATTAATGTTACATTAATAACTTAATAACAACATGCTACTTTCGAGCGTGCTCCTCCTAATTTATTATGTTGTTACTACATAATTAACTAAAATTATGTAGTTACAACATGAAGATAATTTTACAACTTTCACTTAAAATAAATAATTAATTCGATCATTATTCGCTTAATACACAACTGGTGATTAAGATAAAACTGATTTTTATTTTTTTATTGATAGAAACGTTGGCTTTTTTGTAATCGTATTTACAAAAAGATGAAACGAAAACAGATACAAAATTATGAAAACGTTTTTGATTATATTTATTTTAAAAATTTTGTGAAACAATGTGTATTTCAAGAAGGGTCTAAATTTAGAGGTAGGTTGTTTTTAAATAAACCATTCTTTTGGTCATTATAGGCAATTCTAGGTGGGGGCTTAAGCCCCCCCCCCTTTTCTTTGAAATTTGCCCCCTCAAAATAATCATATTGCTTTTCATCTACCAAAACTAAAATTGGATTTCACTTAAAATATATTAAGAGAATAAAAGGTGAAAAAATAAATTAAATCATTCTTACACAGTCACAGTACAATACAAATTTTGTAAGTTAATCGAAAAGTTTCTCTCTTACAAAAAAATAAGAATTTTGTTATTTTAAATATATATCAATATACTTTTCCAATGGATAGTTTATTGCTACTTTATTTATTTTTTTACTTTTAATTGATTTGTTTAGCAACTAAAGGTTACCTCTCAATATAATCTCCTTATCTGGATTGATTTTGCTAGCAAATTTAATAGGAAGATAAGTAATAACAGCAAATTAATTAGATTAGAAAATACAGCACTGCAAACACACATTTATAAATATATAGGAGGCTAAAGCCCCCCCCCATTACATTTTTACCCAGGATTGCCATTTTTCTGTATACTTTTTAGGATTTTTTTACATTAAGCGAGCCTTTGCTTTGTAAAACATTAAATGTTTTTTTTTGTTAAAAAATCCCCCATAACCCTCCTCATCAAAGCCACCAATATAATGTGCTTCTTAAAGCCAATAAAAGTGTTTTTTTGCTCTATTGAGCAACAAAACACCATGCTCTAAACAATATGATTAGCAAATTACCTTAGGTAGCATGTATTTTTTCATGTTGAACCAATCAAAAACCACTCTTGTTCTTAACTTACTTTCTGAAACATTAGTTTACTTTTTAAACACCCATTAATAAATAAATTGTGTTTTAATGCACGCAATATTTTCTTTTAATAAAAAATATATTAAAATACAACAATGCTTTTAAAGTGTATTTAGTAAAATAATTTCATGATTTAAATCAATGAACTATACTTTCATCTCTTCACAGTAAAAGTTTATATTATGCATTTTTTCTTATTGTTTATGTTAACAAGCTTTATTCACGGTAAATTAAATATAATTAACTAGACTTAAGTCAAGTAATTGGCCACAAAATTAATATTGGCTCATGAAAACAACCAGATTAAACAAATCAAACACAATCATTAATTGTTATAAACCAAAAACGACCAATATAAATTCTTTATTATGTAAACAATCATGTTAAATTTTAGATTAATTAGTCAATGTTATGAGCTTAATTTATAAACATGCAAATCATCCGTACCAGAGAAGTGCCTCTTTGAAGATTTCTTATTGGAAAACTGCAAAAGTCAGCCTAATTTCAGTAAATTAATAAAAGAAATAAAAAATAAGAATTTCACATAAAAATTAAGATCCCAGTAAAGTAAAAATGTTAAAAATAAGATAACAGTTTATATGATAAAGTAAATAAAAATATAGAAAGAGCAATTTAAATTTAACTACTTTTTATGATACTTTAAAGGTAATTGTTTCATTTTTAAAGAATTTAATAATATCAATTTTATTGAGAATTTTAAAATAACTTTATCCACATTTTTTATTAAGTGATTTTTTTGTATTTATACGATTTGTAATTTTAAGACTTGGTATGTATTTTTGCTAATACGTGTGTCACAGAGGCTCTACCATAGAAAAGAAGAGGGGAGGACATTTTTGAGTCCACTACTATTAAAAACAACAATTATAATGTACTTTTTGCTATCAAGACACTTGAATAATCATTTGAATTGGGAACTATATTATACAGGATTAAATTAGATGATACATGTCATCTTGGATTTTAGTGAAGTTTCATAGGAAAATTCTGCTTATGTGGTTGTTAGTATTTTTTGTGCTTTAAAAAAGGAGATTTTATTTTTTTTTTAATTTAACAGACTTAAAAAAAAAGAAGCAGAGATATTTCTTCTGCTCACTTATTAGCAAATTTTGAAAAAAATTGCCACTTTTTTACTAATGGCCTATTGTGAAGAAAAATAAACAGAAAACTACACCCTCAAAGCAGCTACAGGGAGGTCTCTAGGCCATAAAGCAATCTAAGCCACTATAGATGATTTCCTTAATAAGCAATTTCACTAGTTATGTAGAAGAAATAACCAGAGATATATCTACTTTACTACCTATTCAGAAAGAAAGAATCTAAAGTAATATATAAACCAAGTAGGGAAACTCCTATAATAACCCATGCATGATCAGCTGATAGCTGGCTCAAAAATATAAAAAGCACTAAAATTAGAATAACTGCATATGAGCCCTTTAGGATTTACCTTGTTTGTGTTCTACTTTATAGGCAACACTGATCATTTACAGAGAGTTTTGGTTTTTATTGTGTTTTTGAACACTTAAGTCAGTAAAATAATTGTAACAATCGTTTAGTTGGAGAAAAAAGAAACTGCTGTAAATGGATATTACATGTTTTTGATAAGTATACAGACAGAAGTTTATTGACATAAATATAACTTAAAATAACACTTATATTAAAAAACTTTGAATATAATTAATTCGTAATGTAAGAATTAATTGTATTATATAATTTTATATAATTAATTCTTACATTACCAATACAAATTAATATTTCAAAGGAAAAAACTTATCACTTGCAAAAGTATAAAAAGTTGAGTAGTGCCCACAAAAAATAAAAGCTTACTTAAAACGAGCAGCTTATGCTCGTTTTAAGTAATTTAAGCAAACCTAATATTTACAAAATCACTTAAACCTCAATTGAATGTGACAGAATAGATTTTTTACACAAATTATTAACATTTTATCCTGAAAATTAAATGGCGAGTTAAAACAATAATGTCGAGTACCGTAAATAGTTAGTTTACATTTACAAGGGTAAAACAAGATGGCATAAGAAAATTTGAGCCAACTCTCTGGTGGACAAAATGTGAACTACTTGCCATGTTTGATAGAAATCGTGTTTATTTCCCTACTTGGTTTATTTATATATAACTTTAGTAGAGTAATTGAGTTTTAAAGAATTTCAGCCACTATTTAGAGACAGAGCAAGAAATTTTCCCACTTAATTTAACCCCAAGTTGTAGAGCCTTAAATTTGAACTACATACCTAACTAGAAAAGATTTTCTGTATTGTGTAAATGTATAAGGCATAATAAACTTATGATATTTTATTATTATATTTCATAAACATCTAGTCATTACCAACAATTGATTATTTATTTTTGTATTAATTTGTAAATTATTATATTGATTTAGATTAACTAAATAAATTAGAAGTAAATTATAATCAAAAGGATATAAATAAAAAGACAATGAAATGAGCATAACAAAAGCATAAGAGCTAAGTATGAATTACTATGTGTACTTTAAAATGTGTAACAGCTGAGTATTTATTACAGAGAATGATGTAAAGAGTATGTAACAGCTGAGTATTTATTACAGAGAATGATGTAAAGAGTATGTAACAGCTGAGTATTTATTACAGAGAATGATGTAAAGAGTATGTAACAGCTGAGTATTTATTACAGAGAATGATGTAAAGAGTATGTAACAGCTGAGTATTTATTACAGAGAATGATGTAAAGAGAATGTAACAGCGGAGGATATTTTAAAGAGTGTAACAGCTGATTATGATACGCATAGGAAATATGATTTAATGAGTTTAAAGTACAAATATATTGAACAAGTATTAAAGCTTTCAATCAAATGACTAAAAAACAAAATATATTAGTACACTCATGGGCAAAGCCAGGGGGGCCACCCTTAGCCTGGCAGGTTTGTTGCAAAAATTATATAAGTCTATTGTTCAGGCATGGAAAAGCATTTTTTTTAATAACTTTATAAAATTAATTCAAATTTTAAGTTTATAAAAATAATTAATTCATTTTATAATTTTTATTAATAATAATTTAGAGCTTGAAGGTATCTTTTGTCTTCAAAAATTAAATTTGTTTTATTAGTTCGACATAATAATTTTGTGGTGATATTATTAGTAAAATAAAAACTAAACTGTCCACCATATTTAGCTCAGTTCAATAATAATTTGTATTTTGTCTTTTTCTTCAAGTCTATTTCATTAAAACTAGTTCTGATTTGTACTTGAAGTGCTTTATTTTTTTAAACAAAACCCTATTTTTAATTGTTTTTAATACATATCAATATACATACATACATATATACATATATATATATATATATATTATATATATATATATATATATATATATATATATAAATGTATATGTGTGTGTGTGTGTGTGTGATGCCCCCTCTTAGAGCAACCCTGGCTACACCCATGAGTACACAATAATTTTGGGTAGTAAGTCTAAATACTAAATGACAAAAAAAATACATTTTAATTTTATTCGCTAAATTCTTATTTTAACATTTGATGAACTTAAATTATGTTTTTATATTTGATCAATTTTAAGAATTGTCGGAGTGCAGAAAATTATATTAAAGCAACTAGCATTATAAACCATAGATATATATACTAGAGGGGGCATAGCCTATCTAAATACATTGAGAAACCTGAAACATCTTTTTGGGGCTCTCGGGGACTCTGTGTAACCTCATTGAAACCTCCTTCAAGAGTGAGTTAAGGTTATGATTAATAACTTTATTTTTGTTTCCTGCACATTGTTTGTGTTGTGATTTGTATTTTTAACGTTCTACTATGTAATTTATTGTAATTTTGTACTGATTATTTGGTTATATTGAGCTAATGTGGTCAGGTTACTTTTTTGATGTTTCAAAATTTAATCAGCAGGGCCCCTCTAGTAATGATATCTTTATGTTATCAACCATTGAAATTAAGTAAAATATAAACAATACAAGATCAATTGATTTTGGCTTTCCGCACATTGTGTTTAGATTTGTGCTATAAACGTTCTACTATATAAATTACTATAATTTTGTTCTGTTTATTTCATTATTTTGATAATCGAATGTGGTCAGGTTACTTTCCCGACGTTTCAAAATTCAACCAATGGGCCCCCTCTAGTAATATATCTCTATGTTTAAAATTATTGGATCCTTTGATTATTTTAGTTGATAATAATACTTGACTAGAATTTAGGACTATTAGATGTATATTTGATTTAAACATTTGCTTATTATGATCTGATTCTATTGGTGTATCTTAATTAGTTTTAATTTGTAAATGTTAATACTTAATTTGTATAAATAAAATATTAATTTATGTTTAAAACTGTGTGAAATGTTTTATTTTTCCTTTCAGGGTGGTTAGGGACAAAATTTGGTTAAGAGTAGTGATATATAGACTAAGCACACAGTGAACTTCAAAATCTTGACTTGTCATTCATAGGTTGAATGCATAGTATAGCCCACTTAAAATTACTGAATGGATGGAAATTTTAAGCTTGGACACAGTATTACCACCACCACTGGTCTATTTTTAAGTTGAAAGATAAATCTTGTGAACCATGTTATTTGAAAGGGAGTATAGAAGGGCATAGCTGGGGGTCCAAAGCCTGTACATACTCCTTAAAGACCCTAAACCTAAATGCATAAAGGTTATAAGGGGTTTAATGATTGTGGGTTTATATTCAGTCAACAAGACTTTGTTTTTTATTTAATACTAGCAGTGGTACCCAAGCATCACTCAGCAAATAGTTTATTTGCAACACTATTATTATTGCAACTTATTATTATTATCTAACAACATTTTTACTTTTCCTCATTTATAACATAGGTATAAAGGAAAAGTATTGTTTTTACTTTTTTTTTAAAAAATTAAAAAATCAGTAAAATATCCAATTGAGTCGAAATTTGGTGCAAGTATATACCTATATGTAATAATAAGAACACCAAGTTTCGTTTCAATGCCACAAGTGCATCCATAA
>JACMZG010001911.1:55315072-55380072 GCA_018340805.1 Microvelia longipes | reverse complement strand
TTTATGTTGTGAGGTCAAAAAAATTTTTAAAATATTAAATTTGACCTTGTGGGAAAACGGTTGGAGATCCGGGTTTTTATTATAGAACATTTTTTGTTCCCTTTGAGGAGTACTATCACCTCTTTCTTTGGTGGACACTTTATATGAAACACCCTGTGTATATATGTATATATATATATATATATATATATAATATATATATATATATATATATATATATATGTTGTGGTGTGTGTGTGTGTGTGTGTGTGTGTGTGTGTTGTGTTGTGTATTGTAAACAAAGCCATGTCATAATTGACATAATGTAATAAGTTTTTTTGAATAATACATTTGAAAATTCGCTTATATCACGGCAGTATGCCACTTATATAATCCAGTAGTATGACGAAATGTTTAAATACAACAACCATTTAGCCTCGAAGCGGGCAAGAAGGCGCGACACTCAGTGCCCACGCCGCGAAGTGGCAAAGAGGCCAAAGGTCTCTTGCTTATGATGAAAATTCGCCAAAAAGGTTTCTTTAACTAAAAAGTGGATGTAACATAATTGTTTAATAAGATAAATTAATGGCCCCCAAAGGGCCCACTATTTTGAGAGGCGAAGTGATACAAATTCGCTAGATATATGGCAAAATGCCGTAAATAGAAATACCTTTTCATTTTTAATTTTTCAAAGAGTAAAAGCAATAAAAGATATATACGCTCGCTGATATGATAATAGAGAGTGATAATACAGCATAATGAAACAGAATTCAATAGATAGCACATATAATGTGGGAGGGAAAGACCCCACGTGTATATCTACCCCTTTTATACTAAATAATAACCACTCTCTCATGGCTGTAATTTATTTCCCTTTTCGCTTATGGGAGTTAATTTTTTATAATTTGGGAGAATGAAACATCGTTTTAAAAATTCTGTCGAGTACAGAGTCAAAGTTTGGATAAATTTTCCTCCATCATTATGTTTACTCAAATTGAGCGAAGTTTAGGTATAATCTTATCATCCAGCAATAGCTCATAGTTTGTAAGAAATTCATTTTCTAGTTTTTTTTACTTGTCCTCATTTATACCGTAGGTATAGAGGAAAAGAATTGTAATATTAAAAGTGATAAAGAATTGTGTCTGCAAAAATATCCGAAACCTTGACTTTTGGGTTGAAAAAAATTTTCCAATAATATTAATACTGAGAAAAATAATTAAATGAGAGATGAAAATCTAAAAAATAAATAGTAATTTTTACTTTTCTTTATTTATACCGTAAGTATATAGAAAAAGTATTGTGTTATTCGAAACTAGGAAGTTACCGGAATTATCCGTTTCAGGTGATTTTAAGGCTTCCTAAGTGATTTTTACAAAGTTGTCTGTCTGTGTGTGTGTCTGTTATCATCGTATCTCTTAGTGTATTTATGTAAGAGAGTTGAAACTTGGTACAAAAATTAATCTTTAGTTCTGGTTAGGCTATCTGGAAAATAAGTTTTTTAGGACGGCAATAACAACTGACAATAATTTCCAAAAAAAACCCCAACTTATTTGTGAATCACAACAAAAAATATATAACTCATTCTTCATCAAAGCACACATAGATCAGGCAACCAGTCATAGCTTTTAAATACTATTTCACAAGTACAAGATATTCAAGTACACCAAATTTTGACGCCCTTAAATTACCAACGTAAATAATTATCTGCTGAAACTAGATTTGAATTATTTTAACTATCTATGAACTTACAACACATCAATTCATAAAATATCATATTATTTTATAGCATTTTTACAATAAAATAAAAATCGGGTAAGGAGTACCTCAAGACTTTTCCTCATCACATCGGATTCGCTACGCTCATCCTTCCTGCTTCGTACTCGCTTCGCTCGTCCTCAGAATATACAATACGCCAAATTAAACTGTAACATCTTTTCGGACCCGCTTCGCTCGTCCTCAGATAGTAAATACATCTGCTTCATTCTTAACAGTCACCTATACAGCACTGACCACGCTCAATGCTACTTAACTTTTATGATCCAACTAAAATCATGAATATACTTGTCGCATTGAAACGAAACGTTGTGTACTTATTTATTAAGTAATGGTACACAATCGTATTAAATTTCAACTCAATTGAATTATTTTCTGATTTTTTACACTTAAAAAACTTAAAAAACGCACATAAGTCATTTGATAAAAATTTAAATAATGCTGATAATGAGATGAAACTTGGCAGATATGTCAGTCTTATACATGACTACATGCGTGCTAAATTTCAATCGAATCGCATAATTTTTCCGCGTTTTATGATTTTTCAAAATTTTCGCTGAGTCATTATTGCGGGTTAATGACGTCATAAAAATTATTTTTCGAATAGCACAACTATACAGTGGTAGATTGATTTTTCTACAAAGTTTCAATTCTCTAGCATAAATACACTAGGAGCTACGATGATAACATACACATACAGACATAGACAACTTTGTGAAAACCACTCAGGAAGCCATTTACCTGGAACGAATGCCGGTTTCATCCCGTTTTCGGGATTGTTTTGCAAACACAATACTTTTAACATATACCTACGGTATAAATGAGAAAAAGTAAAAAGTTAATAAGACTACAGTAGCAATAACACTGTCAATTAAGATACAATATGAGAATGTCTATATAGGTGGGGACTAGCCCCTTACTAGGTAGGAGATGATGGGGTCCAGTCAGAGTTATCGGGTCAGTCCGTCCGGGTCTCGGACGCATCAATTTAGGCCTTCCTCCGAATTAACCATTGTTCTCAATGGGGGGAAACAATATCAGTGTATTCTTATTATTTAGTTACGTCATTATTTAGTTTTAACTATTATCTTTAAAAAGATAAAAGAGTTTCAGTTTGAACAAAACGCGAGTGCAATTTTTAAAACAATTTTTAAAATTTAATGTATTAATTTAAGTGAAATTTATTAAAATAATGGTTGATCATTAACAAAGCTTTTTAATTGGAAAAGGGAATAATTAAGTATGTAAAAAATAAATAATACAAAACGTATGACAAATAAGCACTATTATATCCGTCGGATATAATCTGAGTCGGATATAATCTAACAGATCGGATCTTATCCTCAAGTCGATTCATAGGATCGAACGGAGATTCAACCCGTGAGTCAGTGCGTTTATATGCAGACTCTGGAGTTTTCTCCTTCCGTGAGATTATCTAAAACGAGCAACGCTTTGTTGTTGGCTAAGATGCCCTTCAGGAGGGTTGAATGTTTTGATTCCGAGGAATAAAGTTTTTCCTCTAAAAGTTGCCCGCGTTTCCCCTCATTAACAAAAAAAATGGGTACAGGGAACTTCGAAACTTTTCCTCATGACATCAGATTCGTTACGCTCATCCTCCCTACTTCGGACTCGCTTCACTCGTCCTCAGAATATATAAGTCGTTAAATTTATACTGCAACACGTGTTATGACTTTTTTTCGCTCGTCCTAACATAGTATAATGAAATAATTTTTTTTGTAAATGTACATATAAGTCATTTGATAAAAATTGAACTAATGGTGATAATGAGATGAAACTTGACATATATGTTAGTCTTATACGTAGCTACATTCGTGCCAAATCTCAAATTGATCCCAAAATGTTCCGCGTTTTATGATTTTTCTAAATTTTTGAGGAGTTACTATTGAAATGAGTAATATTTTTTTAATAACACAACTACACCTATAGACTGATTTTTTTATCAAATGTTCAACTCTTTAGCATATAAACACTGGGAGCATCGATGATAACAAACACACAATATTACAGACAGACAACTTTGTGAAAAACACTCAACCTCAAAAACACCTGAAACGGATAATTCCGGTTACATCCTGGTTTCGAATTTTTTGGCCACGGAATTATTCTCCTACATACCTACGTTATAAATGAGAAAAAGTAACAATGGATACTGAACTGAAGATTCAAAATAAAGATATTCGACTTTTACCAGAAGCTTCTATTCAGAATTGTTTACCTATCAACTTATTTATAGTCTGTTCGTCTTAAATATAACTACATGCACGCCAAATCTAAATTAGATGAAAAACTTTTCCTCTATTTTTTGATAAATTTTCATTATGGTTTTATGGATTTTCCAAATTTTTTCTAAGTCAAAATTGCTGGTAAATGACGTCATACATTTTTTCCCGGATAGCACTCAACTACACCTATAGACTGATTTTTGTACATAGTCAACTCTCCAGCATAAATACACTGGGAGATACGATGATAACAGATACACGCACACTCACATACAGACAGATGACTTTGTCAAAACCACTCAGGAGGTTTAAACGCCTGATAAGGATAATTCAGGTGTAATGTCGGTTTCGGAATTTTTTTTTAAAACAAAATACTTTTTCCATATACCTACGATGTAAATGAGGAAAGTACAAAAATAATTTACAGCCCATTAATATTCTCTTTATTCAGGAAAATGATGGTCGTGGAAGGGCAAGAATGATTCAAATATTGGTCATGTAAGGGCAATAATGATTCAAATATTGGTGATGTAAAGGCAATAATGATACAAATGATCGTCGTGTAAGGACAAGAATGATTTAAATATTGGTCATGTAAGGGCAATAATGATTCAAATATTGGTCATGTAAGGGCAATAATAATACAAATGATCGTCGTGTAAGGACAAGAATGATTCAAATATTGGTCATGTAAGGGCAATAATGATTCAAATATTGGTGATGTAAAGGCAATAATGATACAAATGATCGTCGTGTAAGGACAAGAATGATTTAAATATTGGTCATGTAAGGGCAATAATGATTCAAATATTGGTCATGTAAGGGCAATAATAATACAAATGATCGTCGTGTAAGGACAAGAATGATTCAAATATTGGTCATGTAAGGGCAATAATGATATAAATGATCGTCGTGTAAGGACAAGAATGATACAAATATTGGTCATGTAAGGGCAATAATGATTCAAATATTGGTCATGTAAGGGCAATAATGATTCAAATATTGGTAATGTAAAGGCAATAATGATAGAAATGATCGTCGTGTAAGGACAAGAATGATACAAATATTGGTCATGTAAGGGCAATAATGATTCAAATATTGGTCATGTAAGGGCAATAATGATATAAATGATCGTCGTGTAAGGACAAGAATGATTCAAATATTGGTCATGTAAGGGCAATAATGATAGAAATGATCGTCGTGTAAGGACAAGAATGATTCAAATATTGGTCATGTAAGGGCAATAATGATTCAAATATTGGTAATGTAAAGGCAATAATGATAGAAATGATCGTCGTGTAAGGACAAGAATGATACAAATATTGGTCATGTAAGGGCAATAATGATTCAAATATTGGTCATGTAAGGGCAATAATGATATAAATGATCGTCGTGTAAGGACAAGAATGATTCAAATATTGGTCATGTAAGGGCAATAATGATTCGGTCATGTAAGGGCAATAATGATATAAATGATCGTCGTGTAAGGACAAGAATGATTCAATTGGTCATGTAAGGGCAATAATGATACAAATAATTGTCGTGTAAGGGCATAAAAGATAAAAATTATGGAATCCTTAAATCTTCATCAGTCTTATCCAGTAAAGCTAATAGTTTTACCGATAAAGTCGGGAGCAACATTCCGGCAGTATTTAAAGGAAGAAATTTAATAACAAAATTAAAATTGCCAAGCTATTCCGGTATTCGATACTTCTACGCACTCATTTAACAGAATTGAAATTTAGAGAGATGTAGTGTAAAAGTTTCTAAAGAATATTGGCCAAAATAAGGTCAGCGGGAAAATTCATTTCTATTTCTATATCCAAGTGCAGTTTAGAAATTTTTCGTCGGTTTTAGATGTTTAATGCAAGCTTCAAACAATATTCTTATTTGTTTGTATAATATTAAACATATAAGAAGATTTTAAAAGGCGTGTAAAATTTATTCCACAGTGATAACATGAATAGGTTTAGCATACATAAAACGGAATACGAATATTGATAAGGAAAGGTAATAAGTTTTCTAGTCTTCGTTATCACCGCGTAAACAAATCATCACAAGTTAGTCTAAGTTTTTTCAAGAAAGTTCTTTGTTCCAAAATGTATTTAAAAAAGTGCAACTAATAACGAATGTCTGTCTAGAGGAATAACTAAGTACAGATAAAGTCTAAGCTAAGTGGACAAGATTCCCAAGATCAGTACATGACAGAGGGGTACGAAAACTCAAAATAAACTTTATTCTCCATTGATCATTCATTAACAGTAAAAACAAGAGGCCTTCGGCCTCCATCGATACCAGGGGCCGCATCGCAGCCCCTGCTCCTTCCTTTGGCCGCTTCGCGGTCACATGGTTGTCGTCATATATCAGTTCATCATATTAATAGTCTCTATAAGTGGCATACTGCCAAGATATAAGCGAATTTCAAATGTATTTGTCAAAAATGTGAATTGTTTACATTATGTATTTGTCAAAAACGTGCATTGTTTACATTATGTATTTGTCAAAAACGTGAATTGTTTACACAATGTATTAGTCAAAAACGTGAATTGTTTACATTATGTATTTGTCAAAAACGTGAATTGTTTACATTTTGTATTTGTCAAAAACGTGAATTGTTTACATTATGTTATATACATTATGTTAATCCATAAAACCGGGACTAATACTGATAATAAAATGTAACTTCGTATTTTTGTTAACCACACATAGAAGTACAAGTGTAAAAAAAAAATTCAGCCTGATCTGGTGCATTTGTTGCAGATTATTTTATTTTTGAAATGTTTGTGGGGTCATTATTGTAGGTTAATAACATCGCTTATATTTCATAAATAATAGAGTTCAAGATATTAACATGGTTGATTTTCGTTTTAAGTTTCATTTGGTCCGTAAAAGTGATCGAAAGTTATTGTGCCCCATAGAAACTTCTAGGAACAAAAATCTCGTACATACATACCTATATATATAAATATTATATATATATATATATATATATATATATATATTATATATATATATATATATATATCATTTTTCTTTGAAAATTCGCTAATCAGTTAAATCATACTAAAGAGTTGTAACCCCTTTTAATTGTAATAACCCTGTTAATTTTAATAAGGGTTATTGCAGATTTAGGATCTTAACAAAGATAACATCCCATTGGAAAAGTAAATTTCGTTACATTATATATTAATCTAAAGACGCGACACTGCATCCTATACATTGTAGTGTTTACTGGAATATTTAATCTATAGGCAAAAAGCGTCAAAAAAGCCTCACCCCCTAATGACAGGAAGACAAACGTTACACATCTAAATAACAAGAGCGGAAATCTGACGCTCCCAATATAGTATCAAACTTACAGGCGTATTGTTCGTCTTAGTCTGTCTAGTGATCTATTTTCTTTAAACTAGGTATTGCAGAATTGAATATACGGTTTACTATTAAATAAAATCACAAGCTGCCTTCGAATAGAATCTAAAATAATGAATATTTGCTGAGACCTTTTCGTAGATTAATTAAATAATTTATATTAAACAATAGGGTTTGTACTTTTATAGGACTGATTTTTGTTCAAAATTTATCGTGGTACAAAAAACGTCTAAACACAGACAGTCAATCTTTGAAGCAGTATGAGTCTCTGGGCAAGGTTAGTGTGTGGCACCAATTGACAGCAAGGGTCTGTTCTAACCTTACTGAAAGGATTCTTTAAGCCTCCACGTTCGGTCACAAGTCCGTGGGCCAGAACCTAACATTCATCACTGCTGGAGATACGCATTCATTTTTTCAGCATTAATTTCCATACCACTTGCAAGTGATTTCTCCGTTTTCAAGTGTTTTTTGTTGTGTTGTCCAATTCCTTACTTTCTCCGTGATAATATACGAGGTCTGTCCCATAAATACATATAAAAAAATCATTAACATTTTATTTTACAATTAATCATCAAATAAAATGTTGTCCCTTTCGAAGGACTCCTGATAAACCCCCCCCCCCCTGATAAAACGCACTTGGTCCAACATCGTTTCCATTGTTGAAAACATCCTTTAAAGTCCTCTACTTTGAGGTTCTTCAACTGCCTCGTCGTCGCTCCTTTTATGTCATCCACGTCCCCCAAATGGCGCCCCCAAAGCAACATTTAACATTTAGGAAAAAAAATCACACGGTGCTAAATCGGGTGAATATGGTGGCTGGTCAGTGACTGTGAATGAGTTCCGCGCCAAAAATTCGCGTACAACCAATGACGTGTGCGATGGAGCGTTGTCGTGATGAAGGATCCAAAGTTTTGCGCGAGCTAATCCCGGCGAACTCGAGCAACCCGTGCTTGTAGGTAACTTGTATTTTACACAAATTTAGTTCATACGCCATTCTAACTGTCGATCGACAATTTTTGAAGACAATTGATCGAAAACGATCCACATTTTCGTCAGAAGACGAAGTGGTGGGGCGTCCGAGGCGAGGGTCATCCTTGAAGTCTTCTCGTCCTTCTCTAAACCGCTTCAACCACTTGTGGACCTTTGGTTCCTTCAAGGCATCTTCTCCGTACACTATCACTAATGGTTCATAAATTTCTCGACCGTTCTTGCCGAGTTTAGCAAGAAATTAGATATTGATTCGCTGCTGATCGGTAAGAGAGATTTTCATGCCGACGAGTTATTAAGAAAGGGTTCGGACCGACTGACTGTAGATACTGACTGATGACTCATGAGGCGCTGTCCACCTAGCTCAGGCTTGCTTGGGTTGTTAGTGAAGGGGGAATCTCAGTGTCTCGTCTCTCCAATTCCTGCTTAGATCAAAATAATTATTTTATACGTATTTATGGACATATACGTATTTATATATATATATATATATATATATATATATATATATATATATATTATATATATATATATATATATTGTGTGTCTGTCTGTGCATATATGTATGTATATAAACCTCAACAATATATACATATCCTTGATACCTAAATCCCCCTTTTAGTAAAACACTTACTTCCCCCCAAATGACCCCAACCTAAAAAGCTCATTTTTCCTTATGGAATTCGGTTAAAGGCAGTAGTTGATGTAACAAGATACACCACATATAAAAGACTTGATATCCAGATAAAAGATTAAATGACTTAATTGATATGTCATTGATATGTCAGAGCTAGACAAACTATAATACGAAACAAGTGTGCTAACTTTTCGTTATTGTTAGTTTAAGAACTCGTAATTATCGCGTTATTAGCTAATTTAAAACAGCTATACAAAGAGTTTGAGCATGTCTTAAAATAGATCAAACCATACATCACTCTAATCATTTTGGTTTTAACTTCATGCCGGGTTTATATTAACCAATTCATAGTTTTGTAAGATTCTTATGTTCAATTTATGAGAGAGAAACAGTATATACAACTCAAAGCCTTGTTTTAATTACAGTAATAAAGTTAGTGTACACCTTGAATTGTCAAAAACAAGGTATCTAGAGATTTGTTTAACTTTAGGCAAGTTAAATGTATACGTAAAATAAAATACAAGTTAAATGTATACGTAAAATATACAAGTTAAATAAATAAGTAAAATTAAATACAAGTTAAATGTATACGTTAAATAAAATACAAGTTAAATGTATACGTAAAATAAAATACAAGTTAAATGTATACGTAAAATAATACAAGTTAAATATATAAGTAAAATTAAATACAAGTTAAATGTATACGTTAAATAAAATACAAGTTAAATGTATACGTAAAATAGTTAAATGTATACGTAAAATAATACAAGTTACAAGTTAAATGTATACGTTAAATAAAATACAAGTTAAATGTATACGTAAATAAAATACAAGTAAATGTATACGTAAAATAAAATACAAGGTAAATGTATTACGTAAAATAAATACAAGGTAAATGTAACGTAAAATAAAATACAAGGTAAATGTATACGTAAAATAAAATACAAGGTAAATGTATACGTAAAATAAAATTCAAGTTAAATGTATACGTAAAATAAAATACAAGTTAAATGTATACGTTAAATAAAATACAAGTTAAATGTATACGTAAAATAAAATACAAGTTAAATGTATACGTAAAATAAAATACAAGGTAAATGTATACGTAAAATAAAATACAAGGTAATTTATACGTAAAATAAAATTTAAATGTATACGTAAAATAAAATACAAGTTAATGTATATACGTAAATAAAATAATTTTAAATAACAACACATTCAAAGGTAGACTACTGCCTCCATCCCCGAGGTGGTAGAAGCACTTACATTTTGCACCGGAAGTCCGAGTTCCGTCTGACGGGACGACTTTAAAATTTCTTTAGAAATTCATACTATTCTAAAAATATTCTATCTAGAATTAACGACGCAAAAACGTATTAAACTCTAAAACCACAGTTATCTCGGACGGAAAAATAAGTTAAATAGGGATGTCACCCGTGTTATCCGATTTACGTTTTTTTAAGCCCTCCTAAGTGGTTTTCACAGTAATTAATGTGCTTGGTCGATTTCGAAGTTTATGCTACTGGTTTATGAACCAGTCACAGAAGGCTTTTGTTTACTCCCCGCTGTCAATATATTCAACAGCACGAGCTTTAAATATAAGCATAAAATAAAAGCATAAATACTGCAAGGCGAACTGCAGTATATTTAAAAATGTCTTATCTAGTCCCCTCTCTATTATTACAAATATTTATTAGTTAATTCTATAACGTCACAACTGGAGTTTTCCTTAAGATAGAAAAATATTTGGAATTTTTGCGTTAAACCGATGAGGATAGAAAGGTATACTTCTTAATCATAAGTGCAGCGGGTTTAAGCAAATTTTCAAAGGAAAAATGAGCTCATAAATTTATGGTCTTGGAGGGGGAAGGTGGTTGTGTATATATATATATAATATATATATATATATATATATATATATATATATATATATATATATATATATATATATATATATATATATATATGTACAAGTTCCTTCGATAACTTTCAAACGATTTCTCGAATCGAAATGGACCAGGTGCAAAGATCAACTATATGAAACTACAGAACCCTATTGTCTATAAAATATTTATAAGGTCATTAACCCACAATAATATATTAGCAAACATTTCAAAAATTCACTAAGAATCTAAAACTTAATATACATATACCACTTTATAAAAAAAATAGCAAATGGTGGCAGAATGCCATTTACAATTATTAGTATTTTGAACGATATTTGTGCCTATATCGTTATGTAGTGTTTTCGACGACGGATATTTGCACCTATATCGTTATGTAGTATTTTCGACGACGGATATTTGCACCTATATCGTTATGTAGTATTTCGACGACGGATATTTTACCTATATCGTTATTTAGTATTTTCGACGACGGATATTGCACCTATATCGTTATGTAGTATTTTCGACGACGGATATTTGTACCTATATCGTTATGTAGTATTTTCGACGACGGATATTTGTACCTATATCGTTATGTAGTATTTTCGACGACGCGTTACTATATCGTTATTTAGTATTTTCGACGACGGATATTTGTACTTATAAATAGTATTAGCCTTTTGACTTTGAAGTGTTTATAAGAACAATCGACATATGCAGACTACGTACATTTGGATGTGGGCAAGACTAGGCAGACATTATAACATTTCGGAATAATTTTCTCTTGCCATTTTTAGATCAACATTTGCCTTGGAATTTTAAAATATCGACCATTTAAAATTTAAAAAAATTTTTTAATAATTTTAAGTTAATGGAGGGGAAAAGCGGGCAGTCGCTGGCGGAAAAGCTTCATAACTCGGAATCAAAGCAGTAAACCGAATCATCTATTCCTGAATATCCGAGGGTTCGTTTACTTTACTTGGGAAAATTGTTTATTAACGTTGGTCTGACATAATATGCAATGCATACAGACACTAATCTTGTTTTAGACTTTTTCTAAAGTGTAAAGGTGCTAAAACGTAGAGTTTGATAAAAAACATACTTTCTCTTTTTCTTTTTGTACTTCCATTATGGAAAAATTTTGGAAATGGAAAAAAGTCCGAATGGAAAGAAGACAGAGATTATATTTGACATTATATTCCCAATTAAATTTTAAGGAATTTAGTATTTTCAGAAATTTCTTTATTCTCTAGTCCTAAATTGAGAATTTTAAACAGTATACTACTTTAAAATTAAACTGAATTGAAACATAATATCGAAAAATGAGCTCTACCTTTGTACGTAGAACGTCCTTAATAAAAGTACACACATTTAAGCTTTTCCGGTCGGTCTAATAAGTGTTTGTTCCGAATATATTTGTCTAATTGTGCAAAAATATTTATTTATGTTAAAATATTTAAATATTCTTAAATCAAAATTTAAAAGAAAAAAAAACGTTTAATTTTATTTTTACAAATTTTTAGATTTGGTGGTGAGCTGTAAATAAATTTGTGTCATATTGTGTAATTCAAGTTACCAGCAACCAAAGTTTTTTTTTCTATTAATAATAAAATTATTTTCTTATACTAAAAGTGCAATGTCACTGTGATATTAAAAGTTCAAAATGGAGATGGATCTTGAAACAAAGCGAACGATAGTAACTGTGTGCTTGATAATATCCTTGCCGTTTTTCTTGGTCAATATTCTGGTTTATTGGTTGATCAAAGACTTGCGCAGATCAGTTCACGGTAAAATATTTATATCGTTACAGTGCTCCATGCTGATTGGATACTCTCTGCTAGCTAGTATTAATTTACAGCCAAACATAGAAGATGCACCATGTGTTATTTTGGGTAAGATTTTTTTAATACCTTTAATCTTTAAAAACCGTAGGTGCAAGTAATGTGCGTTTATTTGAGATGTTTATGTATGTATTAAAACTTTGCTCAAATAGAATAAAATGGAAAGAGCGAATATTGACAATAAGTAGAGATAAAAGGAATTAAGTTTAGCCATTGGGCTCTCTAAAGGGAAATAAGAAAACTAGTAACGACCAAACTTGCATCTGTGTACCATCTTCGTACATAGCCAAACTTGCATCTGTGTACCTTCCACCCTATAGGTTACTCTAGTGTACATTGGAGTAACGTGCCGAACAAACCTATAATTGAGTAACTGCTCAAAATATATTACGCCTATCCTACAAGCGAATTGTTTTAAAAGAAAATAATAATCAAAAAATTCTGGCGCGGTGGTCCGCATGTCGGGCGAATTTCCTTTGGATGCGAGCTCTCAAACTCAGGGTACCTGGGTTCACATCCTGGAAGGGCCGATAATTTTTTATCGTTTTTTTTTACTAAATATAAGTTTACAACTAGAAAATAATTCTGGCGCGGTGGTCCGCATGTCGGGCGAATTTCCTTTGGATGCGTGTTTCCGTGCTTTTTACATTATATAAGTTTACAACTAGTAAATAAATAATTCCGGCGCGGTGGTCCGCTGTCGGGCGAATTTAATTTAGAATGCGTGTTTCCGTGCTAAACAACTCATTTCTTGCTTATGCAAGAACCATGCCCATTGCGTGGTTCCGGTTCATGCTTTAGAACTTAAGCAGTTACTCAATTGTCAAGCACTGCTCGTAACTCATTTTGTCTGTATTTTCCAAAGGAAATGCGCATAATTATCCAGTTGGTTGTACAAAACTATGCCTCTAAAATTAGAAGTACGCACTATTATTTGCACTAGTTTAAAGCTTAGTTACTTATATTTAAGCTTAGTCAGTAATCTTTAAAGGTTTTAGCGCATTTCCTTTGGAAAATACAGGCAAAATGAGTTACGAGCAGTGCTTGACAATTGAGTAACTGCTTAGGTTCTAAAGCATGAACCGGAACCACGCAATGGGCATGGTTCTTGCATAAGCAAGAAATGAGTTGTTTAGCACGGAAACACGCATTCTAAATGAAATTCGCCCGACAGCGGACCACCGCGCCGGAATTATTTATTTACTAGTTGTAAACTTATATAATGTAAAAAGCACGGAAACACGCATCCAAAGGAAATTCGCCCGACATGCGGACCACCGCGCCAGAATTATTTTCTAGTTGTAAACTTATATTTAGTAAAAAAAAAACGATAAAAAATTATCGGCCCTTCCAGGATGTGAACCCAGGTACCCTGAGTTTGAGTGGTCGTATTGACTCCGGACCACTGGCATTCAACTCAGAGGCCCAAAAAACATTGAAAACGACACCCTACTCGAAATTTAATTTTTAACGACCATAATGTTGGTTTTCTATATTTTTTGTGGTTTTTTCGATTTTTTGGTAACTTAAAGTGGTCGTATCGACTTCGGACCGGTTTCATTCGATTCAGCGCCCAAAATTACATAGAAAACGACACCCTACTCGAAATTTATTTTTATCGACCTAAATTTTGGTTTTCGGTAATTTACAATGTTTTTTTCGATTTTTAGGTCACTTAGAGTGGTCGTATCGACTTCGGACCGATTTCATTCGATTCAGCGTCTCAAAAAACATAAATATTGACCTTTTTTGCGGCAAAAAATATTAACCCTGAGTTTTGCCGATTTTTTTAAAATTTCGCTGACTCAGCAAACCGGGTTAATGACGTCACCAAAACCTGGTTTTCAATAGGGTTCGTGTACTCCCGAAGGTTGATTTTTGTGCCAAGTTTGGTTAAAAAATATTAATCCGTTCGAAAGATAGAGTGTTTACAAGAAAGTGTCTAGAAATACATATATATTTATATATATATTATATATATATATATATATATATATATATATATATATATATATAATATATATATATAATATATATATATATATATATAAAGTCTCGCGAAAATTTTTTTTTCGTCATTAGGGACCTCTGAAACGGATTTGTGTCGTGGTCCGAGGTTCGAATTCCGCCATGACGCCTATCCCATTAGCGAATTTTTTCCCAAAGGAAATTCGCTAAAATTACGTCACCAAAGTACAGTTATGGAATCAAGTCATAAACATACATTACTAGTAAAGGTTAAATTTTGAAACATCGAAAAAGTAGCCTGGCTACCTCGCTTATAAATACAATCAATACAAAATTTCAGTAACTTATACAGTAAAGGGTTAAAAATACAAGGAATGTGCGGGAAGCCGAAATCAATTAATTGATTATAACCTTAACTAACTTTTAAAGAAGATTTAACGAGGTTACACAAGGGCCCCAAAAAGATGTTTCAGGACTCTTAATGAATTAAGTAAGATAGGCTATGCCGCTTCTAGTATATATCTCTAATTATCAAGCTACTCAGGGAATGATAAAAGCGGTTGTATCCTCCCGTTAAGTATTACATAGTCTCTTTGAGTGCCGTACTCTTTATCTACGATTGCTAGGTTTTAAAATAAGCTGCAAATCAAGGAAGGAGACATTCCTACCTATATAGGTATGGCTGAGGCCTCTTCGTATTCAAAGAACTTTAAAACATCATTATAGAACGTACTATGTTGATTTAACCCAAAAACCTAATCATTTCTTCTCTTCGAAGAATTAGCTTTTTAAGCAAAATTTCAATAAAATTGGAATGGCCGTTTCAGCCAAAGCGTGTTAACAAGAAATATAGACATCAATACACTTATGCAATACAGACACTTTATTGTTTTTCAAATTCTGAGACTTGTAGGTGCTGAAATTTCAACAATGGATGAAAAGAGTGAATGTGAGGTTTTTTGCTGATACAATACTTCCCTATTCTTTTGAAAGCAAAATATAAATAAAAATAATTAATAACAATGTAAATTGCCTTTCTTTAGACTTCGCTGTTGTAATTCGTTTGTGGGTTTTCGGACGTTAATTAAATAAGAAAATTCGATAAACCACAAGAACTCAAACTGGTACACGTACTGATAAGAACTAACGAACTCACTGATAAAAAGTCATAGAGAAGAATTCTTCTTACTTTTGCCACTTGTACAGCAATTAAAAAGGATTCATATACATAGAAACATATTTCTATACTGCTTGCGCCACTTTAGATGGTCCAATTCAGCAAAAACAATCAATTTAGCTAGCAATATGTAATACCTTGTTTTAAAGCCATTCCAAGTTTTATTTTTTTAAAACATTATAACTTAGGTTGATGACATTGATTTTCTACAAAAAATTTCGCCATACGAAAAATTAGAATTTGTACATATATATATATATATATATATATTATATATATATATATATATATATATATATATATATATATATATATATATATATATACGGACATACATTTTTAGTATTAGGAAGCCATACTGAATCGACCCCCCCGTTCACCCCCTCAACTTCCGTCATCCAAGCAACCTCATAAGCGTTATTTTCATAATGACAATACACTAAAAGATCAAAATTATAATTAAGTCAAAAATAATTGCTGAGTCGGCAATTACACAAAAAGGTTATTTAAATCAAATTTCACCAATGAGCGTAAATAAATAACAAAAATAAACAGCTATTCTTTTTCAAAACGAAACAATCGCAACAGTGTAAACATTGGGATTGTTTATCTACTCGCGGCAGCAAAATTAGCCATTACGTTTTTAAGCTGCAAAATGTCATTTTACCTACAATGTCAAACAATACGGGAAATATGTTTAAACAGTACGCAAAATGTTTCAAAACAGTACGCAAAATGTTTTGGTAATGAAAAAAGTACAAGGGAGTTATGGTTCATTTAAATAACATGGGAAATAAGTCAAAACTCCCTAGGCGGGAAAATGAATGAGCGGAGGTTATTATTTTACAAATTATTGCGTGAATTTCGGTATTGTTTTATTTTGTAAACTATTATTTATTCTAGCTTGTTTCTAGTATGTAACTTTCTTTATTGTTACTTAAAATTACGATATTATTATTTAATGTTTAACATTTAACATTTGTTATATGATAATATATAATGTTTTGGAAACAAATTGGCAACACTGATAATTTTGGCATTAAATTAATGTATTTACCAGCTGTTTATGAATCGACAGATTTTTAATGTTTAAGTTGTCAGATTTAATATTTCATGTTGTTATATTTAGTTTAAGTATATAAAGTTACAAAAATAGAACGTTATCAAAAACTAAATCTGTAAACTAGAGTTAAGTTACTAAAACATAATGAGTAAGAACAACATTGAAGTGAATAAAGATACAAACATTGTTGACATTGACGAGGTATTGGACCACACTCCACCTGATATTGTCAGCGTTGCATCTAATTCAAAGCAGTCTTTACTGCATGTAAAATCTCGCAGCAAGTATTTAAAATAATCTCTTGTGTATTTTTTCTGCCGTTAGTAGATAAAATAGTATATTTATGCTACTTTGCAGCAAAGGAAACATTGCAGACTCGTGCAATTAATTACCTGCCTCGGCTTACACCTCTGCAGGTAATTCGCCATTTGCCAGCCTCGGCTTCGCCTCGTCTGTCAAATGGGTTAATTACCTGTCTCGGCTTACGCCTCTGCAGGTAATTTCCATAGCCCGCCCTCGCCTTCGGCTCGGGGGCAAATTTATAAAACTCGTCTACAAAATTCCATTTTGCTGCCTAGTAGCATAATATACTATTACTCTTTGATTCACCGTCATATTGAATTAAAAAAGTACCATTGAAAACCTTTAACAAATGGAAGTTAAGATGGATGTACATTGAGGGACCTCTGAAACGGATATTAGAAAAAATACGAATCTATATCCACCTCATTATAACGTTTTTCTTTTCGAAGAAAATTCGGTAAAAGAGGATAAATTTAAAACTAACTAGACAAATAGAAAGTATGCATACGCAACTTTCATTGACATTCAAAAGAATCAACAGTCAAATAATCCCTATCTAAACATGGTCAGTTGACAAGTAAAAATAATTACACATATTTTAACTAACTGACGCGGCTGTAGTTTAGTCAAAATCATAACGTTTGAAAATAATATCACTCGTTGTTTCATGATAAAAATGTTTTGAAAATTCGCTATAAACCCGTTTTTTTATTGTTATAAAAGTGGTAAAGATTTAAATTTATAAAGTTACAGAAGTTTGTACAGTATTGTTCAGTTTATATAAGTGAAATAATTCATTATACTATAATCATTACGTCAAATCCAAAAATTTTCATAACAAAACAAATTTATAATAATAATGTTCTCTTTTATATAGAATTTTTAAAACTCAAAGTTGCAAATCATAGATCGAGGCTTCCCTTCACGTGCTTGATCAAAAATAAAAATGATTATTTATTTATTTAGCATTGCATAATCTAAAGAATTTGTCCTCAAGGTATATATGGGGAAAAATAAAAACAGAAATTGTTTTTACTTTTCCTTTTTTACTTTTACTTTTTACTATATACCGTAGGTATATAGGAAAAGTATTGTGTTTGCAAAAAAAATTCGAAACTGGGATGTTACCTAAAGGTGTTTTAAGGCCTATCTAAGTGCTTTTCACATATGTGTTTGTCTATACGTGTGTAAGTGTGTGAGTGTGTCTGTTATCATCGTAGTTCCCAGAGTATTTATGCTAAAAAGTTGAAACTTGGTGCAAAAAACAGTCTATAGGTGCAGTTGTGCTATCCGGAAAATATTTTTTATGACGTCAATAACCCGCAATAATAACTCAGCAAGAATTTCGAAAAATAATAAAACGCGGAAAAATGTTGCGATCAATTTGAAATCTAGCACAGATGTAGCCATGTATAAGACCAACATATGTCTTAAGTTTTATCTTATTATCAGCATTAGTTCAATTTTAATCAAATGCCTTGCGTACGTTTTTTAAAAAATTGTATAAAATATCAAAAAATATTCTAATTAAGTTGAAATTGGTACAAGTGTATATCATTACGTAATTAATACAATAAAAAAAAAATAAAATAAAATATTACAAAATACTTCTATTTTATAAGCACATCTTGGAATGAGTCGTGCTCGAGGATGGCTGGAGCAGTTTATGTGTAACTATTTGTAACCTGCTCTTTGTTTTTGCTTGAATCACAAGATGAAAACTAGATTTATCAAGTTAAAGATAGATAATTTTTTTTAACTTTATTGATTATTGTCTACAATAAATGTATTTGACATAGTGCTAATGCTGGTTAAAGTGACTTGGCAGTCTTGATAGGAGGAATCACCCAGTGGTGATAATCCTTGGCGTGGTTAGGTAAATGTTGAAATTTTACTTACAATATAAAAATTTAGCTTGAACTAAATTAGTGGAATAGAAATTAGTTGACTTTGAATAGTTGAATTTTCTGAAATTCATGAAAATGAAACATATAAATGATAAATTAGAGTGAGCTAGAAGCAATTAATAATTGACAAATAATTATCTTACTATAATTATGAGCATATACTTTATAACAAGTACATAATAATATATAATTATGTACTTATTATAATAATATATAATAATATACTTATATACTTACATAATAATATATAATTTATAGTAAGTAATATATAATAATAATAAGTACACCATGTTTCGTTTCAATACGACAAATATATCCATGATTTTTGTGGATCATAAATGTTAAGTAGTATTGAGTGTGGTAAATGCCTGAATGGGTGGTCGCAGGGAACAAAACGGATGTATTTACTATCTGAGGACGAGCGAAGCGAGTCCGATGACATGCTGCAGTATAAATTTAACGACTTGAAAAATCATGAGGACAAGCAAAGCGAGACTAAAGTAGGGATAATAAGCGTAGCGAATCCGATGTGAAGAGGAAAAATTTCAAGGTTATCCGTACCCGATTTTTTTAATATAAAGAAATGTTTTAATGAAAACATAATATGCAATTTAGGGGAGTAAATTTTCCTCTCCCAAATTGCCTTAGGTATTGCAAATTAGGTATTGCAAATTAGGTATCAAGGAAAATTCGCTGAAAATCGTCTATGTGATCTTATTTGAATGCAAGACATAACTATAAAATCATGAAGTTATAAAAATGTTATCCAAAAATACAGACTAGAAATTTTCTAGAAAAATATATTTAATGAAACATATCGAGATAAAATAACACCCCACTCACAAAATTAAACTGAAAAATATTCTGATAAGGATTCTGATACCCTTAGACCACATTACCAGCTAAAATTGTCTAGTTCTAGTTTTATTTTAAAATAATTTCGATTAAAATGTTGAAAGAGTTTTTGAAACCCAAAATAAAATAAAAATATAGTGAAATAAACCAACAATAAGTTTTTTTAAAATAAATAAAACATAAAATGCGATCTCATTAGCGTTCTCTTTGAAATTTTAATATAAAACAAATATGAGATTAAACAAATAGATAATTTCCTTTGTATTTTAATAAAATAATAAAGGAATAAATAAGTGTGGATAGTTAGCTTAATACATTAATAAAAATAAAAAATCAATAATAAGCGAAAAAAATTGTAAACAACAAATTAAATTTGAATTTTAACAATTAATAAAACAACCAAGTAATTTTTGTTTTAAATTTAATAAATAAATACAATACAAGTCAAACATTACTACAATGAAATTTAAAAAGTATAGAATTAGAATATTGATAAAAATTCAACAGTGAAAATTTGATTAAGTTTTCTTTACAATTTAAATTGGTTGCAAAAATTTTGTGATTAGAAATGGAGATTGACCTTGAAACGAAGCAACAATTGGTGATCATCGGTTTGTTGGTTTCTCTGCCGTTTTTCTTGGTGAATATTCTAGTCTATTCGTTACTGAAAGACTTACGGCGCACTGTTCATGGAAAGATATTTATATCGTTGCAGAGTTCCATGTTAGTTGGTTATACATTGTTGGTAATACTCCATGAAAGGCCTGATGTACAGTTCGTACCATGTATTATGTTAGGTAAGTTTATATAATGAATTTAATGAATATAACCATAGAGGTTTATTACTACAGGGGCCGTATTGATTGAATTTAGAAACATCGAAAAAGTAACCTGACAACCTTCGACGATCAATATAATCAAATAAACAGAACAAATACAGTAACTTTATATAGTAACTTATATAGTAGTAACCTGGTCACACCATACGAAAATTAAACGACAAAACGCCAACAGACGCTACAGACTCCTACACAGACTACTTAACAAACACTCAAAACTAAGAATACACAACAAACTACTCATACACAACACTATAATTAAACCAACATGCGGCATAGAACTCTGGGGAAGCACGAAACCATCAAACTCCTATCGTATCCAATCCCTGCAGTCTAAAAAAATTAGAAAAATCGCCAATGCTCCATATTATCTTTCCAATCATACCCTTCACAACGATTTCCGAATCCCCTTTGTCCGTGATTTATCTGCATCCCGATACCGTACCTTCCACAGTACTTTCCAATCCCATCCTAATCCTTTAGTTCAGTCCTTATCTTCCCTTTAAATCCCTGGCAACACAATCCACAGATTGAAGAGGCAGTGGCCGCGAGACCGTCTAAATTAATAAAAAAATATGTAAATTCGCTGAACTCCAACAACCTTTATTAACTAGTATTACTACCACTTGTTTATATTTTTTTAATATTGATTTCTTCAAATAATTTATTTTATTCAATTATACATATCTTCTTTGATTTGGTTTATCTTACTATTTTAATATTTATATTATCTATGTACATATTTATTATTTTATCTTTTCATTTATTTATTTATTTTCTCTAGCGATTATTAATATTGAATTGGCCTTTTTTCTAATTATTACTGTAGTCATTATATAGGATTAGCTCATGCCAGCAAGTACTGCCACTGGGTAGATTCTTGCAACAGTCATATCAAAGCCATATCTTATCACTGTTACTATTATTGCTAATAACATATGTTTCATGTAGTTGCAATATTCAACAAAAAAAGTTTAAAAAATATATAGTAGAACGTTTAAAATACAAACCAAAACACAAAAATGTGCGGGGAGACGAAAACTATTGATTTATTATAACCTTAATTTCCTCTAGTAGGATGTTTCAATGAGGTTACACAGAGCTCCTTAGAGCCCCAAAATAATGTTTCAGGCCTATCAATGTATAGATATATGCTATGCCCCTCTAGTAATGTATCTCTGTGGTAAAAACTGTGAATAGTTAAAGTACAAGTAAAAGTCCTGTAGTACAGGGAGATTTTCTACGTCAAATTATGTATGAACCATTTGGTCATAAAGATTGAGAAAACCACAAGTCTGGTGATTTAATCTGGGGCTGTACAATATGCTGACAACAAAATTTTAAAATCATTACAACAATTTTATTCTTAGAAATTCCCAAAAAAAATATATATAAACACGTACTCAACACGTACCAAAATGGTACCGTATGGAAAAATGTTACTTTTTGAGTACGAGTTACCGAAATATTGAACTTAAACTGAGAATAATGTTACTTTCAAATCAAGCAAAAGTTTTTAATAAGATAAACTTTTCTTCGTAACCTCGATTATTAAACCTACTTTAATATATATTATATATATATATATATATATATATATATATATATATATATATATATATATATATACCAAAAACTTAAGCAAAAGTTGGATTGAAAAAGCGCAGACTTCAAAGAAAAATTCGCCCGACTTGGGGACCTCCGCGCCAATTGTTTTTTAATCTGAGTAACTTTATTGAAATCTACTCTAAGAGTGACTTTAGATTATACTAAATATATCGTAGTCCGGTTGTGTACTTTGATTAAGTTTTGAACTGTAAACGGTCAGTTTTTGGTTAAGTTAAGAATTGAAATTCTAGATCATCCTTATCACTTCGGGCTCGCTTCGCACGAACACAGAATGAGGAAATTTTTCATTTGTATTTTAGTATATCTTCGGATACGCTTCGTATATCTTCGTCCTTAAAATGAAACGAAATGCCACAACAAATCTGTTCACTCTTGAAATTTAAAGTTTTACATTTCAAAAACATCATCAGAAACTTCCCCACAAGTTAAAAATAACATGACAAGGGTTAATAACTTGGTTAAAAGTAAAAACGTTAATTACAGATCAACAAAATACAAATAAACAGTCCTGTTTATTTAAATTTTTTAAACTTTATGATGATGGTTGTTTGTTTGGTTTATTTTTATCTTTGTTAACACTGAAGATGGCACGTAACAGGCGGAAACGTCTGTTGTTAATGTAAATATAACTGAAAATTATAAAGGACTCAAGTTTTTATTATTTCACCTAGAATTTCAAGAGTGAACAGATTCGTTGTAGTATTTCGTTTCATTTTAACAACGAGCGAAGCTCTTATGAAGATATCGTAAAAACAATTTTATATTCTGAGAGCGTGCGAAGCGAGCGTGAAGTGATGAGGATGAGCGTAGCCAGGTGAGGTGAGGAAATGTTCTGAGGTACCCCGTACCTAATTTTTTTGTTAATTTGACATGGAATAGCCTTCCGAATTCTGAATTCTTATACTATAATTAATTGACGATTTGTCCAAATCATTTCTGAATCCGTATCACTTTTGTTATCATAAATATGAGTAATGTGACAACATGAATTAATTCATGTTGTTCATATATACTCATTATAAAAATATTTATAGGTCAGATCCTAGTATTACAGGAGACCCGATTACGTAGTATTTCAGGAGACCCTATTGCGATTGTTTAGTATTTTAGGAGATGCGATTGCTTAGTATTTCAGGAAACCCGATTGCATAGTATTTTAGGAGACCCGATTGCATAGTATTTTAGGAGACCCGATTGCATAGTATTTTAGGAGACCCGATTGCATAGTATTTAGGAGACCCGATTGCATAGTATTTAGGAGACCCGATTGCATTTCAGGAAACCCGATTGCGTAGTATTTCAGAAACCCGATTGCATAGTATTTAGGAGACCCGATGCCCGATTGCATAGTATTTTAGGAGACCCGATTGCATAGTATTTTAGGAGACCCGATTGCATAGTATTTTAGGAGACCCGATTGCGATTGCGTAGTATTTCCGGAGACCCGATTGCGATTGCATAGTATTTCAGGAGACCCTATTGCGATTTCATAGTATTTCAGGAGACCCGGTTGCGTTAATACCAATACGTTAATAACCGTTTCAGGGTTAATACCACTTTTGGTAAAGGTAAAGAAACAATTTTATATGTCAGTCTAGAAAATACTACTAAAATGCATACCCACAATATCGCTGTTTAGATTTAACACAATAAATTGTTAATAAGTTCCTACATTTTGATTACAGGTTACACGATGCAGTTTGCGTTTTTATCAACATTTACATGGATGAATGTCATGTGTTTTGATATATGGTGGAATTTTAGGTAAGTAAATTACTATTTAAACTTATTGTTACGTGGTAGAGGGAGGACAGTGACATATAACTGCTGCTTAATTAGTAATCACAATAGACTAGATTACATTCAACTACAGAACTACAACTTAAATAATTATCACCCCAGACTAGATTGGAGCCACCTGCAGAACTGCAACTTAAATATTAATCACCCTAGTCTATATTAGAGCCAACTGCTGAACTGCAACTTAAATATTAATCACCCTAGACTACATTAGAGCCAACTGCTGAACTGCAACTTAAATAGTAATCACCCTAGACTATATTAGAGCTAACTGCCTGAAATACAAAAAATAAATTAATTACTGATGTCAACTAAAAAAAATTAATGTCATTACAATAGTAAATTACTAACAGATATAAGCAATAAATATATTTGTGAAATGTCATTTGAAAGTTTGCAAAATATGAATAGTTAGGTACAAAATAATTGCATGAAACACAAGCAAAATACTAAGGTAGATCTGGACATTTGTCATCATTCATGGCTTGACATCATGTCATGTCTCACTTTGTTTTGATACGTTTGAGTCACCAGGGCACCGACAGATCACACTGACCTGTCACTTAAAGTCTTAAGAACGTAAAATGAATTATTTATCAGAGATGAGTGTTGCTCCCTAACCACCATAATGCTTGGCACCCAATAAATATAATTTGATATTATCGAATTTTGAAAAACATGAATAGTAAACCTTGTATAATTGGGTGGGTCTCTGCTATATATAGGCCCATCCATAGAGAGTTAATTGATTTAGCGATAGGTTGGTACTACAACTAGAATTCACACCACATTGTAGTAAAACAAAAAAATTAAGTCTTAAAAGACTAAAATAATTCAAATCATTAAAGAGAAAAGAAAGATAAAAAAAGGTTATTTGAGGTTATCAACCAGCCATTATTGGGAAATTTTGAGATCTTATACTCTGTTTTTCACAAATATATTTATTGCTAATATCTGTTTGAAATTTACTACTCTAACATCAATTTTTAAAAGCAAAATGACTGGGAAGATTTCAAATTTTACATTATCTTTCTCCTCAGGAGCCAAAATTTTAATATTCTCCCACTAGATTACTTAAATTTTAACTAGTTTACCCCCCTAGGTTAGTCGACCTCAAGAGCCAATAAAGTTTGAAAAAAGAAAAGAAAATTTTTAACTTGAGCTGTAAAACTTTCTTCCATCTTTTATTGCATATATAATTTTAAAAATTAATTTTGTATAGTTTATTAATAACAATGATCAAACCCAGGGTGAGGTTTTCTAAATAAAAATATGCTTAAGTTAGTAAAAGATCTACTGTCTTTATTACTTCAAGGATAAAATATTCATCACTTATATAACTACTCCCAAAGCAGGATCTTGTGACATGAACTTGATAGTCATTGAAATGTAAAACTATTGGCAAAAATATAACAATACTACAATATAATATCATATTTCTTGCTTTATACTGTATCAAAAAATAATAGTCAACCTATGCTTCCCAAATAGACAGCTTGAAAAAAGTTAAGTTTTAGTTCAGCAGATGACTTTGATCTAGTTTAGAATTATTAATATTTAACTTGTAGTTCTGCAGTTCACTCGAATCTAACCTAGAGTGCTTTATTATTCAAGTTGTTTTTTTACACTTGACTCCAATCTAATCTAGGATTATAACAAATTAAGTTTTGGCTTAAGAGTTGACTTTAATCAAGTCTAGAATGATTACTATAAAAGTTTTAGTTTTGCAGTTGACTTTAATTAGGTCTAGAATGATGACTATTAAAGTTTTAGTTTTGCAGTTGACTTTAATCAAGTCTAGAATGATGACTATTATAGTCTTAGTTTTGCAGTTGACTTTATTCAAGTTTAGAATGATTACTATTAAAGTTTTAGTTTTGCAGTTGACTTTAATCAAGTTAGAATGATTACTATTAACGTTTTAGTTTTTGCAGTTGACTTAATCAAGTTTAGTTTATAAAGTGTTTAGTTTTGCAGTTGACTTTAATCAAGAAATGATTACTTACATTACTTCAGTTTTAGTTTTTCAGTTGACTTCAAATAATAATTTTAGTTTTTGCAACTTTATTATTTTATTTATATTAAGATTATTATTATTATTAAGGTGATTACTATTCAAATAATAATTTTGCTGTTGACTCTAATCTATTTTAGGGTTATTATTATTTAAGTAGTCATCAAATAATTCGGATGATTATCAAAAAACTTTAATTTTAGGTTGAACACTATAATTTCTAATTGAAAACATTACGACATCTTGCGCAAGCCACAGATGTGGTTGAGGTCTCATTGTAGTCAGAAACTTCAAAACATCATCAAACATTTCTATTATCATAAAATTGGGGCTAATTAATCCAACACCTCCTTTTAGGATGTAGGGTTCTGGCGATATAAAAATGTTGATGTCACCATATAAGTACCACATGCCCAGTTCTGCAATGTCCAGTGGTGTTCCTACACTGAACTGTATTTCTATTAACCAGTAAATCTTATGGCTTACCAATTATGAGGTAGAAAAACACCCCTGGCTCTAAGATGATTCAAACGAAGAACTTAATCAACTTACAAATTAACTTAAATCGACAATTAATTAATTTAAGTAAACAAATATTTTATTCCTTAACAGGGCAAAGAAGTCAACAAATTTAAGTGAAATAAAGAAATGTCTGTTTTACTCCATATATGCTTGGGGAGTGCCATTGCTTATACTACTGGGAACTGTGATAGTTGACTACACTCCTATCGTGGCAGATCATCACAAATTAAAACCTAAAATAGGTTCTACATCTTGTTTCTTTACCCGTAAGTAAACTCTACCTTAACACCTAAACCTTAAAAAATAGTGTTCAATATAATAGTGACCTTAAATTATAACAATTTTAATAATAACACACAATATTGTATAAGTGTTATGCAAATAAAAAATATTTTTTTAATGTAGTAGTAAAGTTACTGCCGCCCTCAAAAAAGTCAGTAAAGTGCGATTTCATTGCCAAGGCAGTAAAAGTAGTTATCGGACAGTAATTATTGTCCTAAATATTAAATTTCACTTAAAATAAGTAAGTAGTAATTTGCTAGATTTCAAGTATTTTAAACACTATTTGAATGGTGTTTAAAATACTTGAAATAAACTAATAGTTGTTTTAATAATTCTTAATTCAAATTCCTTGTAGAAATTTGTATTTTTTTTATATATTTAATCAAAAATCAAGATGCATAGTGAGGTTTAATGAGCTCTTAAAAAATAGTATTTCTTACATGCTGGCATGTTTATATTTCCTGGAAAAATATTTACTGAATCTCTATTGCGTGCCATTCAATAAATTTTTGCACCAATAAAATGCCAATTTACCTCCTTGTAAAATAATATACTATTTTTAATACTTTATTTAAATATATTCTACAGTCCTGCATGTCTAATCCAGAATTACTGATCATGTTGGTACTTAGCACCTCATTATAGTATAAAAAACGGTTCAATCAGTTGACAGCGTAGGAAAATAGTGTTGAGAAACCAAAGAGGTCAGCCAAATATGAAATTGTGGGTGTAGTTAAGCAAATGAGAGTAATATCATTGGCTCCCTCCCATTATGTCACCAAGCTATGAACTGATATTTACTGTGTATAAATAATTAAAAATAATATTAGATAAAAGTAACTGCCTCATTGAACAGGGCCAGAAGCAACAAGGTTTCATCTGAATGGGCCATCATTGGCAATACTGGTATTAATTAATTAATTTGTCTTACAGGACCAGAAGCAGCATGGTTATATCTATATGGGCCAATGGCAATACTGATATTAATCAACGTTGTTATGTTTGTTTACATAGCTAAAATAGTATTTTTTAATTCAAGTACAACACAAAATAGTTTAACTTATAAAGAAAGGTAAGAGAGTAATTTTCAAGTCTATGTAGTATAGTACTTAAAATGGTTAAAGCTCACTATAACTAGTCACACCGTGCTGTACTTGTATTAATAGTTATTTATGCACTGAGTCAGTAAAGAAAGTTATTATTTTCCTGAGCAAAATAAAAAAGTTGAAAGATGGTTCCTAGGCGAGAACCGAAGAAAGTAATTTTAGAAAAGGGAAAATAGCATTTTACTTCCAAGGAGTATACAAGATTTTATTTCCTGACATTGATGTAATTATTATAATCATTGATGAAATTATATTTTATTTTTCAGTCCCAAGGGAGTTGTAAAGTAACTTTTTCCCCTTGGGAGTAAAAAGCGTTCCTTTAATCCCTAAAAACTAGTTAGTAAACTTCACATTATACACCGACTTGAGATTAAAATATTGAACATCCTAATAATAAATGTAACAATAATAATCAAAGGCAAGGGATAGCTTAACCAAGACAGAAGCAAATGAAACACAAACTAAAGAAATCATATTAGTAATAAGATATCCCAGTATAAGAACCACAACTTTAATACCAAACCAAGCATAAAATTAACCACAAAAGAGACATTATAACTCTAAATTAGATTGATTTGACATTAAATAGTTATTTTGATTTATTCAGTCAATAATATTATGCAGTATATTTTAGAGAGTTTCCAAACTGGAACAAAAGTGGGATTGACTCTCCTTGACCTCTCTCATCACATTGCAGCTACACATTTTTTAGTCCTCACTTTTATTAATTAATAAAATAAAAAAATGTAGTAATAAAACTTTTCGGATTATATACAAGAAACTGTTCTATTAAAATAACATGTAATTTTTTTGCTCTGATATAATACACTAGTTCCAAATTCCAATTCAATTAACTTTTTTTACAATTTTTTAAATACGTACTTTAGTTATTTGATGAAAATTGAAATAATGCTGATAATGAGATGAAACACATATGTTGGCGTTATATATGGCTACATGGGAGCTACATTTCAAATCAATCAAATCAATTTTCTGCGTTTTATGAATTGTTAAAAATTTTGTAAAAAAATTAAAACATTATTTCCCGTAATTAATGTCATATTTTTTTATAAATAGTCATAATTTTCTAAATTATTATTATCATTATTTTTGTATTGAGTTTCACACCTTTCAGTGTCAAGGGTGACCAGGCAGGCTTTTAACTTTGCCAAGGTGCCCCCCATTTTTTACATCCATCTTCAGTCTCAATAATGTCATTTGCCCCAGCATGCTGTTTGGTTTGTGGTTTAGGAATCCTGAATAGGTTTTATCCAAAAACTATACAATGAATGAATGAATGAATGTTATTTTTATTGTTAAGACCATATAAAATTATACAATATAAAATTTACAATGGCATAAAATCGTCATAATATATAATTAACAATAATATACAGCCCTGACATGTAGTGACTGGACACCAAAGGTAGAATAAGACAATTTTTACTACAGTTATCTCGAGACAAACAAAAAAATCAAACATCATACAATGTATGCAAACAGTTCATTCAGTTAACTCTAGTCAAAGATAAAGCCAAAAAAATCCTAGAAAATGATTTCACTAAAATGTGATAAGCAAAACAGGTACTTAGATCAAAATTTGTCAAGAGATAGAAAAAGTAACCCATTGAAACTCCAATAAAATAAATACGACTATCTTTAAAACCTAATCAGATCTTTTCTCTTAGCACTTGATTTTTTGCCAAGTTTCAATGAAATTGGATCAGCAGTTTGTTGATTTACCGTTGAGCTGTTTCAACTTTCACTGTTTAGTACGGGGGTACTTCAGTACTTTTCCTCATCACATGGATTCGATTCACTCATCCTCCCAAAGTAAATACAAGTCATTTAAATTATACTGCAACATGTCTTTGGACTTGCTTCGTTTGTAGTAAATACTTCCGTTTAATTTCCAGTCGTCACCATTCCAGGCAATGACCACGCTTGATAAAACTTAACTTTTATGATCCAATACAAATCATGGATATACTTGTCGCATTGATACGAAACTTGGTGTACTTATTTATTACGTAAAGGTTTCTTGAACCAAATTTCAACTCAATCAGATTATTTTCTGATTTCTTAACTTTTTTTAAAAAAACATACAGTATTCATCTAATAAAAATATTGAACTAATGCTGATAATGAGATGAAACTTAGCACATATGTTAGTCTTATACATGGCTGTATGCGTGCTAAATCTCAAATTGATCACAAAATTTTGCTAGTTTTATGAGTTTTTGCAATTTTTTGTCATTATTGCGTGTTAATGACGTCATAAAACAATATTTCCCGAACAGCACAACTACACATATAGACCGATATTGGTACAAAGTTTCTCTAGCATAAATACACTGGAAGCTATAATGACAACAGACACACACACACACACACATACAGACAGACAACTTGGAGAAAACCACTCAGGAGGTTTACTACACCTAAAACCATTCATTCTGGTGACATCCCAGTTTCAATTTTATTGCAAACACAATACTTTTTCTATATACCTTCCATATAAATGAGGAAAAGTCAAAAGTGCATTTTACATTTTTGCTTATGCAATGCTTTTCTCTCCTCTTAGGAGTTAGGGAAGCAATTTTATTCATTGATTATTATCTTGTTATTTTTATTTTTAAATAAAAATATATTGTTATTTTTAAAACATAAATTATATGTATATATTTATTTATTAATAATAATAAATTATTAGAATTGGTAAAGTATGTCAAAAAGTGTATTAATATCAATCTATTTTACTTAATTTCATTTTTTGTCTCTCATTAGTATTATTACAGTCTATCGTTTAGTTTAAAAATCCCCAAGGTCATAAGTATTTTGGGGATTGACCAATCCCCAATCAGAGAAGCCGCTGCCAACCTCTCACTTAAAAGAGAAAAAAATCCCTACCACAATTACCGCTGTAGGGAAAAAATCTTCATCCCGGCAATCGTTCACTTTGTTTGTGGTTCTTCTTTTGATTACATCGTTTTGAAAACTACTTTCAAATTAATCTTAAAAATGCTATTTTAAAATAAATTACACAAAAGAAATGTAAAACAACATCGCCAAGAAAATACAGGTAAAATAACCTGATTTGTTTACATAGTTTTTTACCGCTTCTTTATTGCAGGGATTTTTTTCTTAAGAATCAGTGGTGTCTAAACTGACCTGTCAAGATTTTTAAACTAAACGATAGACCGTAGTACTATTATTTTTATTTTCTTTTTTAATTTTTTTATTGTATTATTTCTTATTATTTTTACTTATTTGTTTTTAATCTCTTTATGTTTATTTTTGTAAAGTCCTATGTTATTATTTTACTTTTATTTGTTCAAATATTATTTTTTTCTCTTCTTTAGTTATTCTATCTGCTATAAGCTAGCCCATAACCTTTATTTTCTCATTCCATCTTATCATTCCCCACACTCAGGTCTATATAGACCTTGTGGGATTGCCTCAAATTTTAATTGATTGGTGCTTATTGTAAATAAAAAATCCAATTTTAAAATTGTAATTCTATTTATGTGACTTTTTATTTTTGGCAATAAAAGTATTTTTTAATTGAATTGAATTATTTAATTTCAGATTTAGTGTTTGTTTGAAGTTGTTCATAATAATGGGTGTGAGTTGGGTGGCAGAACTTCTCTCCTGGGCCTTTGAATACAATAACATAGTATTGTAAGTATTTAAACGCATTTACTTTTTGTTTATCTTATATATTACATTACGACAAACAGCTAAAATCAGTCGACATCGTGGGAAAATAATGTGTAGGAGCCAATGAGGTTAGTTCTGGATGTTAAACCACGCCCTCTATTTCATATCAGGCCAAACTTATTGGTTCCTCAACACTATTTTCCCACGATGTCAACTGATTTTAGCTGTGTGTCATACTATAGCTCTAATAGGTTTTTTACTTAATACTTATTTATTTTTCAATCAATATTAATGAATTATTTATCAAAATAATATAAAATAATTAAAATAGGTATATAGTAAAAAATTAAACTAAATCTACTTGTAAAAAGAAAATTAAAGGTGTAAAAATTAAAAACTACTGTATTGCTAAATGAAAATAGATATTGGTAGAAATAGTCCATTAAAAGTCCATATTAGTTATGGACATGTAGATTCTTCAACAAAAACTCATAAAAATCACAATCTATTTGGACAAAACTGAACAAATACAATTGTATTTAATAAATGTCTCAACAAAATCAGTAATTTTTGTATACTATTTTTTATAAATATTTTTTATACTCTTGTTTGGCCTTAAGTAATGTTTTATTTGGTTATAATGAATTGTTACAGCTGCATAGCAGACATAATTAATTCACTACAAGGAACGATAATATTTATAATATTCATTTGCAAAGCACCAGTGATACGTCTTATAAAGAATGGACTTTGCCCAAACAGATCAGCTTTAGAAGATACTATTAACTCATCTTGCAATTATTATACCACTAAGAACGAATGCTACAACGAAACAACACAGCCTTATAATGACTGTGTTCAGATGACAACGCCAAAGAATACAAATTTAACAGCAAATGGTGAAACAAAACATTTAAATACATAGGAGTTATTAATTAATAAGCACTGTTGGAAGAACTTATTATTCGAATTAGGATTCGCTTGAAGAATGAATTCGTTTGTCCTTAAAATCTCATAATTATTTAAAATCTAAAGAGTTATGACTTAAGATTCGCTTCACTTGTCCTCAGAATGTCATGATTACCCGAAGCTTAAAGTGGTCACGCTATGCTCAACCTCAGAATAGTTATTATATAACACACGGCTAGAATTAGTTGACAGCCCACCATAATCTCAATGCTTTCAACAAAAAAATCCCTTCTTTTAAAGTAACAAAAAAATTCCCTACTCTGGCAACACTGTAAGTCAGGTTATGTTTTGAATTTTATTATTTGTTTTTATTTGATATTATATTTTTTTTAAATTATTCATTTACTTTTTAAGTTGGAATATTGTTGTATCTTTTAAATTTACCAACTAAGTGTTGCTTTAAATTTGTTGTTGCTTTGAATTAAGCGGAGTTAAAGTTGTTAATTACATAATTCAATGGATCATAATAAATTCTATAATAAAAGGTTATCAAAATCGTCAGCTATAATTACTTTTTCCAAAACCAACTGCTTTTTTTGTGTCAATTTTGTATAGTTGAATGCATATTGTTCCATATAATAGAAATAATGAGACACACTACGCATTCATAACTTAAAAAAGTCAAGACTATTGTCTATTGAAAGACATGACATTTTGTAAAAAAAAATCTGTCTCTTGTTTGACAGACTACAGAACCTGTGCTGTACTCAAAGACTAAGAAATGCTTGAAGAATACGTCAATGTCTATGCGTCAAATATAGGCACTCAGATCATATTATAACTCTGCAATAATTGGATGAATTGAACAGATTGAAATGAAACGAAACGAGGGAAATAAAACTGGCGCAAAGTAACAAATGTTTACAACCAGTGTTGATTTTATTTACCGAGGTTAA
This sequence comes from Microvelia longipes, assembly GCA_018340805.1. Lineage (NCBI taxonomy): Eukaryota > Metazoa > Arthropoda > Insecta > Hemiptera > Veliidae > Microvelia > Microvelia longipes. The sequence goes on along the minus strand of JACMZG010001911.1, from coordinate 55,346,367 downwards.
AGAGGTGGAGAGGGAAGGGGTGCGGTCGGTCTAAACCAATAGAATTCTTTTCTTCCCTCATTTTTTGGTGCGCTGTCAACTGACTTTAGCCGTGTGTTATATTATAGGTGAACAAATATCTAAAGTGTTACAGCCTTAGGTTAATTCAAAGCTTAAGTAATAATACATTACATAGGCATTCAATCAAATAATATGAGCATATTAGCTCCATATTTTATTAATTCATCGTATGATTTGTAAAAGGTCACAATTTTAATAGATGTAAACAAGCTTTCTCATATAATTTTCACACCTAGAAATATATATGCTCCCAATAACGTACAAATTAAAAGTTGAATAGCTATCGAATTTCTACTTCAATATTTTGTAGCCCTGCTTCTGAGTAGTTTTTACTAACTTCTGTGTCATCATCATACCTCCCATTGTATTTATTCCAGAACATTAAAACTTAATACGAAAATCAATCTTTAGGTCTCAGGTCTCATCTTAGGCCTAGTTGTGCAATCCAGAAAATAATTTTTTGACGTCATTAACTGTCATTGATGACACGGCTAAAATTTAAAAAATCATAAAACCGAAATTTTTTTCATCGGATATGAGATTTGGCATGCTTGAAATCATATATATAAGACATACATAGTACATACATATGTACTATGAACATTTTGGTTAAAAATCGAAGAATAATCCAATTGAGATGAAATTTGGTGCAAGGGTATTCCTTTATTGTTTTTGTTTGATCAAAAAAGTTAAGCTGTATCAAGCGAGGTTCGTGCCTGAATGGATGAACGCTGGGAATCAAACGATTGTATTTACTGTCAGAGGGTGATAATAGTGATACCGAAATTATAAGAAAAAGTTGTGAGGTTCCCCATACCCAATTATCTTAAACTTACTTTATCAAGCAACAATAAACAACTCTACACGTTTATTTTCAGTTTTTGTTGCTGCTGAAACCAAATTTTCTAATACATTTTAAAAAGAATCTCTACAAGTTAGATAAATATTATCTATAAATAATAAAATCATTAGTTATAATTTTTTAATGATAAATATTTATTATCAATAATTATCATATTGTATTTTAAATCAATAAACATATTTTTAATTTATATCCCAAAAATGATAATAATTAACCAAAATTATTCTTGGATGTATTTGATCATTTTGTTATCTAATATTTTTTTTAAAAAAATGTTAATGTTAAATTCATGCTGATTTGATATAAATTTAGTAAAGTCTTTCATATACCGATTGTATGACCAATCATAATTTTGTAAATATTATTGTTGTAAAATAAATATAAATAAAATACATGTTTTTAATGTTATAAAAACTGCGAATTCATGAACAAGAAGATTGTGCTAATACAGGATTGGCAGGTCATTGCACTGATGTTAAACATAAAGTGAACTTGGACCCTATTACAGTAAAAAGATCACAACATAGCAGAAAATGCATGAGATGCTCTTCATTAACCATAACAATAGGTCAGATGTTTGTAGAATCAGTGAACCCAAAAACATATATTCCTTCAATTAATGTTTACTATTATGAATTGCTCAGATTGTCAAACAAACATTTTTGTTTTAGCGAATTTTGGAAGAAAAAAAAATGAGCTTAAGAGGTTGGGGTCATGGAGGGGGGGGGTGTTTGGTTTTTGAAAATATATATATATATATATATATATATATATATTATATATATATATATATTATAATATATAAACACACCACGAGATTTTCGTGTCCTAGACGTTTCTATTGGAGATGATAACTTCCGAATACTTTCTCAGAACGAAATGAAACTTGGTACAAAAATCAACCTTGCTCCGAACCCTATTCTTTATGGAATATGTGTGACGTCATTAACCTTCAATAATAACCCCACAAACATTTCAAAAAATCACAAATCATCATAGAGTGTTAAGATTGGGCATTGTTTACACATATACTACTATGGGGTCATTCATCACCAGCCAGGCAGAGGGCTGTCAGGTGACCGACTCCGATTTTCCTGAAATTATAATATGTTGTACCCCCCATAGGTAGGAAATGTTTCCCAAAGTAATTTTATTTTAAATTGATTATTGTAACTTTGAGGGGGGTTCAAAGTTCAAAAAAATTCAAAATCCGGAGCAAATTTGGAACCAGTTTTTACCAAATGTTTACCCTATTCTTGTTTTCTCCAAAGAAGATCTGCAGTCATTACGACTTTATTTTTTAAAAAAAATTTGTTTGCTTTAAAGCTACAAAGTACTTTTTTATGAATTGCAATAATTGTCCCATTACTATTTGAACACATACTGAGTAAAATATTCTCATGAGTCTATATCTTCGGATTTTCAATTTCATGCTTAACCAAGTATATAAAGATAAAGAAAGATAGTCTTGGGATTTATTATTCCAGACAAGAAAAAGTTAGTGTGTAATTTGGTAGTTTCTGGCACAAAACTGATTAATCCAAATATTTTCTTTATATAATAATGACCAATTTTGAGTAGATACTCAAAATTCAGTCATTAAGATGGTAATAAAGAACGAGATAATTTTATAATACTTACTTAAATAGAGGAAAGAATTTTATGGTAAGGAAAGTTAGTTTCAGAGCTGCCAAGAGCTCTTACCTATTATCTTATGTCTGACTCTCTCGTATATCTTCCGACATTCTATACCTATTATATTCTTGAAAGCTTAGAAACTCACCATTAAAGATAAATTTACTATGCTAAACGCCAGGTTTTTATATGGTGTATACCAAATTTGGTGTGTTCCTGATGAATTGTGGTTGAAGTATGGGGAAAAAAATATAATATTTGAGCAAAAAGATAGAGATAAAGCCACCAAGTCAACAGGTGAACATAATGAAAAAGAATGAGATAACAAACAAACTTGATGATCCAAGGTCAATTGAAAAAATAAATACCAATTATAACCGAAAATATATATTTTTCATTGTATGTGTTTTTCTCGCAATGGCTGTACATTCTCATCGAGCTTAAGTTTACAATTATAAATTAAAGTTTGTGTCCTTGTAAGGATTTTTAGAGAAACGCTTAAATCTCATTTATCAATAATAAAAATAAATTTCCATACCAAATTATAAAGTAAAAATGGAGGAAATTCATTACTTCAAATATTAGAAGAAACTCACGTGAAAGTGTTGTAAATCCTTGTTGCTATTGACCTTCATCTTCAGTAGGGTCACCATGAACCTACAGAGATGAAAAACAAATTACAAATTCACAATACCCATAAAAAGATTGAAACAAAATAAATAGGCCAGATGTCTGACCTGGCCTAAATATATCATTACTTCTTTGGTAAATATTATCCATATAAGGTAATTTTGTTACCTTAGGTAACTATAAAAAGTTAAATTGGATGCTTAACTTAGAAAGCAGATTCTAAGATAGCAGAAATTCTAAGATACTTAGAATTTAAAATTTATTCTAAAGATACCAATATTATCATATTCTTGCCATTTTTCACCATTCTATAGGTAGAAATACATAATAGTTGTTTATGCACCAAGGGAGTAAAAATACTACTATTTCCATGAGCATTTAGTTGGTTCCTAAGGCCAAAGCCAAGGGAACCAAACTATTTCACTTCCAAGGCTAAGCCGAGGTATTATGTGTAAAACTTCTGAGGCAAAGCCAAGGGAGGTAATTATTATGAGGGAAAAATTTCATTTTACTTCCAAGGTGCATACAAAATTTTATCTTAAGACGTTGATAAAAATTAATAATCGTTTTTAGTATTATTTTCATACGTTTAATCGTATTTTGGTAGGTCCCCCTTATAAATTTTAGGGGTCCTACCACCGGGAAAGTGTTAAAAAATGTATCAGTCCAAATAATAAATTTAGAGGATGTGGCTACCAAAAAAATTGAAACTACCCTCTGTAATAAGATTTTGGGAGCTCTTATTCTAATTATAGAAAAAGTTACTATTTAATCCCAAGTGAATTAAACTTACAGCTTTAGCAATCTGAATCCAATCTAGAGCAGAGATAAATGGATCAGCTTTTGTCGGAGGTTGGTCCCAATTCCAGTATACAAGTGAATCAAATTTATGAGTTGCTTTCAAATGTCTCGGCATGTTGTCAGCATTGGGACGTCGACCTTCCTTGAATATCCTACCAGTATAACCTTCAGGAACTTTTACTACTTTTCCTGTTAAAGGATAGCCTCTGAAGGAAGCAGTTAGATCTGTAATAACAGGATTAAAGTGACACTTCTAAAGTACACACACTTCTAATTAAAGTAAACTTAAAAGCCTAAAATAAGATAAGGGAAGTTATTCAAGAAAATTATTTTCTTGAGTTTCAGTGGGACTTATTTTTATTTTATTACAAAGAAATAAGTCTTACTTAAACTCAAGTAATGTTCTTTAAGACAAACAAGATTATAAAAAGGGGAGTAATAATTCCCACTACTATTAATTATAATTAATATTAACTTCCACTTGTTGTTTTAGCGAATTTACTTCTAAAACTTTGCAGTATAGCCCATTCATCAGCGGTAGAATATCACAAAACCTCTAAATTTTAAAGAACCGCATCGACTTTGATGAAACTTTACAAGTAAGCTCATTTTACCTCCCTCTTCAAAAGCTATATGATGAAAATGTGTGCTTTTTATTTTTAAGGGGTGAAAACTACCCTTTTATCTGTTATTGGGTGTAAATTAGTGATTTTTGTTGTATTTTCGTCAATATTTAAACAGTTATCACTGGTTCTATAATACCAATTCTGATGGTTTGAAAACTGATCTGTCACAAATTTAATATACTCATAAAAAAGAGCCATTTAACTTTTATAAAACCGATAGGAACAGCGCTGTAGGGTAAAAACTGTTTTTTGGAACACATCTGTAATAAGATATAACAAAATTGTTGTCACAATTTATTTTTAAATTTGAGATGCGGTTTCCAATGAGACCAACTCTTTTTTTATGATATTTTTTTTATTTTTAATAAGCTTATGTTATGTCACAAAAAACCTGCCTCTACTTCAATACATTTATTGTTTATGCGGTTAGAAGTTAAATAAATAATAATATAATTAAAATTGAGTATGCAAGAATATTAATATTAATACTTTGTTTAAAGTAAAAAGAAATGATAAAAATTTAGTTAAAAAATAGTTTGTTTTGAATAAAAGAGATAAGATAAGAAGGGATTGAGATCACAAGAGGGTAAAATAACCTGACTTACCCCCACCTACATATCGGCCCCCCTTGCAGCTGTAGGACTTTTTTTCCTTTTAGTGTGTTATAAGCGTTGCATTTTCTCCCTTCCAGTTAAATTACAGTCACGTGACTATGTAGAAAGATATAGCCCAAGGAGTATAGAGGGGCATAGCCTATCTCAATACATTTAGTACCTTCACACACACAATTCTAAAACAGCGGATTGTATTAAGTATGATATCTATTTGCTGTATGAAACATGCGGAGGGAATCCCATAGGACTCTCTAGAACTAGGGAGATGGAATCAAAATGAATCCCCCGATATGCTGGATGTACCTTTAGAGACGATCGTATTTAACAGATAACCTTCTCTTCAAACATTTATTTCACTTAAATATTACCGGTTTTCATCAAATAACTTTTAAAATATTATTTTGTTTAGTGTAACTTTCTTATTATGCAAAGAAATCACAATTTAATTAAATATATTTCTTGTTTTAAACTTCCTTTTAACCAAAAGTGAACCTTCACCATAAAAGACGCGATGTTTTGGCAGGATCAGTTATCATGTAATCTCTACGCGGAAAAAACCGTATCATATGAAATGCGTATTTACCAGGGTTAAATATACTGTGAGAGGATAGTAATTGAGAGGTCTGAAACATCGTTTTGGGGCTCTAAGAGGCTCTGTGTAACCTCATTGAAACTTCTTTAATGAGTGATTGAAAGTTATAATAAATCACCAAGTGAACACTGTTTTCTGTTCACTTGATTTATATTAATAGTTGAAGGTATTCAGGTTACTTTTTCGATTCAAACTTCAACCAATAGGGCCACAGTAGTAATAATATCATGATATAATCAACAGAATCTATTTCTTGAAGAAAAGGGAGATCTACAATAGAATAGAAGACAGATTCTGTCTCCAAGGGGTTAGACCAGAAATTTGAATCAATAACCGAAATTTAGTTTACCTAGTTACTCGTAATCAATCAATGAATAAATAAATTACAATATTTGTATTGGTGAAATACCTTGCGTGTTATCATTCTTGTTTACAGTGAAATAGGAACTGATTTTAGCTTCTCCATCGAAATGTATCTTACAAGGCATGTAATGTACAGAACTATTCTCTAAATCTACATTGTCTTTTAAATTAACCGTCATTTTTAACTATTTAAACAAATAAATTATTAAAAAACTTCAAAATACAAACCCCAGAAATCACCTGGGTCGGATATCATGTTTCCCGCTTTTAAGCTTAACAGTGTATCCAACAGTATAGTAAAAAAAGTAATTTAAACAAAGATTTGCAGACAGAGACATGTTTCATGTTTTCATTTTGAAACATAAAAAACCTTTAAAAAGTATTGTATAAGAAACGTGTTAAAGAAATTGTAGTCCATTATAAAAAGGATAAAAAGTACAAGGAATACGCAAAGAAGCCGAAAAATCTGATTGGTCAGCATTTTAGTCAATTTTATAAAAAGCTAATTTACGAAACAATCAGCAAATTTGACCCATATAGAGTTAAAATTATATTAATTGACGGGGCATAGCCTATCTCAATACTTTGAGAGGTCTGAAACATCATTTTGGGCATAGAGATATATACTAGAAGGAGCATAGCCTATCTCAATAAATTAAGAGACCTGAAACATCCTGTTGGGGCTCTGTGTAAGTTAAGGTTACAATAAATTAATCGTTTATGGATCCCCGAACATTTTTTGTGTTTCGATGTATATTTTAAACGATCTTTAATGTAAGTCACTGTAATTTCGTTTTGTTTATTTGATTATATTGATAGTTGGAGGTAGTCAGGTTAATTTTTCGATGTTTCAAAATTCAACTTATAAATAAGTAAGTAATAATATTATCCCTCTAGTAATAATAACTCTATTTTTTGACCCATCACCCTTACTTTAACCTCCCGTATTTTCCTAACCTTTCCCGCCATTTTTCCTTACAGTTTTCCTCGCCGTCTTGTATTCCGTTTCAACCTCGATATCGTTCTGCTCGTTCTCTTTACCTCTTTCTCTCCTGTTATATCTACTGCGTTATCTCTTAAATATTTAGCTATAACGATTATTATATTACTCAAATTTTTGTGTGCCGAAATAAGTGCCGTCGTTGAAGGATAAAAAAAGTAAAATCCTTTGTGTTGTGTACGAGTGTACGCCGTGCTGCCGGGTCAATTTTGGATGCGTTTAGTTTCCACTCTTCGCCAGGTTTGGCCAACTTCACGCCTGCGAAGAGCGTGAAAACAAAACATCTACTTTGGAAACAAGTAAGCCACGGATTGCTATATTTACCCTCTTTCTTGACATTATTAAGCATCTATTTCTATCGTTCTCTCTCTCTCTAACCATAGGGCGTAGAGATTTTTTCCTTAAATATCCTACACACACTTTTCAAATATTTTTTGAGCGCACGCTGTACTATAAGTACCACAGACGCTCGGTAACTTTATTTATAAAATACAGAATTTACAATATTTAAGTTCAAACGTTTTTATCTAAGTCATACGTAAAACAATTAATACAATACAAATTTATTCTTTTGTATTCTCGAGCTTAAATATTTATGCTATATATGCCTATTTATGATTTAATATGGCTAGAGCGTCCACATGGCGTAATAAAAACTTACTAACTTATGCGGGATATGTACCGATTTCTCTTATGTTATCTGTATTGTCAGTTGCAAAAGTAAGGAATATAGGAATAGGTAATATATATAGGAATGTCTGAGGAAGTGAACTATCTTTATTATACACGATTCCTCAGGTTATCATTATCATAATTTCTCTTCAAACGGTATGAAAATCTTCTTATTTTTTCTGACATTGTTACAAGCACAGGATTATAACAATTATTACAGTAACTCCTTTTTACAATTACTTACAAGATATAAAATAATAAAAATAAAATTCAATAAATTTGTATTATTCCTTATAGTACGACACACGGCTTAAATCAGTTGACAGCGCGGAAAAATAGTGATGAGGAATCAATTTGATTGGCCTAATTTGAAATTGAGGGTGTGGTTTAACATCCAGGAATTAACTCATTGGCTTCCTCGCATTATTTGCCCACGCTGTCAACTGATTTTAGCCGTGTGTCGTACTATAAGTATAAACACACAGATATACTCTTAATGCACACACACGATGCAAATACCTTAATACACTCCTGTATAGATATATTATGTCTAGAGAGATCCTTGACTAACACTAAAACAAGAGGCATGTTAGTTTGTTTGTTGTTTTATTTTATCAGTTCATCATTTTACTGGTTTATATAAGCGGCATACTGCCACGATATTGTACAATATCGTATACACTGATTTTTGTACAAAGTTTCAACTTTCTAGCATAAATACCACCATGTTAACAGACACACATACATATACATAAATACTTTTCCTATATACCTACGGCATAAATAAGGAAAAGTAAAAATGCAGTAACTTATTATATACTAGAAGGTCTATAATTATTCTTAACAGAACACAAACAATTTCGGGTGGCCTTTGTTTTGATGATATAATTTTTTAAAGTTTTTCGACTTTATTAATAAGTTTTACATCTACAACTTTCATTCAGGTAGAACAAGTATTATTATCATCAGGCGCGTAAACAATATCGGTGGCTAAATATTTATTCATGATCATCTGATAGACAGTGTTGTAGTGTTGGAATGACAAGGGGCTATCTGTGCTACGTTCTGGTTTCTGTTTCTTGGATTCGTCTAATCTTGGGTTTATATAATAGTTCTGTTTATAAGGATTTGCTTCAAATCTGTATGCGTGATATAGTTGACCGTCAACTTCGTATATCTTGATATCAAGCGAATCTGTTAAAAGCCATCCTTCTAATAGGTATTCCTGGATTTTCTGCAATTATAAGCTTATGTATGAATAAAAGCTGATAAATATGGAACTGATCTTCCCAATCTCTTATTAAAAACACGGCTCACACATTACACCACGTCCTACCTTTAGCGAATTTTCACCATGTGTGGTGCTATAGACTCGTCTTGTCTTATAGACTAGGAACGATTTAAAATAACTATTTGGGCTGAAGGGTATTTACAAGAAAAATGCAATACATTCATATCCATGCAAACATACATTCGTACATTAGGGTCTGTGGGACCTAAAATGACAAAGTTTAATCACAAATATTATTTTTTATTACATGACATGAAGCCATGTTAAGCGAATTTTCATCACGTTGTCTACCTCGCGGTCGGCCAAGAGGCTGAAGGCCTCTTGTTTTTAACTATTTTTTTTTTCATTTGATACTACCGTGTTTTGCAAAACATGAATAGTTGACTCAATATAATTGTGCGAGAGACACCTAGGAAATGTAACAAGCAAAAAGCAATGATACATCTGGGAACTGTTCCATTATTCGTCATTCGTCATCATTGATGGCTCAACATAATGTCATGTCCCTCTGTTTCTTTACGTCTAACTCATCAATGTCGAGCCATCAATAATGACGAATGTCGAATGATGGAACAGTTCTCAGATGTAGCATTGCATTTTGCTTGTTACATTTCCTAGGTGTCTCTCGCACAATTATATTGTGTCAACTATTCATGTTTTGCAAAACTCGGTAGTATCAAATGATATATGTTTTGCTTGCCATGCATGATGGCGGTAAGAGAGCACCGCTCGTCTCTGGTAAGAACTTCACACTTAACATTATATTCTTCGGAATTAATTGAAGGTCAGAGTGAATTCAGGCTCTGTCGGTGACCTGATGAGTTAAACGTAACGAAACAGAGTGGGGCATGACATTATGTCGAGCCATCAATAATGACGAATGTCGAATGATGGAACAGTTCCCAGATGTAGCATTGCTTTTTGCTTGTTACATTTCCTAGGTGTCTCTCGCACAATTATATTGTGTCAATTTTTTTCACTCATTGAAATATTTTAATGGTATAGTCATTTAATGGTATAATTTTCATCAACTTTTTTAATGCAAGGGTTCACAATGCTATAACTATAACAATAATAATGATCAAGATCAGGATTTAAACATAAATTTACCCTTTGATGTCTACATGGAACAACCTGGTTCTGCCATAATTTCGCCAGAAGATTCTAGCCAAGAAAATTAGGGTGAAGGGGTATCTTACACTTACCAGGAAGCCAGCTACTGTCCATTTATTATTTAAGTTATTGTAATTTTGTACTGATTATTTGATTATATTTATAAGCGAAGATAGTCATGTTACTTTTTCGATGTTTCAAAATTTTAACTATAGAGGCCCTCTAGTAATAATATCTCTATGTTTATAACTATATACTTAATTTATCTTCAATTCATTTTGATATTTTTTACTTTGATATTAAACATAGTTCTTATTTTTTCGTATAGATATAGCTTGAGCTTTCCATACATTGCTGCTTAATTGTTTTAAAAAATACATTTACATATTCCACAATAGTAATATTTATCAGAAATTATTTTAAAACATTATATAACTGTGCAAATGTTCAAAAATAATATAAAACATATATTAAAAGTAAATATTTTTTTAAACGTATAAGATTGAGTAAAGAATGATAAAATAGAGTGAATTTTACATAAAATTTAGTACGTAAGTAAACAAATTTATGTCACTGGGTGCCAGGGTCGCCTTATGGCATTGCCTATTTGCGCAACTTCAGGCGCGAATTGATTTTTAATATATTTTTCCCATAATCAGAGGGTAAAATGTAATCAATTCCCTAAAATTGTATCAAAATCGGGGACAAAAAAATGATGGGCACAAATAGGTTGTTAAAACCTGTTTAAATATATTTTACCTTTAGAGCCAAGTGTGTGAACGAATTTCCCCAAATAAATAAAGCCAGAATTTTAGGATGTTTCTTCATTGTGTATAGAATATCCATTATACCTTTATCCGATATAAGGTTATGTGCCAAATCTAACATCCTCAACTTGGTCGATGCAAGAGTGAAAAATAAACACCTGGAATTAAAATAACACAAAGTATTATATCCTCATTTCACCATAAATGGTAAAAAAGGGTTTATGTATCCGCATAATATACTGTACTTTATTTCAGTATACAGTAAAACTCCAGGTACGTATGCTACTTGGTAGGATGTCATTATTAAGATAAATCCAATGGTCTACTAAGAAAATGCAGTTGAAGGCATGTATGACTGAAGTTGTAGGGTAAACAATTTTTATATTTCTGATAAAAAATTCATAAAACAATTTATTAAAAAAATTCTTCGCAATGGGTGCTTTCTTGATTAACAATCCATTTCTTGCTTAAGTTTCCGGTTTATGCCTTATAAATAACCTGGACAGGAGCTTTATTATTTGTTACACTAATTTTTCCACTTTTTTCAAAGGACTTGCGTTTAGCTGGTTATGCATAACTATGGAACACATTGCACAGTATTATGAACGATTCTATTTAAAGTTTCCAGTTATTTATCACGGTTTTTTCGACTTTTTGGTCACTTGGAGTGGTCGTATCGAACCAGTTTCATTCAATTCACAATATCAAAACATATAAATAAGTACCTTTTTGCGGATATAGCAATATAAATTTCAACTCAATATTGAATTGACATTTTGAACAAATCTTTTTTCTTTAAAATAATAAACAAGTATACAAAAAGTTTCATTCTAATACAGCCAATATAAATATAAAGGATATTATCCTACAAGGTTAGGATACAAGGTTTTTATCAGATCACCTATGTGAAGCAGCACCGTGTGTGGTCAGTGCAGATGGGTGACAGCTAGGGTTACATGTATTTTTAATGTCTAAAGACGAGCGTAAAGAATCCGATGTATACTAAAATATAAATTAAACGATCTTATTATTCTGTGGACGAGCAATCAGAGACAGAATTGGTAAGGAAGGGCGAATACGACGAGGAAAAATTCCGAGGTACTCAGTATCCATTTTTTAAATTTAGAACAAAAATCATAACAACAAAAGATCCCAAATCTTTTTTTAAGATTTTTGCTCCCAAAGCAAAAATCTTAAAAAACTGCGGTTTTTCTAATTCACTAAGTGTCTGGTATATAATTTTTAGGCGAATAGGAGTAGTTCGGAAATTTCAAAAATTTAGTGTCAGTCTACAAGCTTTAACAGCGTACTAAGGAGCATTAACAATTTCACAGCGTACCTTGCTCCGTAATCAGAAATAGTATTGTGATTCATTATCAAGGCCTCCAAGCCACACTGAGGTAAACAGTTAGACAGATGAGATAATCCTAAGCATCCTATATGATTAGCAGATATATCTAACAATTTTAGTGTTTGATTAGTCCTCAAACCAGCACATAAAACTTCTACATCACTATCGGTTAGATTGTTCTTCTCCAGGTGAAGCTCTACTAGGGAATCGTTCATCTGCAAATCGTTTTTAATTTTAATTACCCTAAATTTATAAATTAAATAAATAAATTTATTAATTAAATAAATAAGTTTAAATAAGATTAAATGGGGCCCTATTTTTACGTTCAAGAGAGTGTATAAAATTCAAACAAGGAGCCCCGTAACTTAATAATCTTAAGAAAGACTATACTAACATTAAACGGGGCCCTATTTTTAGGTAAAGAGATTTTATAAAACTCAAACAAGGAGCCCCGTAACTCGATAATCTTAGGAAAGACTAAGATTAAATGGGAAAGACTTTACTAAAATTTTCTGATGGAGTGTATAAAACTCAAACAAGGGCGACTTGATGATCTTAAGAAAGACTTACTAAGAAAAAACGCAGGGCCCTATTTTTAGGTGAAGATTGTATGCGACTCTTACGGTCCCTGGGACTTAATGATATTATGACAGACTATTCTAATCTCTACTAGGGCATGGATCTTTTTTACTTCTTTTACTTTATCTTTTGGGGTAAGGTAAAGCCTATAGGCCCCCGCATTGCGGGCCTATAGGTACGCCACTATGCCTATTGAAATTTTTTTTTCTTCTTCTCTTTTGAATTTTCAATTAAGAAATAAATAGAGTTATTATTTCTAGTACACACTAATCCTATTTTTATTTAAAATATTAGTAATTAGAGATTTTCTTATTTGTCAGAATTTTCTTATCATTGCCCTCAATCAAAATAATATAAATATAATATTTTTTATTCGTATCAACTATTAATTCTTTATTTTATTTATTTACTTTTACTTTATCAGTTGCGTTATTACGAAATATTTCTCTACTCTTGCTAAGTGCTATTTATCTACTATTATACACGTGTATTTTTTCCCTCATTATAATATTTTAAATTGGATGGACGACGGAACTACTTTCGTCCATCGTCGTAGTTAGATTCCATACTTTTTACAAAAAATGTTTTGTTTTTAAAAGTGTATTTTGTTATTTACATTTGTTTCTGTAAATAGACAAATTATTTATTTATTTAATTACATTTTTTTGACGTTCTCGTGTATATTTCGTCATCTTATCCCTATATATGCTTAGGTCTGCACAAAGAGACTAATAGTTGCAGGACATATGCTATAAAACGCAGTGATAAGGGGTCTAGAAGTATGACAGTTTCCACAGCAAGGATCTTGAATAAAGGGGATGACGCACTAAGTCGATTTGCCATACAAACAAGTGACCCCATCGAAAACCAGAAAATAGAGAGAATTCAACAAGAAACACACGTCAAAAACCAACTGCACATGCTTGGTACAAACTGCGCATGCTTACAATTCTTAAAACAGCACAGGTCTTAAAATTTAGAGGCAAGCTTACGTCACAATGGTTTCCATTGTTTATTGCTTGAGAAGGTTATAACAAAACACGCTTAAATTATCACTCACTGAAGAGGCAAAGTATATTCCAAAATTTAAAATTATATAAGCACAAATGACTTAACAAGCACCACAAATGTAACAATCACGAGAAGCACCGAAGAAAGTTGAGAAGCAAACTAGACAACCTTGCTACATAACCTGCGTTTGGCGCTTTTTTCGTTAAATCAAGGGGAAGGGGTAAGTTTGCTTCTAATTCTCTATCTCATACAACTTCCATGGGGTCAGAAAAGTTCCTTAATGCGTCATCCCCTTTATTCAAGATCCTTGTTCCACAGGGAGCGATAATTGGACTTACTCCTACTAGAATCTCCCTAGACCTCTACAACCCCTATCGTAGCAAATGTTTATAACCCACTCTAAAAAGGGCGGGCATTTTTCAGTAACGTCACAGTAAATCACTTTATACAACAAGTAATGGAAAAATAACGAAATTGTAATTATTATGATTAATAAAAAAAAAATTGACGACACCAAAAAAAATCTGAAAATCACCAAAATGAAATTGAAAATTTTATTTTCAGATTTGTATGCCACACTGCGACTAGGAAAAAATCATCCCATATGGGAGTTGTCCTAAATTTCAACTCAATACTGAATTGACATTTTAAACGAATCTTTCTCCTTTGAAATAATAAACAGGTATATAAAAAGTTTCATTCTAATACAGCCAATATATACTAGGTTTTTATCAGATCACCTATGTGAAGCAGCACCGTGTGTGGTCAGAGCGTAGATGGGTGACAGCTAGGGTTACATGTATTTTTAATGTCAAAGTTATGCAACCAAGCTACTTAAGAAAAGATAAGAGCTGTTGTATCTTCCCTTTAAGTATTAGTCTCTTTGGACAAGTATGTTAATCGTCTGTCAAAGTTAAGGCTATCAGGTATCTGATAGAGGAGGGTTGAGGAATAATAACTTGATTGAAGGAACAAGTGTCAATCCAAAGATCAAAAGTGACGAACAGTTTTCTGTTCGTTGATTTGTATCCACCTTTTCCGCAGCCAAGGCTCTATAGAAAGTGAAGGTGGTTTTGAGTATAGTCAGAAGATGTTATGATGATGATGGCAGTAAGACCTGAAACTTAGTTTTAGGATTACAAAGGCATGAGCTTACCTGTAACATATCAGATAGAATCCTTGCGAAATGATAAGTTAACGGTTGATAATGATAATGACCGAGAATTCTGTCCAAGAATAAAATCTGTAGTTTGGGATGCAGATTCCATTTAACTTCTTCCTCAGCATTATTTTCTAAGCTGAATGGCATTTTAGATTCAATACTGAATTCGCTGCAAACGCATTTCGGTTGAACTACTGGCTCACTTATTGTCATTGAAGATTCAGAGGTTGAAATCTTCGAGTTTGACTGACTAAGGCATTTAGCTAAGTTAGTTTTCTGAAATTAAAGTGTGATACGAAAACATGAGTACAGGGCTGTGCGAAGGTAAAAATGCGCCTGGGGCGGACTTGCAAATGGCGCCCCTTATTAAATTTTAAATTTGGTAGGCTTTCAGTAATTTCCGCAAAACATGGCGTAAACGTTTGTTTTGTGCTAATGTTAACGTTTACAGCAACATAGACGGCCCTTTGTGTAAACAATAACAAATGGTGTGTCTATATTTTCTTTTTAGGAATATATTTACATTATTTTACAATTTTTGTTTAATAAAAAAAGATCGTAAATAAATAAATTTGTTCATTTATTAAAATATAAACACGGTTTTAAACTAATGTAATTTTACATTACGAGGTATATTTCTTATCTCTTTTTGAAACTTGACAACAATATTTTGATTATTATCGAAAGACGTTATTCGAAAAAAAGGCAAAACATGTTTATTCAAGCATAAGCTTATCAAAAACATTGGAACTAATACCTTATCTGCGGGATCTAATAAACAATGACAGAAAAAATTTGAAGTATTTTTAATTATGTAATATTTTTAAAAAATATTATTGAGATTGTTCCCTTCAACTTTGCGCCCCCCTATCTATAGTCGGCGCCCGGGGCGGTTGCCTCCCTGCCCCCCCTTGAACGGCCCCTGCAAGAGTATACGAAGTTCAAAGTCTTCAATGTTAATTTGTGTGTATTGCTTGAAAGTTACGAAACGACAGTACCATATACAATATACGTCCTGTATAAAAAACCGTCATTTTTTCGGCGCCGTCGGCGCCCTGATGAGTTAGACGTAACGAAACAGAGTGGAGCTTGACATTATGTCGAGCCATTAATGACGACGAATGTCGAATGATGGAACAGTTCCCAGATGTAGCATTGCATTTTGCTGTTACATTTCCTTGGAGTCTCTCACATAATTATATTGTGTCAACTATTCATGTTTTGCAAAACTCGTTAGTATCAAATGATATATGTTTTGCTTGCCATGCATGATGGCGGTAAGAGAGCGCCGCTCGTCTCTGGTAAGTACTTCACATTATATTCTTCGGAATTAATTGAAGGTCAGAGTGAGTTCAGGCTCTGTCGGCGCCCTGATGAGTTAGACGTAACGAAACAGAGTGGGGCATTACATTATGTCGAGCCATCAATGACGACGAATGTCGAATGATGAAACAGTTCCCAGATGTCCCATACATATCCTAGGCGTCTCTTGCACAATTATATTGTGTCATATAGAAAAAGTATTGTGTTTGCAAAAAATCCGAAACCGGAATTATCCGTATCAGGTGCTTATAAAGCCACCTTAGTGGTTTTCGCAAAGTTGTCTATCTGTATGTGTGTGTGTCTGTTACATATTGTCGTAGCGCCTAGTGTATTTATGCTAAAGAGTTAAAATTTTGTATAAAAAATCAGTCTACCGCTGTATTTGAGCTTTTCGGAAAATTATTTTTCCATGCTTTTTGTTAGAACATAAAAATTAAGGAGCATTGAGCGTGGTCAGTGCTGTATGGTGAACGCTAAGAATGATACGGATGCATTTATCTGAAGACGAGCGAAGCGAGTCCGAAGGCATGTTGCAGTATAAATTTGGCCAACTGTATTTCTGAGGACGAGTGAAGCGAGTCCGAAGCAGGGAGGACGAGCGTAGCGAATTTGATGTAATGAGGAAAAGTTCCGAGGTACCCCGTACCCAATTTTTTTATACAGAAATTCTTCTTTTGTTTCTTTATTGTTAGTTAATTTGTAATAAATGAGTTAAAAATTAATAGAACGACCATCGGTGGTAAAAAAATTGTCAATATTACATAGATAAATACTTCGATTATTCCAGGATTTTAAATATAGAATCAGGCTCTTATCACTACAAATTTGGATTTGTCCGGTTTAACCCAGAAATAATAAAACCAAAACGGATAATTTAAACAATCATCAATTATTTAAACAAATTATCCATTATTTTAGTGGGTAAAAACAATTTATTACCAATTAATCAATTAAAACACCATTATGGTGAAAATTAGCTTCTTATCAGTTAATTTAATAAATAAATAAATAAATAAATAAATAAATAAATAAAAACTTTATTTCCATATAAAATAGATGAGCGAAAACATTTAAACAAATGACATTTTTTTTTATGGAAAAAGGAGATATTTCAGGAGATTTTACTCCTGCTCTTCCAACATCTCCTTTTCACATTTAAGTACCTGTTACAACAAATTTAAACAATTTAATGCAATAAAAAGGTAATTTTGAGTGTTTGTGAAAACTAAAATCATTTAAAAAAAATAAAACACTGTATTATGATTTTCACCTTTTTATCACTCGATATAAATACTCATTACAACCCATTAAAACCCTATTTTTCAATCAAATAGTGATTCTACTAAAAAAAACGCTCTAAAATTAATTAATTTAAAGTACTTTGAGAAAAATTCTAAAGTAATAATCGTCACAAATAAGAAAACAAAAAAACTCCCATTAGGACTTTTACAACTCCCTCTATTTCAACTTAAATCTTCTTGTCAAAACTTAATATGTCAGGACTTTTACAAAGATCGCCCTTTCGTTATCAATTTCTTATCAGCGATGGTGGTGCTGCTTCCATAGAGATATCATTACTAGAGAGGCCCTACAGGTTAAATTGTGATACATCGAAAAAGTAACCTGACCACCTTCGATTTATACGATCATATAATCAGTACAAAATTATAATAACTTATATATAGGAGAATATTAATAATACAAATCAAAACACTAACAATGTGCAGGAAGCCAAATACAATTGATTTGTTATAACCTTAACTCACTCTTGAAGGAGGTTTTAATGAGGTTACACAGAGGCCCTGAGAACCCCCAAAAAAATGTTTCAGGCTTCTCAATGTATTGAGATAGGCTATGACCCCTTTAGTATATATCTCTATGGCTGCTTTATACGGACTTTGAATCGCGAATACCTTAGGTTTTGTCCAATCTACTGTGCCAGGGTATGAGCAGTGGATAATAGCTAACTCGTCTTCAGTTAGATTCAAATTATTATCTTCTTTAAAATCTTTTTCTTTCACTTGATCCACCAATTTTCTTACGTACAGTGCAAGTCTCGATGCTGAACATTTCTTAGGTGACTTTTCCTTTACTTCTAGAAACAATAAACTCATAACCTTACACATGCACTGAAATTAAGTAAGAACAGAAATTCAAACCTCTGTCTGTACACCTTTTTTTTACAAATTTTTCATTTTTTACAAACAAAATTAACAAAACATTGTTTATTTTTAACATTTTGTAAAAAAATATAATTATTATTAAAAAATGTACACACATTTCTTCTAATTATAATTTATCCGTTTTAGGATAAACCGGGATTATCCGTTTTAGGCATTTTTAAAGCCTCCTGCGAGTGGTTATCAAAAAGTTGCCTGTCTGTATGTATGTGTGTGTCTGTTACCATCGTAGTGCTCAGTTTATTTATGCAAGAGAGTTGAAATTTTGTACGAAAATCAGTCTACCGCAGTAGTTGCGGTATTCGGAAAATATTTTTTTATGATGTCACTAAATTTCGAAAAATCATAATAAACGTAAAAATGATGCGATCGGATTGAAATTTGGCAATCATGTAGCCATGTATTAGACTATAATATAATTCCTAAGTTTCATCTCATTATCAGCACTAGTTCAATTTAATAAAATTATTTGTATACGTTTTTAAAAAATTGTAAAAAATCGGAAAATAATCTAATTGAGTTGCAATTTAGTGCAAGTGTATCCCTTGACTTAAAAAATAAGTCCTAAGTTTCGTATTAGTAAGGCAAGTATGTCCATGATTTTTGGTGGATCATAACTTTTAAGTAGCATCGAGCGTGGTCAGTGCCTGGATAAATGATCACTGAGAATGAAACGGATGCATTTATTTTCTGAGGATGAATGAAGCGAGTCCGACAGCAGTATAAACTTAACGACTTGTGTTTCTAAGGACGTGCGAAGCAAGTCCAAAGCATGGACCCTGAGCGTAGCAAATCTGATGAGGGAAAGTTCCGAGGTACCCCGTACCCAATTTTTTATCTTTAATTAATTTTGCTGTCTAAAACGAGTGTTTTTCATGTACTGACCGTGTTGTGGGGTTTTAGGTTATTTGCCACGGTTACTTCGGTAACTTAAAGTGATCCTATCGACTCTGGTCCGGTTTTAATCACCTCTAATTTTCCGGCGAAAATGAGAGCTTATAAATAAATACCAAAGAGGACTATTTTATAATTTTATCAAATTATAAAATGCATGTCGTACTAAAATAGATAATTACCACACTATACATGACCTATATATTTTTATAAATTTAAAATTCCCATAATCTATCAATATTACGATTTAAGCTCGACTTACCTTCAGGAGAAAATCTCTTGAACGGGTATCTATTAACTGATGCTGGAGCGTAATTCTTGCGAAGAACTGCCGCTAAGCACGCCAAGGAACTTACATTTTGATCTGTTTCGCTGATATCAAGATGAACTAATGTTTTAGAGTTCAGTAACTTCGATAATGCCATTCCACTCTAAAAAAAAAAAATAATTTGAATATGTATTAGGGTAGTTCGAGAGATATTAGTCGAGATGCCATCTCAGCAAACATTTTTTTTCAATAAATTCTTCGTTATTTAAAAATATATTGTAACTAGAGTGCCTATATAACAGAGTGAAGCCATAGGGCTACTCAAAAGCTATTGGTCGATTCTTGGATCAATCCCTTCCCTGTTTAGGTTACCGTTATGTAGCAAAGCATCAGGTTACTCTACCCTACAAGCTTCTGTTTCCTGTTCGTTGCATTTGTTATCGGCTGTGAAATTTTCTTTTTAAACTGTTTTTTATGAACAAAGACATTTTTTATTGCAAATATTAGTTGCATTGTGGTATTCGTATTTTATTGCTATTGTTTTTCTTAAATAATTGTGCTAAACGTAAATTTGTTTACACAATTACTTAATTAAATACTTAATATTAAATACTTTAACTTAATTAAACACAATAAATAATTATATTTTTTCAAAAGCATTATTAAAATAATTTCAAAATGAAAATCTGTAATAAAAAGATCAAAGAATAAAAAATTCAATGCTGAAATTATTAAGTAAAGTAAAAAAGATTTTTATATTTAAATATAGCGGCTCTATATTCTTCTTTTTCTTCTTATCTCTTGCAGTTAAAGATGTCGGACCGCCGCCATTTTTGATCCAATGGCTTCACTCTGTTATATAGGCACTCTAATTGTAACTGATTCCTTTAATAAAAATAGATCTGTTGCGTCTCTTAGTATTTCAAAGTAATACCCCTGGTGCAAACTCTTCGGTGTTGACAACACCCACCGCGATTCAAGAAGGCCTTGACTGGAAGAAGAAAATCGCCAATCAAGGTTTTTTGCTTAAGTTCTCGAGTGTGTGCTCGTTCCGGTAGGATCCGGAATTCGTATGTGTGTGTGGGCCGTATGGTAGTATTTCAGTGCAGTTCTCCAGGATCTACTCCGGATGGCTCATCTCTGTTTTTGGTAAATAAATGAGCCTTAAGTTTGCACCTCCCCCTTAAAATTGTATATTGTAATCTCTCCCCGAGACTCTCAAATCTTTAACTTGGGCAGTAGTAGGACGACCAAATTGGAAAAAAAACAATGTTATTAAGTAAACCCATGAATAAATGATGCAGTCATTATCTTTTTAGTTTGTAAGACAATATTTAAGCCAGTAAAAAAATCATTTATTACATTTGGTCCCAGTTTGTTTCCGTTTAGCCTAAGGGTACTTAAAGACATTTTAGACGATATCTCTGCCAGTCCCTCTATTCCTTCTAAACTAATTTCATTATTAGACAGAATAAGTTCTTTCACGGTACTGTTATCCTTAAAAATAATAATAATTTGCATTAGTCAATTGACAATAAATAATACAATGTTTGGGCATGTTTAATTAATTTTTACCTGATAAAGTAACTAAAGCAATGTCTATCTATCTAGACAAATGTGAGTGAGCTAATTTGTGATATGAACAAGCCCCAGATGCGCTAAGAGCTATTTAAGACTTAAAACATTTCAAACTATTAGCGAGAACGACGTAAATAGTCTTTTCGTCTATAAAACTAAATTCTATAAAAGAGCTCTGGTTACATCTTTCTCTTTTTCTACTTGTCAATGTTGGATAAGGAATAAGGAAGTCATAAGTCAAGTCGAAAAAAATGAAAATACAGAGCCTAGTATAGAGACAGGCCTACAGAGCTAGTACAGAAAATCAACATCAAAGAGACTAACACTAAAAAAAGGCCAAAACAAACGAAAATTGGTAAAACTAACAAAAATTTTGGTTAATATTTATTAACCTCTTTGATCAATATAGACATAAGTTGTAACAAGTCAATAAAGTCTTAAAAAAAGTCATAAAGTATTCCGAATTTTTTATTAAATGCAACTAATCCAATCTAACAACCTCATAAACGCAATTTTCCATTTGTTTTGGGGCGCTAAATTGAATGAAACCGATCAGGAGTCGATAAGACCTCTCTAAGAAACCAAATAATTGTTGTAAATAAAACAACCGTGTCAATGGCCGAAAAAGCTAAAATGTTGTCTGTAAACAACTATTTAAGAGATCGCTATCGTTTTCAAAGCTCTGAGTAGAATGAAATCGTCCCTGAGTCAACATAAATGCACTTAATGTACTTAAAGAATCTTGGTAGCGGCGATAATTTTTTCTACCGTTACATACTTGTATGTAACTATGTACATGTATGAACAACATTGTATTGGTTTATAATAGATAATCATGTTCACCACCAAGGCGGCCAAACGCCGATTTGTAAAATAAAAGAATGATTTGTAAAATAGATAGAAAATACTATTATTACTTTGAATTAATATTATGTAATTATTATTATAAGTTTATAACCACAAAAAAAATCTGTTGCGGAGGCTCACAAGCCGAGCGAATATCTCTTGAAATACTTAGCAATCCATTTTTGGTTTAGTTTTGTTTTATGCTTCATAACCTGAGAAGTAGCTGTACTATTTGTTACTTAATGTTTCGGGAAATGTTCAAGGAAATACGCATATTTACCCCCGTTGGGTTTGTAAAACTACGCCCAACTTTTTAAACTTGGCATTTTACACTATTATTTGCAATTATTTAATTTTTAGTAAATATGATACTGACCTGGTTATGATAACCTGAAAACTAAAGCAATCAATGGAATTTTGAGTCAAGAAGGAATTTATTTACCTTTGGGTAAATAAACACAACAAACTATAGAGTCCCTTAAACTAAAGAAGCCGCATTTTAAAGATAATTTACCCGAATTTCGGATCTCCGCAACAGTACTAATCTTATTTTACAAAGAACTTAATCAAATATGCGAATCTACAAACATGAGATAACTAAGGCTTTGTTTAATCAATTATGTTATAATTGAATACATAATTGACTGTAAAAATACCTGTAAAAACGGAACTAAATGTTGCATTACTCCATCGGAAGTGATCATATTATAAGAAAGATCAACAGATACGATTAACTGATGCGTGCAAAGATATTCGCAGATGATTTGTAAATCATTATCATTGATTCTCCTTCTGAAATCATAAAATAAAATAATTTTAGTGCGTAGGACCGCAAGCAAGAAACAATGCATTTCCTTTTAAAATGAGTGTTTCCTTGCTCTTAATCCCTAACTTGCTAAAGTTGAATTATGTTGGTTATAAAGTATGACTTCATAACCTGAGCTATATCGTTACTACTTGTTACTAGTTTTTCTGAATTTGAATATATTGCTGAAGTTGAAGGTCTATGAAGACTTTATAACCTGAGCTATATCATTACTACTTGTTACTAGTTTTTCTGAATTTGAATATATTGCTGAAGTTGAAGGTCTATGAATGACTTTATAACCTGAGCTATATCATTACTACTTGTTACTAGTTTTTCTGAATTTGAATATATTGCTGAAGTTGAAGGTCTATGAATGACTTTATAACCTGAGCTATATCATTACTACTTGTTACTAGTTTTTCTGAATTTGAATATATTGCTGAAGTTGAAGGTCTATGAATGACTTTATAACCTGAGCTATATCATTTCTACTTGTTAATAGTTTTTCTGAATTTGAATATATTGCTGAAGTTGAAGGTCTATGAATGACTTTATAACCTGAGCTATATCATTACTACTTGTTAATAGTTTTTCTGAATTTTAATATATTGCTGAAGTTAAAGGTCTATGAATGACTTTATAACCTGGGCTATATCATACTACTGTTAATAGTTTTATGAATTTTACAAAGGAAGTGCACATATTTATCCTAAAGGTCAAACTAAACTATGGATATAATTTAAAACCGGTACTGCACACCATTATTCGCACTTATATAAAAAGTAATTTTACAGTTTACACTAATTTTTATGTTTTAGCGGATTTCATTTGGAAAAATTCGGACAAAATAGAATAACAAGTTGTAATGCTACACCAAGTAGGAAAACAAATGCGATTTTTATCACACAGGGCATGCAATTTATATTTTGTCCACCAGGGAGTTGGCTCATACTTTGCAATGAGCGCAGCCATCTTGTTTTACCCTTATAAATGTTAACAAACTATTGACGATACTTAACATTTTTTTATAGTATCTTTTTATATTTTTGTCTTAAATGTTTATAATTTGTATGAGAAATATATTTTTCCACATCCGATTGGAGTTTTAAGTGATACTTTAAAGGTCTGTTAAAATCGCTTAAAAAGACCGGCCTGTGCAACTTTTTTAAGGCATTATAAACTTTCGTCTGAAAGTTTATACAGAATCACAGAAAACATGTGCCTTACCATTATTATGAGGTTATTATGAGGTACAGAGCGCCTGAGAGCCCCAAAATGATTTATCAGGCCTTTCAATATATCTTGATACATTGAGCCATTGAGATAGATATCAAAATTGCCTTTGTTAATAGGCTATGCCCCCTCTTAGTAATACATCTGATAGATATATTTTAAATTATAAAACAACTTTACTTTATCAAGGAAGTCCACATGAGGACCGAAATAACCATAATATAATATTAAGGAATCCGACACTGATCTGATACAAAATAAAAAATGCAATATTTTAGAATAAAGTAAGAAAGTAATGTACTTTAAGAAAGTAAAATATTTTAAATTGGCAAAATCTTACTTTAAATTATTTATTAATGATGATCCTCTTAGAAGAAGATGCTTAGTTTTATCGCGATTTTTTCTGCACATTAGGTCTAAAAATATACACGTAAGTTTTCTTCCTGGTGATTCTTGTTTCGGATCAACTCTTATTAATTCAGGCCAGGCTAACATGTCTTCATCCACGTGATGGTCTATCCAGGAGTCTGTAGAGGATGTGTGATAAGACCGGTCGTAAGAACTTATCGAGTCCATCTCAGAACTCGTCAATGATAGTTTGTCAACACTTTCTTCCGCTTTAATAGTACTGATACGTTTATAACTGATCTGAATTTGATCTTTTTTATACTCACAAGGGTCATAGAATTGATCTTTAAACTCTATATTATTCATCCTTGACACTGATCTCGCTCGAACTTTACGTTCAAGCTGGTGAATACTAACATCAGATGATCTAGAAACATTTTTTAATATACTTCTTAAGCTCACAAGATCTACTTGGGATCTATCCTGAATTTCTGTTATTGATGAAACTTGTGTTTCTGTTAGTTCTTTGCTCGTGTGGGATTCTTCTTTTGTATCAATTGATGATAAAACTTCTTTCGAAGGAACGACTGATACACTTCCTTCTGTCGTTCGCAGCTTCGTTTGACTATTCTCGGAAAGTTCTTTCACTTGTTCCGACTTTTCGTCTTGATCTATAATCTGTTCACTATCACGAGGGTCACCTGGACTTACGTCCTCTTGGACGTTTGATACCTCATCAGCAATTTTTTGTTCTTCGTCTTTTTCTGTGTCATTAGCAATTAAATACTCGTCTATTTCTTCGGTTAGTTGTTCGTCTCCGATTCTTTCATTCGAGGTTAATCTTTGTCCTTCATTGCTAGTGTCATCTGTACTCAATAGCTGATCATTTGTAGTCGAGACGTCTTCCTCAGTACCAACATCCGTTTCAATATTTTCTGTTTCCGTTCCACCAAGATAATCACTGGATTGTTCTGATTCAGGAATATCAAATGTCTCAGCACTCATTTCTGTAGAATCTTAGATAAATTTGTATCAATCCAACTTCATAAACTTTGACTATTTTTGCCATGAAATTGACGTAAAAATATCTTAAATAATTTATTAAACAAGAATAAAAACAAGCTGCCAACAAATCCTGGAACAAGGCTTTTTAGTTTTAAATTATACAAGTAAATAATTTTGTCGTTAAAGATAACGTGTTTACAATAAGAAAGCACATCCTTTCACCTAAAACAGGATCTGTTTTAGCCACAAAAATGTTCAAAAGATTATTAAAAAACTTTTTTTA
Source organism: Microvelia longipes (assembly GCA_018340805.1). Taxonomy (NCBI): domain Eukaryota; kingdom Metazoa; phylum Arthropoda; class Insecta; order Hemiptera; family Veliidae; genus Microvelia; species Microvelia longipes. The sequence continues at coordinate 55,320,472 of JACMZG010001911.1, read as the reverse complement.
GTTATGATTTTTCAAAAGGTTACTTAGTAATTTTCCTTAAAACTTTAGACTCAAAATAGCGCTCGTCCTCAAACTGACATGATTATACAAAGTTAATATATCATCGGTCTCGCTGACTCGATCTCAGAATGAATTGGCGATCCAAAGTCTAGGGTGACATTGACATCCTCAGAATGAAATAGCAATTTAAAGTCTAGGGTGACATTGACATCCTCAGAATGAAATAGTAATTCAAAGTCTTGGGCGACAATGACATCCTCAAAATAAAAAAGCGATCCAAAGTCTAAGGTGACATTGACATTCTCGGAATGATCATCTAAATCTCAATCGATTTAGAATCCCTAACAAGACTACTTACACCCTCCCACCATCTAGCACTACTGAACCTAACAAATATCGCATAGGTCATTGACCTAGACGTATACATATATACAACATATATATATATATATATATATATATATATATATATATATATATATATATATATATATATATATATATATATGTTTGTAAAAAATCCATAAAAATAGTAAATTTAGTGCTTGCAGTAGTTTAGCAAAAAAGAGAACCACGTTTGCCTTTAGCGCAGATTTGGCAAAGCGCAGTAGACCTGTGTGAATTTAAATGATAAAATGCTTTTAAAATATTTTATTTTACATTCTATTATAGAGCTTGTTTTTATGAAAATTTAGCGCCATAGCAAAATCAAAGTTCCCTGACGTTATGGAATGAAATCCATTTTATCAGTGGAATAGAATCAACTAGTGATTTCAATCTCTTTAAAAACTTCGTTGAGATTCCATCAAACTTGATTTTAAAGGTCTTTGACTGTAACATAAACGAACAAACTAAAACAATAACAGTATATTTACATAATATCAATCGTAGGAGTATCAAAGCAAGCAAGACACATGACGAGTGTGATGAATGAAGATTGGAGATCGAAAAACAAACTCAGGTTTTTCCATAGTTCGTCTGTCTTGGAATGTTTATAAAACTACATCATTTTATTAAAAGACGTAGCGCTAGAGGAGTTCATCGTATAATGATAAATAAAAGAGTCTCTCCACTTAATTACTTTATTAAAAAACAAAGCCGGCTTTCAACCCCAAAAAGGTCATCATCAGTGCTGGTGAGATGAAGGAAAGGAAATAGAAGATTATTTATTAGATCTTTTCATAGTTGAGACTGAATACAGACTAACCAAGTTAGTCTGTCTCAACTATGAAAAGATCTAATAAATAATCTTCTATTTCCTTTCCTTCATCTCACCGGCACTGATGATGACCTTTTGGGGTTGAAAGCCGGCTTTGTTTTTTAATAAAGTAATTAAGTGGAGATACTTTTATTTATCATTATACATCATTTTACATCCATCATCGCATCAATTCTTTAGTTTGGTATGCCGTTAACTGTACTTACACTTATAAAAGGTTTCATCATCTCATATCACAAAAAATTTAGCGTGTTGAATTTCTATTGGAATGCATGTTTTCTTGCTCAACAGTCTAGTTCTTCATCAGGTTTTAGGTTTATGCTTTACAGTCGAAACAATAAGCATTCTATCTGTTGAAAAAGATATGCTCGCTTATGGACGCTCATTAAAGGCTTAGCTTATGATTTATTTATTTGCGCATTTCCTTTGAAATCCCCAGGAAACTTAACAATCAAGTAGAAGTGTTCCGACAATAAAACCTTAACGAATAACCTGAGCAAAAACTGGATTCGTAAGCAAAAAAGTAAGCGTTACAAAAGAAGGTCGCACTAATTTAAGAATGTATTATCAATTGAAAATACACATAAGAAAAAGAAATATTAGAGAAAATATATAATAAATATTAGTACGTTACTACGCTGTGGATTACTTATAACATCAAACAACAAATTTCGTCTTTTCCACAAAAATATCTATATTCTGCTATTTAATACAGATATTCTTGTGGAAAAGACGGAATTTGTTGTTTGGTGTGATAAGTAATATGGTTCTAAAATAAATAAATAAATATATAAAATAAATATGAAATAAAGGAATTTCTCTTTTGATGTTAGATTTATTTTATCGCACTATCTAAGCTTCCTTTATTCTTTTCATAAAGGTTTAAGTCTTACAAAGGTTTAAGTGATAAATCCGACATTATTTTTATTTAAAACTTCCCCTACGTGAGATATCATAAACAATTTAGAGCTTCTTATGTGATTATCTCCAATTGTCTTGTCTTAAACCTTCATTTAAATTAATGTTCACAAATATATAAAGAAGCGATCAATAGGAAGAAGGAAAGTTTGTGCATAACAGATGAAGAAGCAGGTTGTCCGTCTCGATTATAAACACGACTCCAAATACCAGCCGTTCCAACAGGTGTGTCTCTGTAGTTAGATGGTTTGAATTGAAAGAACGTATCACCGTTTTGATTCACAATAAATGACGTCGCAGGTTCTAAAGCTCCGAATTGATTATTAATGCCATTTGAAGATCCGTGTCCAAGTAAAATGTTTGGTGTTATAAAATTTTCTTTGTTCCCTTCTTGTAGTAAAAATTTCCCTTCTATGTACACTTCTGATATAAACCTTTAAAAACAAATTTACTATCAATTACCACATTAGATAAAACTATATTTAATTGACAATAATTGAAATGGCAATATCAATTGACGAGGTGTAATTAGAGCAAAGAGAAAAGAATATACAGTTGAGGAAAGATAGAATATCGTTTGTACTGATTAAAGGGGTCTAGAAGTATGGCGAGAATGGAAACGAATGTGTTCATAAACCTCTTTGAATTAAACACAGAACGTACTAAAATCAGTGTATTACCACAGAATGTACTAATATATGTGTATTAACACAGAACGTACTAAAATCTGTGTATTAACACAGAACGTACTAAATCTCTGTATTTATACAGAATGTACTAATATATGTGTATTAACACAGAACGTACTAAAATCTCTGTATTTATACAGATGTACTAATAATATATGTATTTAACAGAATGTATAGATTAACACAGAACGTACTAAATCTGTGTATTACACAGAACGTACCTAAAATCTCTGTATTTATACAGAATGTACTAATATATGTGTATTAACACAGAACGTACTAAAATCTCTGTATTTATACAGAATGTACTAATATATGTGTATTACCACAGAACGTACTAAAATCTCTGTATTTATACAGAATGTACAAATATATGTGTATCATTTGACAATTATATTGTGTCAAATATATGTGTATTAACATAGAATGTACTAAAATTTTTGTATTAACACAGAATGTACTAAAATCTCTGTATTTACACAGAATGTACTAAAATCTGTGTATTAACACAGAATGTACTAAAATCTCTGTATTAACACAGAACGTACTAAAATCTGTGTATTTACACAGAATGTACTAAAATCTCTGTATGTACACAGAATGTACAAATATTTGTGTATTAACACAGATAGTACTATCATTTGATCAAGTAGCTTTGAGCAAATCTATCAACTACTTTGACTGTCTTGGACCTTGAATAGTGAGGATGACGGGCTAAGTCGATTTATAAATAAACAAAGTGATCCCGCGAATAACAAAAATAGAGAAGAATCAAGGTTCAAGGGGGGTTTCAGGCGATTCACATCGACGGTGTTTAAGCCCTGTCTTGTAATTTTGAGACCGAGTCACTGATACCGAGTTAGAGTTAAATACTTTTGTCTCAATACAATTTGTTTTAATTAGTTACTATAAATTTAGAGTTCTTTATCTAATCCAACCCAAACAAGAACATTACAACTATCAACAATCCAATACAAAACATAAGCCTAAAGCAAACTGCACAGCTTAGAACAAACTGTACGCACGCTGACAATTATTACTTTAACTACCAGGTCTTACATTTAGAGGCAAACTTCCATCTGACCCAAGGATCTAGAATAAAGGGGATGACGCACCAAGTCGATTTGCCATACAAACAAGTGACCTCATCGAAAACCAGAGAATTCAACACGAAACGCACGTCAAAAACCAACTGCACATGCTTAGTACAACTGCGCATGCTTACAATTCTTTGCGCAGGTCTTACAATTTAGAGGCAAACTTACGTCACTATGGATTCCATTGTTTATTGCTTGAGAAGGTTATAACAAAACTCGCTTAAATTATCTCTCACTGAAGAGGCAAAGTATATTCCAAAATTTAAAACTATATGAGCACAAATGACTAAACAAGCTCCACAAATGTAACAATCACGAGAAGCACAGAAGAAAGTTGAGAAGCAAACTCGACAACCTTGCTACATAACCTGCGTTTGGCGTCTTTTTTCATTATAATCAAGGGGAAGGGGTAAGTTTGCTCCTATGTCTCTATCTAATACAACATCCATGGGGTCAGAAAAGTTCCTTAATGCGTCATCCCCTTTATTCAAGATCCTTGATCTGACCAAAGGTTTTCCTATTGTAGGTTATAAACCAATTTTGCTTCTTATCACATCTTGTCTCCATATTTGTATTAAAAATAATAAAGGTTGGTCATCTAAATGTCATATTTGCCCTAAAGTGTGAATTCATGTTGAACTCGTCTTATCTTTGTTACATATACTGATGCGTTCGGCGCATTTTCCTATAACCTTCCAAAAGAAGGTAAGTTTGCTCCTATTTCTATATTTCAAACGACGTTCATGGGGTTAGTCAAGTTCCCTTATCGCGTAATTATTAAGTTATCTTATCCAAGATTCTTAAACTATATGGACAAGGTTTTATTTTTACAAAGGTTCACTCTCAATGACTCTTTTATTCATAAATGAAACATTTAATGATTTTGTGTTTTATTAGCATGTGACTGTGTAGGCAGTACACCGGGAGTGGTACCATGTCTTGATAAAAGTTACATCCTACCTAAGTGCATACATGAGCTATATCTAAAATTCCATCTCTTAAAACATGCAAAAGATATTATCATAGAATATAAAACTATATTTGCACTTTTAAGCATATTTTCATCAACTTTTTTAAACTTAACAGGGAACAAAATTCTTCAATATATCTGTTGGAGATGGTTGAATTTTATTTATTTATTTATTATTTTTTATTTAATTTATAATTTGTCAGATTGTCATTTTTGAAGTAGTATTAAATCAGAAGTGAAAGGAGGATCCAATTTTTATTATAGTTATAGTTTTACACCTTAAATATTCAACAATATCATAAGTGATGAAAATCCCTGATCATTGGTAGTATTCATCATAAAGCAACAGCACGATTATTACCAAATCATACAAGGGGACCTTCAATTACAAAACACCCTATAAAGAAGGATCATATCCTCTCTTGGATAATACTCAGTATACTCTTTTCTAGGGTGCAAATTTAGTACTGACCTGCGAACAATACGAAATTTTATTTTATTCTTCTC
>JACMZG010001911.1:55307572-55310072 GCA_018340805.1 Microvelia longipes | reverse complement strand
TTTTTTGTTGGGTCCTGGGGGGTGTATTTAGCCATTTAGGTTGTATTTAGTGCATTTAGCCGAGGGGTGTAAATGACTGTTTTCTCCCTTGGTACGTGCAAGATTTTTTCTCTAGAAGAGAGACAATTTTAACAAATAAAACTTTTATTTTATTTAAATATATAAGCTTTTGTATTATTTATAATCTTTAACTAGATGCTCACAACAATAACACTAAATTCTCATAGAAACCACAAAATTGTTATTTGCCCAACAACAAATAAGTAAAGAATAAAAAAGAATCATAGATAAATGAAAAGGTACAGAGGTTGGGTTGCTTCTTAGAATAATACTATAGAAGGAGCACAGGACCATAAAACACAATGTAATTCCACTGATAACACGAAGCCGGTTGACTGGTGCACCTAAGTAATGCTGCCAACCTGACAACAAAACATTATTTTAAATATTTGTCATAAATATCTATTAATGAAGAAAAATTGTTAAGAACAATATAATAACTTAAAACACCTGCTGAGTATTTATAAAACTGGTCTTAGATGACAAAAGGGTGCGGAATACAATAATTACATTTAGTTGACGAGGACTATTATATATAATTTAATAAATACGTTAAACTACAATTAAAATGCTTTAAATATTGTAATGCATCGATATTTATATTAGTATTTATGAATAATCAATCATTAATTTATAATAGAACATATAATCAGCAACCGGAAGTATTGCCAACTTTTTTTTAGAAAATTTATATTGTTAGGGTGGCAGCATTACTTAGGTGATCAGTGAATTGCCTTTCGTGTTATCAGTAGTGCTCCTTCTGTATATAGTATTATTCTAAGGGTTGCTTAGTCATTCAATTCAAATTAACAGGGATACCAACTTCTTTTAATTCAAAGAAAACACTGATTTTTATCCAGAATACTTCCCGAGCAATAAACAAATTTGTCAAGCAATAATTTAAACAATATCTTCATTTCATTCTATCTTTTACGTATCTTTTTTCTTTTTGGTTGTTAAAAAACAAAAGTTTAAAGTCAATGAATTACTACAACATTGTCAAACATAATTATTTTAGGCCAAAACAAATAATAGGAAGAAACAAACGAAACTATTTGATTGTTTACTAGTTTGTTTGGTTTACTTTTGAATTAATAAAAGTTAAATAAAGCTTAAAGGTGTGATTTGTCTTTACTTCACCATAATAATTATAATAGCTGATCTACCTACTACGTTGTTTACCTAAACACACTAAAGATAAGGTAAGAAAAGTACAGACGCCATTTATATTTCTGCCGTATTTAAGTAAAAATTATACTTTTTTTCTTGTTTAGACGTTGCAACATTATCAAAACACACTAAAACAGTAGCAAATGTCATACAAATTCTTGCATGTGTTGATAAAAATATTAATTAATGCCTCTGTTTATAGTAAAGCGATAAAAACAATGTTTCCCGGACTGGATTCGTACAATTCGCCAATGTCTAACCGATTGCGCCAAACAATAGAGCGGAAAAAGTATACGTTACGGGAATAGCAACGTATACTCTGCAACAGTGAATGATATCTTACCTCGCAGCGATGGTTCCATTGCTTGCAAAAACAACATCAGTATTATACTTATCAGTACCATTATTTTCCATAACATTAATAACAACCCATGTATTAGTTAAATTAGCTGCGGATGAGATCCTTTGTAGTACCTGAAATTATATTGCACGCTTGTGGTAGAAATTGACTTGATTTAAATTTTGCTTTGTCGGAATTTACTAAAACTATATCTAAGAAATGAGCATTACTTATGCTTATACTTCAAATACGATGTAACCAGATGTAGGACGAGGGCAAAATACTAAAGTAATGAAATAAGTGACAAAACAAACAATAAAAATCCGACGATTTATAAACAGCTGGTAAAAAATTAAAACAAGCCATAAAATGAGTGTCGTCCAAGAGCCGGACCTGATAAAATGTGACTCATTTTTTACTATTTCAAAGAAACATTTTCTGAAAATATACAAATCTTAAATTATGAAGAAAAAACATAGTCCGCCTATCCAGAGTGGAACCCTTCATATCATTGCGCATGCTTAAAATTTTATAAAATCGCACAAATTTTAGTTTTTTTGAAATAAGTTGTTCCGTGTGGGAACTACAATAAGAAAAACATAGTCTGCCTATCCAGAGTGGAGCCCTTCATATGATCGCGCATGCACAAAATGTTTTTCATGGGTGCAAAACATGAATAATGATGATAAAATGTTCAATAAAACGAGTGTATAATCATCCAACTCGGATAAATACAACCAAAGTTATAGCTTTATTATAACACTAAAAAAATATTGGTAAATCTTCGGTATACAGTGCACCCTGTTATCAATACTATATATCGATATATTTTTAGTTTAGAGATGTGACGTAGCAATAATCGATATATGCCTTTTCTTTTACGTTTATAAACATATTTTATTATTTTTTAAATGTTTTTTTTTGTTTGTG
>JACMZG010001911.1:55086835-55304780 GCA_018340805.1 Microvelia longipes | reverse complement strand
AGTTTCGTTTTAATACGACAAGTTTTAAAAAGTATAGTTTAACATGAATTAAAATCTATAGTTTTTGCTGAATCATAAAAGCTAAGTAGCATTGAGCATGGTCAGTGATGGATGGCTGACTGCTGGGATTAAAACAAATGTATTTACTATCCAAGGACGAGCGAAGTGAGTCCAAAGATGTTTGCTGTATAAATTTGGCGAATTGTAAATTCTAAGACGAGGGAAGCGAATTTTATGTAGGGAAGATGAGCATTGCAAATTCTGACGTGTAGAGGAAAAGTTTCGAGGTACCCTGAACCCGGATAGTATATGGCAAAAACCATATACTATTTTCCGTTTACAGAAGTTATATTTTTGGTCTCTTAACTATGTTATCGGAGATTAAAATACTCACAAGATCACGGGGCTCCAACTGGCCGAATTTTTGAATGATGTTAATAAACTCATCTAGGTTGTTGTTCATTAATTTAGTAGAGTCCATATGCGCATTTTGATCGTAATAATATTCTACAACAGCTGCATAATAGTTCTCACTCCATACTTCTGAAAACTGAACATAACAGAGCATTATGGACGAGGTTCTGGACTTGAATGGACTCAGAGTGGAGGAGCTCAAAAGTCAACTTACTAACTTAGTGACAAAGGTAGGAAGTGGCTCTAGACAGGGAAGCATTTGAAAAAGCCAGTAACTCACTATTTCCACCCACTTATTATTTATTTAGTACAAGGTAAACAGTGCCAAAATATTTATTTCTTATCCAGGCACAAATATATTTTTAAAGTAATATTTAAAGCTAGGCCAATTACTCCCTGTAAACTGCAGATATGGTAGGTTGGATCACAGATGCTCACTATGCAATATGGGGGCACTTGAAGATAATTTCCATTTTGTAGCAGTTTGTCCAGTGCTATCTGAATTCAGATTGGCTTCACTAGGGAAAATAGATACTCACTGAAAGTGAATATCTAAAAACTGTTGGATAACCCCTGTTTGGGAGATCTGTTTTCCTTTCCTTCATATATAAAACAATCTGTAAATACAGATCCTACCTTATTTAAGAATTTAACTTTCAATAAAAATCTAAACCTTTTTCAGTTTCTATAATAAAAATAAACTATCTTTAACGACTTAATTAAATAATTAAGCTAATGTTCAGCTTCACAAAAAAGTGAGACATGAAAATGCACTCAAAAGTATTCAGGTCTGTTGTATATATATACTGTAATTAGTATGAATGAATGATGTGTGTGTATTACGTATTAGTGTGTAATGAGATATATGTATGTGTGTATGTATGTATATATATGTATGTATAATATTATATATATATATATATATAATATATATTATTATATATATATATGATATGTGTGTGTGTGTGTGTGTGTGTATGTGTATATATATGCAGTATTAATTATAATAAATAACTAGAAAGCCAATTAAAACGAATAATGTAACACTCCTCCTAAACGGTTCTCCTTGACCGTGAAGAGTAGAGCTTTTATTACATATTCTCCTTTTACAGTTCTGTAAAATTTTTATGATTTTAATAAAGCATTCTGATTCTTATTCTTATTCTATTCTTATGGACGAGTTTCTGAACAGAAGTTTAGGGAACAGGGCACGCAATAATAATATGTTTATTTACTAAATAATCCAACATCACAATTTCTATAACCTAAAGACTAGGTATAGAATGTCAGGAGGTATACAAGAGCATCAGACAGAGGGTAGGGTTGAACGTTGTGCTGATCTCTACCGGCATCTTTGAAACTAACCCTCCTTACCATAACATGTTTTCCACTTTTTTTAAGTTATTGCTATGAAATTATCTCGTTCTTTATTTAGATTTTACGACATGAATATCTACTTGAAGTTTGTCATTATTATATTGAAAATATTTGGATAAATCTTTGTCCTGCCAGAAGTAGTTCACTGAAAAAAGACGATAGGAGTGCATTCATGTTGTAACAAAATAAAATGGCACAAATTTCAGTTTTCTTTTAAATAAGTGGTTCCCTGTGGGTCGTGTGTAAAACATGAAGAGAACATTTTTTAAAGCTGATAAAATTATATATAAATACGAGTATTTAATCATCAAAATCGGATGTCTACAACCATAGTTATAGTAGCTCTTTCAAAAACACAAAAAAATGGTTAGTTTATGCATGAGTTTTGTTGTGGTTATCCGATTATAATGAAAAAATACTCGTTTGTTTGGAAATTTTATCTGCTTTAAAAAATGTCCTCTTCATGTTTTACATACGACCCACAGGGAACCACTTATTTCAAGAAAACTGAAATTTTTGCCATTTTATGATATTTTGAGCATGCGCAATCATATGAAGGGTTCCATTCTGAATAGGCAGACTATGCTTTTCCTTTAAAATTTAAGGTATATTTTCAGAAAAATTTGATTTGAAGTAGTACAAAATGAGTCACATTTTATAGGCCATAAAATGTGACTCTGGCTCTTGGAGTATAGAGTTCTTAAAGCTAATAATATTTGATTTAACATAACTTAAAGAATGTAAAATAAATCAATCTATGGCAATTTAATTATGTTTACAATTTTTTCCTACTGCTAATATAAGAGCATTACTCATATTTATTGCATTGTAAACATGAGTGCTAATTATCATGATAAAAAAAAGTTTATTTTTTTTTATCAAACTTTAATTGCTACATGATGTGATTAGTCATAAGTGCATTATCAATAGTTCTTCTAAATGAGAAATCAATCAAGGAAAACAAGAGCCTTTCGTCCGCTACGTAGCGTCAGCGCTAGGGGAGGGGGGCACTTCGCGGCCCCCGCGCCATCGTGTGGCCGTTTTTCGCCCTTATACATACAGTACATAATATAAAATCTCGTACACACATACACTCACACACACACACATATACTACTACATATAATATACATAATATATATATATATATATATATATATATATATATATATATATATATAAATATATATATATAATATATATTATATATTATATATATATATATATATATATATTATATATATATATATATATATATATAATATATTATATATATATATACTTACGAATGAATCAGGATAAGCTTTGTAAAAACACACTCACTTCTCTCGTGCCAACGTTTCGAGCATGGACATGCTCTTCATCAGGGCAACAGAGAACTACGTTAAGGTATAGTCATAAAATTAAAAATTACAATAAAAGTAAACTTAAATAAAAGCACATTTATATATAAACGTTGCACGAGAGAAGTGAGTGTGTTTTTACAAGCCTTATCCTGATTCATTCGTAAGTTATGTTCTGAGGCTGATTCTGTTCTGTTTAATATTATTATATATATATATATATATATATATATAATATATATATTATATATATAATATATATTTATATATATTATATATATATATTATATATATATATATATAATATAATAAATTCTTTATTTCCACTTATTGGTTTTTTTACATAATACAATTATTTTTACAGTTTTGTAAATTATGAATTGAAATACTTTTTTAAAAATAATTTAAAGTGAAGGCCCTCAGTAGATTTGAGGAATCTAGAGCGAGGTCCCTGTCTCGAAAAATTCATCTTTATTTATAGTTTTGTTGTATTAAAGTATATTTTTACTTTTTTAGTATTTTTCAGGATTCAAGTAAAGAAGCTATTATGAAAAATTATTAAAATAAATAAAATTGTTGTTAGTTAGAACATAGAAATTATTAACAAAAAAATTATTAAGCATGCCTAAAAAAAAAATAAACTATTAGAAACTGGTATTAAACAATAGATTAAATAATTATTAATATAAAAATGATTAAAATTAATTAAAATCAAATTATATATTATATATATATATATATATATATATATATATATATATATATATATATATATATATATATATATATATGATATATATTTATTCCCCTCCATCGCCCTAATATCATTTGCTCTGCTCATTTTTATTTGGAAATTCGATCAAATCTGGTTCGGTGGACTATCAATAGTCCTATTGAGCTGATAATGGTCTCATTGGATTTAGAATGTCAAAACTAGAAATATCAGTATTTAGCTTATCCCCTTCTCATAAATACGTTGTTTTATTTCAATGGCGTTATCAAATAGAGTTAATGACGTCATAAAAACGTAACACGGGTAAAATTTACCCGTATAAAATGAACCCTTTCTACAGATTTCTTGTGTTGTAGGATACAAGCATTTTTCCGACGTGACAAGGTATGCGGGAAACACACGAAGTGAATATTATTTGTTCTTACAGAACATATTCTTATCAAGGTCGCCGTGAAGGAAAATCTTACGTTTAACTAAGAGGATGGAAAATAGAACCTTTCGGACCAGATATGAGGTATAAAGTATGTCTCTAAAATTGGCTGCGCACACCATTATTTGCACAAGATTGAAGTTAAGTTAGTGTTTATCTTTATATAGGTTTTGCACATTTCTTTTGAAAAATACAGAAAACTGATTTACAAGTAGTACTTGATAATTGAGTAACTGCTCAAGTTATAAAGCTTAAACCGGAACCTTAAGCAAGTAAAAGGATTGTTAAGCACGGAAATACGCATTCCGAAAGAAATTCGCCCGGCATGCGGACCTAGGCGCCAGAATTATTTCTTATTAGATGCCGTCCCTTCTTACCTGTTATGCGTAATAGAATTTAATATTCCACAGATAACTCTTTTTATACATTTACAAATAAAATTATAATACATAATTCTATTTACTTCTACGATAAATATAAGTAAATAATCCCCCTCCTCCGAAAAGAAAATATTAGTTCCTTTTTCTTTTTAGTTAGTTCTTTTTCTTTAGTTAGTTTCTTTTGATAATTTTAATAATCAACTCCACAACTCGCTCTTTTTGATTTTTCAACTGCATTTTATAAGTAATAGGTATTAGTGTAAGAATATTTATGAAAATTGGTAATTTGTTAAGTAGGTACGAATAAAATCCACTTCATGTTGTTCCTGCATACCGATTTGGAGCGCAAATCTCAACAGATTTTTAATTGTTATGGTTTTGTTAAACGGATAGCTTAGTGTACAAGTAGGGTAAATAACAATTTATTCCATACAAATAAATTCAACTTCGAATATTTCTCTCACATCTGGTTGGTAGTACAAACCTCAAACGACACGTATTTCCTTCCTGATTTTTTGAAAATATTGCTGTCTCAGCAAACCGAATTAATGACGTCACAACAACCTGGGTTTCAATAAGGTTCGTGCCTCTCTAATGTTTTGAATCTTAAAGCCATATACAAAAATAGCTTGTTTATAAGAAAGTGTAGAAATATATTTTAATTAGATAAAATGGATTATATATTTATATTATATATATATATATATATATATATATATATATATATATATTATATATATTATAATATATATATTATATATTATATATATAATTATATATATATATATATATATGTATATATTATTATATTATATATATATATATATATATATATATATATATATATATATATATATATTATTATATATATATATATATAATATATATATATATATATATATATATATTTGTGTATGTGAAATTCGCTAAAATATACATATAAATAACGCAGCAAGGGAAGAATTGAAATGCGTAAGGTATGTAACTAAAATAAATTAAAATATCAATGCATTGAGCGTATGAATAAGTTAATATTACGAGTGAAATTTTCGCTAGTACGAACAATAATACTTTGTGGTGACAATTCATTTTTGATACAAATTGCGGTAATAATACTTATATGAAAAAGGATATAATAAAAAAATAAATACTGTATTATATCATACCTTATGTACGATTATAAATCCAATAACAGCCCATATATTCGTTTTAATGTTTGCCATATCACTTAAATATAAATACTAGAGTCGACTAAACGTATTTACTCGTGCGCTCCTAGCTGGTGGACATAATTCGAATCACAGTTCTATTTTAACTCGTGCACAAGGTAAATATGAAATTATTTAACGAAATTACAAATATGAGTCCGTTATCAGACGCGTCTCTTCAAGTACAATAGAATCCTAAACAGTACAGAGATAACATAATGTCAACATAAATTTATAACAGATTAATCTGAGATTTATACCGTTAGTAATCGTAATCTTGACTGAAATCTATGTTCAGTGACGTATCTTTATTGTGTGGAGGATCTCACTGAGGAAAATGCAGTATAGCCAGGAATATTTATAATTTTTCCTTTTGGTTTTCAAGTGTTTTCATGTAATTAAACATTGATTGAAAAAGATCCGCTTTTTGATCATAAGATTTCTACTTGTTGCTTATCTGTTACGTTATTAGTGATTCAATCGATTATAACTCCATGATATTTAATTTCTTTATCATTTCGGAATTCAAGGCAATTAAAATGATTACCTACTGGCACGTTTAGGATCTTTTCAACCCCCTATAAGCACAACCCAATATAGGAATATAAAATGTGATGTAAGGCCTCAGCTTAAACAATCTCTTAACAATGTCTTTAGTGACAGGTGGAGTATTTTTCTTGGATCAAGACAATCAAAAGACAAAGTTTTCTAGTCTTTCTCAAAAACGAGCTAAGACAATATTGTCTCAAACAAAGAGAATTTGTCATGACATTACGAGAGTTCTGACTGGTCACTGCAGACTCAAAAGACTTTTGGATCTAAATTAGTATGTTCACACTTATTTTAGATCCGCGGATCCGATCGCATACTCTAGAACTAGGGAGATGGAATCTAAATGGATCCCCCGATACGCTGTATTTTTGTGTGTGTACCTTTAGAGACGATATTATTTAACGGATAACCTTCTCGTCGAACCTTTATTTCACTTCTATTTAACCGTTTTTGATCAAATAACTTTTGGAATATTATTTTTTTAGTGTAACTTTAGTATTATGCAAAGAAATCACAATTTAATTAAATATATTTTTTGTATTAAACTTCCTTATAACCAAAAGTGAACCTTCACTATACAAGACGCCATGTTTTGGCAGGATCAGTTATCACTCGATCGACTAAACAAATACGCTGTAAGAACCGTGAAGTTAGTTGACCGTATCGTATACGTATTCTATACGATCCGCGGATCTAGAGTGTGTGTGAACGTACTAACGTACTTAATGAGTCTAGTGAACAGCCCAATCTGCAGACTTTGTGATGAGGAAGATGAAACGCCATCACATTTGATTGGGTCCTGTCTTTCATTAAACCCCTAACGTTTACTGGCATTTAATGTATTTACATTAAATTTACACCCGAGCAACTTAAATAAAATAGAGATCAATAAGTTGATAAAATTTGGCCGATCCACTTTAATTTTTTAACGAGTTAAAAAATTAAAAAAATTATACCGTCATCTATCTTGATTGATCTTGACTAAAGTCTACACTTAGACGACTTATAATGAACACTTTTTATGTCTCATCGAAATTTGTTCATGAATAGCAATAGGAGATTAGAGTAAAAAATAAGTTTTGAATGCTTAAAGCTCAGAATCTAATCAATAGATCTTGACTAAACTTAAAACTTCAAATGCTAATAAGTCTGAGTGTGATTAGTCACAATAGATACCTTTCTCTATTATGTCTCATCAAGATTCGCTTTGAAATGATAGGGAAGTGTAATCCCAATTTTGAGTGCTTACAGCTCAGAATCTAATCAACGGATCATGACCATACTTTTAACTACAACTATTCATAGGTCAGGATTAACTCGTTCGATTGAGAGCTGTTCCAAAATAAAATTCTTATTGAATACAGCTTGGAATCTAATTGAAAAGCCATGACTACATAGGTATTCAACTTTAAGTGCTTATACTTATAGGGCAGAACAGTCATCTTCTTAGTCTCTGTTTGCGAATACAAGGTTTTTAGTAACGCATTGGTCAAAATAGTCACATTATTTGTCTAATTGAGGTCTGTTTTAAAATAAAGCGGGTTTAATATGATTAGGCTACAAAGCTTCATATATAATAGATATAATTTTTCAAGAAATTTGTTGAAATTGGTTTAATTTACAGGGAACCAGTGTTTTTGCATGACATATAATTGTTTTATTGAAAAAATTATTTATTTAAATTTTTTTTAGGAAGATATGCAAATATAATGGAATTTTATTAATTTATAAATATTTATACATAGGATATAATAAATATGATACATAGGAAAAATTATTATAATTAACGCAACGGTGTAGATAAGTGCTAAAGTAATACTAAATAAATTGTTGTATTTTGCCTCAGAATTTTTTTTAATCATGGCCTATATAGTTAAGAAAATTATTGTATTCTCAGTAAAAGTCAGAAACGATTTAAGATTTTCATTGTTGATTGTCTACTTATCAAATCAAGAAAAAATCAAAAAGGACCACTTTTATTTTTTCCCCCACTTAGTATAAAATACAATAACAGAGTACAAAAGATACAAAAATAATTAAATTTGGACCTTCTGTCCCACAACTACTACTTTTATTTACCCAAAAATATGGTATGATAAGAATAAAAACTATTCCTCGAGAATTGACATTCAAAACAAGAAACTTGACTAAGTTTCTTGTTCATAAGTTACAAACTTAACAATCGCTTTGAACACTTCATATGCTTTGAGGTACTTACTTCCTGATTTGCCGGGTAGTAGGCTCTCTTTGGCATTTGTAGCTATTTCTAAAACATCCGGCGGAGTATGTTCCAAAAGTTCGTCTATATCTTCGACGATATTCATCACAAAACACTATAGAATCGCTATAGAATAAACTAACTTTTAAACTGTATTAAATACGGGTTCGTATGATAAAAGTAGTAAATGACTTGACAAAAAAAGATGAGATAATAAACCCAAGACAAAAAGTGTTGTCTTTAATATAATCAATAAAATTTATTTCTAATTAAAGATTTACATGACAAATTGTTTTATTTTAATTTTAATTATATAAATTATTAAATAAATTCAACAGGATTTTTATTTTTAACTAATCGTGTTTACAGAAATTATCTATTAACTTTCTTTACCAGCATAGGCAGGGGCGGCTGGGAAATGTTACTTTCCTGCTTAGGCAGGTAAAGTGCAGTCATTCATGACTAATTACCAGCCGATCTGGGAAATGCTACTTTCTCGCCTAAAATTAGTTCAGTAATGCTTCATTTTCCTGCCGTGAGCAGATAAATAATTTTATCTTTCGAATTTTTAAGGGTCGGGTCCTCCGAGTGTGGTCAGATAAAATATTGTATGCATCAAGGCAGGAAAGGAAACATTACTGACGCGTATACAGCAATTTCTCTTGGACTTAATATTACAAATTTAATATTATATTAATAGTCAATTTAATATTACCTTCCATGGCTGCACCTCTTCAGCTAATTTCTGTAACCTACCCTTGCCTTTGGCACTAGGACAAAATGTTTAACTAATCAGTAATATTCCATTTCCCGGCCTTGTTATTTATCTCATATAATAGACAAATAACTATTATGTGAGATGATTTGTAATTTTTTTTAAAGGAAAAATGAGCTCATTTTAGATTAGAACTAACCTGTTAAATAAAGGCGGGAAAATATCAACCTTTATCAAAAGTCGAAAAAAGCAACAAAATCTTGTTTATTTGTTTAAAGACGTCTTAAAACATCTATCAAGGATATTTAATTTATAAAATTTAAATACTAAGTAAAAGGTAATTTAATAAATTTATTTACTTCAAGTAAATAAATTTTGTTGAGTCAGTGTGACGTCACAGGGTGCCTCGTGCGAGGTCCGCTTTGCTCCGGTGTCCGCCATGTTGCAGCGTCTGTTCTTCGATTATTTCTGAAATCCGAGGTCCAAACTCGTTTTCTCATCTGCTTTCAACTTGCATTTTGTTGAAAATTATTTCTATTTCGGCGGTTAATTTTTTTTAAACAAATATTTTAAAGTGTGTTTTGTTTTTATTAATTATTATTAATTTAATTAATGCAATTTATAATGCGTTTAAGAAATAATTTCTTATTTTGATTTTATTACGGTTTGATGTGTTAAAAAAATAGTGAGCAAGAATATAGGAATCATGCCAAAGAAACAAATCCCTGCTAAAAATCCTGATGGTAAACTTTTTCTAATAGTTTTAGTAGTTTTCGAACTTTATGAGTCTTATTCAGTTTATTTGATAATTATGAAGCTATAAAAATGCTAAACATGACGGAAATAATTTGTGAGATTACAGATCAGTCTGTTTATTTTGTGTGTGATAAGATACTGTAATCACTACATTGGTATTGATGGTTTTTGTTTATTTTTCTTTGGCTGCGCGTCACAGTTTATTCTAAAGGTGTAGGATGCCTGAAAATATGAGCATCTTACTTTTGTTTTCCCTAGATTTTGTCGAATTGAATTAACAAGCGACTTTACCCGTGTATTTGGGGTTGTCGATTTGACTGCGTTAAAAGAAGAACATTTTAGCAGCTATTGTAACCAAAGAGAAGGTTATACCAATGTTTAGTAGCCTCTCATTTTTGAATGGGGGGGTTCACTTTACCAATTTGGTTGCTCTCCAAAGTAGCTGAGTGAATAGTAAAATTGTCAGTTGTAATCAGTCTGACTTGTGTATTCCCGGTGTGACTGAAGAACTTAAGTACACAATTACTACATACACACAGCAAACTAAATATGTGGATCATATTAAGTACGCTAGTTAAATAGGCTATAAGAATCTAGATTGATCCTCTGATAAGCTTTATGTACCTTGAGAGGCGATTGTATTAAATGAATTACCTTCTCTACAAAGTATTATTTCATTTAAATAATACAAATTTCCACCAAATAACTTTTCAAATATAATTATTCTCAGTGTAAATTTGTTATTATGCAAAGAAATGACAATTTAATTAATCATATTTTTTGTTCTTAACTTCCTTATAACCTAAGTAAACCTACACAATAAAAGACACGATGTTTTGAAGGGGTCATTTAAATTGAAATCCTAATTAATCTAAAAGTTATTTACCTAGTAAATACTAAGTAATTTAAAAGTAATGTTGGTGACGTGTGATTATTATTAATTTGTATTATTCTTGAATTATGATCTAAATATGTGATTGATTTAGTTGCTTTAAAAGAAACGTATTTTAAGAAAATAAATGTTGGTAAAGTTTATTATTTCTGCCTCGTAGCACTCCACACTAAATATACAGAAATCTCTCTCTCTTCTGTTCTCTAGGAGAACCTTACTTACAGGTCAGAGGCCATATTCATAAAATTAGAGTACTTGCTCAGCTCAGACTCTCTTGCTCTAATTTAGTTAAAATATATCTACATACTAAAGTTTACATGTTACGAGGTGATGAAATCTGTCCCACGTATACATCTCACTTAGACACTCTACACCACTTCCTCCTTGAATGTCCAGTAACAAATGTTCTCAGGCAAAAATATATTCAACCTTTACAGACTGACTCTGACTGACTTACTCTACAACATGAACCAACTCTCTGTTAATAACGTTTATTACTTTACTTCAACAGCAATTAAGCTAAGGCATGTTAATGAAATAACTTATTAAATAACCTTGTTCTTCATTTATCTTGTAAGATCTCTTGCATTCACTTTTCCTCTTGTTGAGCAATTTAAATTTAAGTGTTTACTACTTAAGAAGATATTAATACTTTAAGAAGATTAATTTTTCTTTATTCGATTCCATGTTTTATTAATTCTTGTTTTTTTTGCAACAATTGTATTAAGTTATATATAATTTTTGTAAAGCAAGACTCCATTTTTGGAGGACTATGTTCTTAAACAAATAAATGTTGGTAGGTATGTTTAGAAAGGAACATGTTAAGGTAGGAATCTTATCTGATTTCGGAACACCTTACGCATTTGGTATTAATTGCTTACTGGTCTTACTAAGCAGCCAATACTGTTTATGCCAATATTTTTAAAATATCTTATCTATTTTATAGTTTAATAACTTTAGAGCTTTTGGACTGATATAGATTGTAATAACAATTAAATTGATGAAGAGTTCAGTCATTTTTTAAAAACATAATTTAAAATAAATTGATGAAGAGCTTTGCCAGTTCTTGACATTGACAAAAATGAAAATATTTTCCTAAATACAAATTTTCAAACTTTTTCTTTTTTGTCAATTTTAAGAACTGACGAAGCACAGGATCCCTGGGCAAAAGCTCTTCATCAAGTTATCTTAAATATTTTTTTTAAAAAAGGACTGAAGTCTTCATCAATTTAATTGTTATTATCTTATAGTTTAATAAAGTATTATAATTAAAAAGTTAAAGTTTATAAAATATTATAAATACAAATGTCTTATAGTTTTATGAGTCTTTTTTTAGTTTAGCCTATTGTCTACTTGTTTTTATTGTTTAATTGAATAGAGAGATCAAAATATTAAAAGAATGTAAACTACAATAGTTAATCATAGGGTAGAGAAGAATTGAATTGTTTTGAAAGAAAAGAACAAATCCGGGGGGGGGGGGGGCAGTTTTTTCTCTCCCCAATGTCTAGTCCTTTAAGGGTGGTCTATAACATGATTCAAAAAAAGTGGATCTTTCAAATTTTAGGATTTTAAGATCATTCCATATAAGTATGGGTCAGATCATTCCATATAAGTATGGGTCAGATCATTCCTAATAAGTATGGGTCAGATCATTCCTAATAAGTATGGGTCAGATCATTACTTATAAGTATAGATCACATCATTCCATATCAAGATAGGCCAGAGCTCTTTTTTGCCAATCTGGTCTATTCCAGGGTTCTGTGACACTTATTTGCTTCAACTTTTTCTTTATCTTCTCACACTTATTGCTGTTTATTACAAAGATTAATTTTCATCTAAATAAATGTCTGCCTCAAATTAAGACTGTATGTCTGTTTATGTAGGAGTTAGTCAACAAGTGCATGACATACACGACTACTGCAGTAAGACTGATGATGACAAGCAGGATCCGTCTCATCAAACTAATGAAGGTAAACATTTTTATTGTCATAAACAATTCTAGAATATTACGTAAACAGTCTTGTTGCACCTTCCTCTCTATTATATTTCTCTTTTTTACTTTTCATTTAGTGTATGTTGTCTCACATATGCAATAGAGGGTTAAACAGGGCTAACCTTTAGAAGAAGTTTTCAGGTTCCCTACATAAAACTCTTTCTTACATACAACCCATCCTTTACTGACTTGTATTTGTGGAAAATTATATTTAAACTTTTATTATTTTGGAATCAATACATGAGCATGCTAAACCAAAATAATGAAATCTCGTTTAATGATAAGAGTAAATCTTATTTACTTAAATTGACTTTTGCCATATAGTCGGTTAGTTTGGAAAATGGGAGAGGCTTAACCAACCTTATCATTAATCAGGCTTGCCAATTTAATACAGCTGTCTATTTTACCTCCATTATTTTAAATTTTGATAGTTGCACAAAAATCAATTATATCTACTTAGGCTTTCTGTTTTTGAAAAATTTATAATGTCATATCCATAAATGAGTTAACGATTTTTTGAAAAATCAATAAATTTTTATTTAGGAAATAGTTTCTATTTGGAGTGCTGAATCAAGTGACAGTTCTGCCACAGTAATGGTGATCTAATGAGAGGTTATAAGAGTAATTTTTAACATAATCACTCCTCTCATAGCACACTCCTGTGGAGTGTGTTGCCAAATTTGAAATAATAATAAATTATGACAAAAGTTGTTTGTAGAATTAAGGGTCTCACTCTATAAGCCTTACGAAATAGCAGTATATATTCTTTATACCATCTAATTATTTGTCTTCTTTTTAGAAGTTTTCTTGGATGAAATCATTGTTCCCAACATAGAAGCAGAAGAAGGTATATTTTTAAATTATTTTAACTTTTATAAAATGAAATTTATAGGTTCTAAAACTTATATACTAGGTTAATTGTTATACAATTTTATACATTAATTTATGTATAACTTTATTTAACTTTATGTCAAATATTTTAAACTTATTAACTTAAACTAAATTTATTAAACTTTATTATTAGTATATTACTCTTCTTATTAACCCCCTCCGTGGCCGAGGTCGTTAAGGCGTTAGTCTTTACACTGACCTTTGACACCCACGGAGGACTGGGGTTCGCATCCCAGGTTACGCTCTCAGTTTATAGAAGATTATTGTTTAGATATATTATCGCCAACTTTAGAATTCACTTTGAGCGTAACGGTTGCTACTACCACCCGAGGTTGTTCCCGCAGGGGTTATCCCTGATGAGCTGCAAGGCTCTAAACGGGCATTATCATTATTATTACTCTTCTTATTATATAAACTTTGTCAGCATTGTTTGTGTTTAATTTTCAGTTTTGCTGGAAACAGTAATTGATGAAGCTCATGTACCAACATTGAAAAAAATAAAGCAGGAAGTCACGACTGGTAACTATTAATTACTTTTAAATCGAATCATAACAAAAAACTAAACTTAAAGCTTTAAAAATTCTTTATATTCTTGAAAAAGTCTTGAAATTTTGATGTAATTTTATTTGTTCTACAAAGGTATTTAACTCCAACACTTCTTTATTTTAACTTATATCAGTAAAGTCAGGTTATTTTTTGGACATCATTTTAATGAGTGAGTATACAAATTCTTATCAATTGATAAAAACCCATCCTTTTAATCTACAGGTGTACAAAAGCCTCCTCTATTTTGCCTTTTATCTTGTATAAAAGTTGTAAAAAATTATAAAAAAGTCACGGATGGAGTACCATTTAACTGAAGTATGATTAATAATTTCTTTGTCATATTGTTCTTTCTTGGCTTATTTTTTTTTTATTTCAGAGGATGATGAGTTAATTGAAGATGAAGAAGAAAATCTGTATGAAGAAGATTTCAATGATAATACGTTCACCGAGTCATCTTCTAAATCTGATAAAAGTAAATTTTTATATTTAATATTTATCAATTAGAACAGAATTTGAAATTTCAGTAAAAAATTATTATTTTTTTGATGACTTATTAATGTTTCATCATATTTTAACAATTAATAAAATAAAAGTCAAATGCTGGGTTGACATTTTTTTGTGTTTAAAAAGCTACGTGAAAAATTGTGTTTATTGTCTTATTAATTTGAATTAATTTTTATTGATAGCTAATTTTCATTAAAAAATAACGCTTTGATGGAAGTGGACATTTTTCAAAATTCCTATTTTGAAAAAATTGGAAATAAAAAAAATGCACTAAAAAGCATTTAGTTCTAGTTTAAAGGTGTTCCTAGTCCAATAAGTTCTTGACTACCACTTTAGTTAGCACAGTTCTCAAAATAGTTCAGTAAAAAAGCAGGTAGCATGGCACCCTATGATTTTTGGATTGATAAGGAAGCCCAGTTCTATATTTTCTTATAGGTTTGATCACCAATATAATCAGTGTTATCTTTCTGATTAATTTCAATCAAATTAATTTATTTAAAAATATAAACTTGTTATTTACAGAACAAACAGTTTGGACTGATGAAAACATTAAGCTACTTCTGGATGCTCGGTGGGAGTGTCGAGATTTATTCATGGTGCCGACAAGTAGCTCGAAACCATGGAAGCACATACTGAAGAAGATGAAGCTGAAAAAACCTGACTTCCCTTGTAATGAGAATGAGATTGGAATGAAGTTTCGTAATCTATGTGGTACTTACAGACAAAATGCACTTCATTCCAATGATAACGTCACTTGGCCTTGGTTCAGGGATATGCATCGTATCCTTAGTAAGTAGACTATACGTTTGCATAGTATGCTTACGTTTGCATAGTATGCTTACGTTTGCATAGTATGCTTACGTTTGCATAGTATGCTTTGTAAGTAAAACAGGGTTACGCAAAGTGTGGTCCAAAGACCCCCGAGGGTCCGTGAGCTATAGACAAAATAATATAGCAACTTTGTAAAAACATTGATTAATTAACTTTATTATTATAATTGTATAACAAAAATCAATAAATTTTTTTATTCTTCTTGTTAGGAAATCAAAAATTGGTATCTTTCTTTTAAGTATTTTTTTAATAATATTAGATCTTAAATTGATCTTATTTCTATTATGTTTATGATTCTCTTTAGGTTCATTTTAATTTCATTAAAAGCAGATATTTTTAAGTTTATTTTTTTATAATTTTTCTCACAATTTGTAATGTCCTATGAGGACACCCCCTTTGTATAGAGTGTATATCTATGACAAATAAATATATTATTATTATTAATTATTATGACTCTTATAAGCTCTAATATCCTTTTAGTGAATTTTCAAAGAAAAAATGAGCTTTGTGAGTAATTATTGATTAATTACTTAATTAATTATTTTAAGTGTGAGTAAATTAAAAATGAGTAATTACATGAATGTTTTAAAGAAGTCTATGAACCAAGAAATTATCAACTAAGTTTCTAAGTTTCTATTGGTTTTTATAAGTGACTTATTAAACATAATATATATTTCCTTTTGTTAGTTAGAGAGCCGAAAAAATTAGCATCCAAACATTAATTACAGAGATTCTATTTGTTAGAAATACAATTTAGGACGTTCTCCCTTCATATTTGGTTAGTAAGAAATTGGTTCTTGAGCAAGTGATCTATAAAGAAACTATAAAAATATGAGAGCTTGCACCAGTTTACATATAACATATGTTTTGCCTGATGAAATGTTATAATGTTATGCACCTTTAATCTTTTTGTTGCAGTGGTTTACAAAAATTTATCTCTCTACTTAAACAAAGAAATAAAATAAAATTTTATTTATCTACATCTTTTAGGCTGTTGAAATTGTTGGCATTCCTGTTAATTTTGACAAAAATATATTAAATGAAATACTTGTAGCTTTAAAGCACAAATATATAATTAGAAATTAAATGCAATCCCTAATTTTTCTTAATTTCTTATTTATTGATTACATTAAATTAGTGCGTTCCCCCACCTCTTCCCAGAATAAGATGTTTTGGATTTATTTAAAGGAACAATCTAAATGATGAAATTGATCTTTTTGACATTATTTATTGAACAATACATCAACAAATAATTATTACAAGTATTATATAGAATATAAAACTTAATAGAATATAGTTTAAAAAACATGTTATTTTTGTTGCTCAGGTTATAAAGATAAAAAGAAACCAGCTAAAGGATACTATCCAGCAATGCATCGTTTAGTTTTAGAGGGAAAACTAAATGAAGCCACTTTTAGCCCTTCTAAACATTTTAACAAAGCTTTATATGATGGTATGTAGTACAACCTTATTACTTTTCCTCATTTATACCATAGGTGTATAGGAAAATTATTGTGTTTGCAAAAAAATCCGGAATTATTAGTTTCATGTGTTTTTAAGGCCTCCTGAGTGGTTTTCGCAAAGTTGTCTGTGTGTGTGTGTTATCTTTGTAGCTCCTAGCGCATTTATGCTAGAGAGTTGAAACTTTGTACAAAAATCAGTCTACAGATGTAATTGTGCTATTTGGGAAATAATTTATTTATGACGTCATTAACCCACAATCATGACTCAGCAAAAACTATTGACTACATGTCTACAACAATTTGTTGGAAAAAACTGCACATTTGGACAATAAAACTCTTGGGAAGATTTAATCACACTATAGATGTGATCAAAACTTTGATTACTAGCTCCTAACAACAAGCACTTTGAACATTTCTACACAGCATATATCCTTATCTTACTAATCAATTTACTTTTGTTATGTTCTGTTGGAATTGTCTAACTAGGACCAAACTCAAATATTACTTATTTAGCAACCTGTGCTAAAGCATTAAAGACTTCACAGTTGTTGCTCAAAGAATTTAATTTTAAAGAATTTTATAATCTACGATAAGCTTTTCTAATTTATTTATGATGTTATTTATACTGTGTTAGTTTTAAATGATAATATTATTGTTATGAAACATTGATGGTTATGGGTGATATATCCAGACCACACTAACTCCAGGTTTGCACCTACCCCGCGTGATTATTATTCTGTTGGATGGTCTTGCCTTCAAGTACTTGACGCTGCTTGACTTCCTTTATGAATTAAAAATGTATCTTACTCTCATACCCAAGGATTCCATTTATTTTAAATATCCAGTATTGAGGTTTTTTCATTAATTGAAACAAAGTTTCATTTTCTATAATATCTATGATCCCTCGTACTTTTACCCATTTCCTCTTTTCATGAAAGTAATAAGAAGGAAGTTCAAACTTCATGATTAAGGCTTAACAGAAGATTACTTACTCCAAATACAAGGTAATATTGCAATTTGTTCTGACAGTCAAGTTGCACTCTAGGCTCTTGTTTTAGAAAACTTATGTAAGGACTTAAAATTAAAGGCAATGTGGGTCCACAGACTCACTGGTATACCTGGAAATGGAAAGGCTGGCGAAATAGCCAAAGAAGGAGCTTCTACTCACTTTTGTGGGCCAAAACCTGCAATGGATTGGTTTAGAAGGCAGGCCAAATCACTTGTCAAACAATGGATTTGGAAAAAGCCTAAACTTGTATGGGAAATAATAATAGGTGTAGGCAATCCAAAATGACTCTGCCTGGATTGAACTGCAGCAAATCTAGATGGCTTCTTGATCTTAAAAGGCCCAGTCTCAAGCTTATGGTAAGCATTCTGACAGGACCAGAATAGGTTATCAAAAATGTGAAGGATTAGGAAGGCTCCGATTTTAACTTTTTGGAGCAATAGAGTTGTGTAAGGAGGATCTGGAATCTCTAAGATGGCAGGACCTTCTCAGCTTTACAGCTGGGAAGTAACAGTGGCGTAGTGGTTGGTGGGCGATGTTGGGGTAAGTGAAAAGGATCCAAAAGTGAGGTCCACTCACCAGCCTTGACCTCTCCACCCTTACTAATATTAAGGCTTAACTGAACATGTGATGATTTTACATTTATTTAAACACCTGTTGTTCATCACATGGATTGTATGTCTATTTTTGGCTTGCCTTATAAGATTATCTGCATAAGCAATTTTTGCTCTAGTCATACATTATTTTTCTAGGATGGACAGAAGACAATGTAACCCTTTTAATAAACGTCTGTCAGCAATTTTCAAATGATTTGAAAAACAATCCAAGGAAAGTCAAGCTGTGGAAGGCTATTAAATCTCGAATGACACACTTGGACCCTGAATTCAGGAAAACTTACATGAAAGTCTACAGTCAGTGGAAAGCTCTTGTAAGCCTTGTTTTAGAATAGCGTTTCTTTTTTTTAGCTCTTCGATTTGTTTAACTTAATGTTTCATTAATGCACTGTT
The DNA here is from genome assembly GCA_018340805.1 of Microvelia longipes. Lineage (NCBI taxonomy): Eukaryota > Metazoa > Arthropoda > Insecta > Hemiptera > Veliidae > Microvelia > Microvelia longipes. Next base: position 55,285,521 of record JACMZG010001911.1, on the reverse strand, counting down.
ACTTCAGTTTGAAATTTACTTTATTCTATTACACATATCATGTGTATTTAGTTTTACAAAGGGTAAAACTGATGTATTTCACGATATATGAAATAAAGTATTGTTATTTGGTGCTTGAATACAGTTTGTTTCTTAAAGATACTTTAGTCTCATGTTTTTTACATTATTACATTAGATTAGATTAGATTAACTAATTTTTCCTCACACACGACTTGTCCTTGTGGAATTTCACTAATAATAATTATGTCAGTTGTTGCATTTAAAGATTAGTATTCCTCTTGTAAAATATATTATACTGTAAAATTTGCATTATAGTTAAATAAAACATTAAGTCTTTATTCTGTATCAGATAAAAAGATGATTCTGACATGTTCTGGTCTTGACATTGCACCTTTTGTGTGTTTGTTTATTTGTGAAAATTGATAAAAATAAATAAATAAATAAAATATGTTTATTCTGCTTTACAAAATCAAAATAAAATATTACAAAATACTTCTATTTTATAAGCACATCTTGGAATGAGTCGTGCTCGAGGATGGCTGGAGCAGTTTATGTGTAACTATTTGTAACCTGCTTTTTGTTTTTGCTTGTGTAACAAAATGAAAACTATATTTCTTGACTTAAAAATAAATAAATGATCACAAAAAAAAAATACATGAATAATTATAAATGAAACATATTGATAAATTAGCGTAAGCTAGAAGCAATTAATAATTGACACATAATTATCTTACTTTATATGAGTATATACTTAATGATGTAACAGTTGTTTGGGTGCCTGATCATCAAAGAGACCTTTGTCTACCACTTTCTGACATTAAAATGAGGGAGGAGTGTATTAGTCTATTATTTAATTTGGACTTCTAAGCCAGTTTTCAAGTTCAATCTATGAGATTTTCTATATTTAGGAGGAATAGGTCCAATATATTAAAAAAAATATTCAATATTCTTCCTAATTTTTATTAATTATTTAAAATAGAGGTCCCAATATTTTTTATTTATAAATATAAAAATAATATTATTCTAAAATTTGGATACTAGTTTTTTCAAAATTATCTTTAAGTTAATTGTAAAAGACTTTAAATTTTATTTACATAGCTTGGCTGAAATCCTTTTTTAATCTGTCTTATTTATATATCTAATGTAATATTTTTTTCTTTTCATAGGTAAAAGAATATAAAACAACGAGTCGTGCTATGAGGAAGCGTTATTTAGATGGAGCTCAAGTTAAGATAGAAACTCCTCCATGGCACAATGCTCTAGATAATCTGCTTCAGTCGTGGAATATAGAAGAATCATGGGACACGGAGACTGATAATGTGCCTGAACAGTATGTCGAGGAGAATGACGATGATGAGGATTATATTTCTGAAAGTAATATTAATAAAGGTATCATAAAGTATTATTAAAGTAATTAATATACCTACATACATACATACACACACACACACACACATACCTGGGGGCACGGCAGTGCCCCAGCCAAGTCTTGCTTGTACAAGTTTCATATCCAAGGCTTGCACTGACGACACCCTTTTCCCGAAGCAATTCGGAGCATTTTTTACCCCCTTGTATCTTTTGACTGGATAAACCTAGAATCTTTCAATTTGGCTGACGCAAAGATCATATCAAAGCAATATTACTCGTGAAATTATAATTCTTTATCTTTTATAGAACACGAGAAATTTCGCTTTGAAAATTACTAATTTTGACCCTGACTGACTGACTTACTCATCATAATTCCAAGGTACTTCTAATAATTGTAGAAACTTGAAATTTGGAATGAGGGTAGGGTTTGTTTGATAAAGCAAGGAAAAATTGTCAAATTTGCAATATTTTAATTTGATCTCCTGAATATTGCCTCTGATATGAAAAATTAGTGGTTTATAACGACTTCATTGACAACTTATGATTCATTATTTGTATCATGAAAATATATATGTCTAACAATAATATAATGACTGTATTATGTAAGTGATATATTTTTCTTAAATCTTTATCAAGCATTTTGAGAAATTTAAATAATTTAAATTTAAAATTTCCACACATCTTAAGTTCAGAAGCAAAGTTAATCGAAATTACATACAAAAAGCTCGATTTCGACACCAGAGGTCCGGGGTTCGCAACACAGGCTATGCTCTAAGATTATATGAATAGTATTTGTATTAAAAAGATTTTGCAAACTTTAATTGATACTTAGAGGATAGTAGACTCAACCCACCTGAGGTTGTTCCCGCAGGGTGAATACCCTGATGGGCCGATAGTGAAATAGTGAGTTTCATGCTATAGTCTTTATTATTATTAGTCTTAATTAGGATTCCATAGCTCTATTTACAAATAATAAAGTAAATAAATATATACTTCAATTTAATTATACAAGAATTTAAAAAACTTACTTTACCAGAACTTAAATAAGTACACTCATAAGTGTACTTAAATAAAGTACCCTTATGGCAAAATAGAGTATTAATTCATCATTTAAAACAATTATTCATGAACTTTAAATGAATATCCTTTTTAGGAGTTAACTCTCACTCTCACCAGTTTAATATGTGAGAGAATTTATGAAGCACAGTGCTAATGATCATTATAGTTAATCCCATGAAAGTCATGTGTGAATGTTATCTGATTTCCGACTGGACATTTGGTTTATTCAGAAATCAGGCAACTCTTGTATTAGATTACCTCCGGAATAATTGTGATGAAATATGTTTCCACAGTATAATTGTGCGAGATACACCTTGGAAATGTAACAAGCAAAATGCAATGCTACATCTGGGAGCCATTCCATCATTCCATACTACCGAGTTTTACATTTGGTTCCCAGATGTAGCATTGCATTTTGCTTGTTACATTTCCTAGGTGTCTCTCACACAATTATATTGTGTCAAATATTCATGTTTTGCAAAACTCAGTAGTATTAAATGATACATGTTTTGCTTGCCATGCATGATGGCGGTAAGAGAGCACCGCTCGTCTCTGGTTAGTACTTCACATTATATTCTTCGGAATTAATTGAAGGTCAGAGTGAGTTCAGGCTCTGTCGGCGCCCTGATGAGTTAGATGTAACGAAACAGAGTGGGACATGACATTATGTCGAGCTATCAATGATGACGAATGTCGAATGATGGAACAGTTCCCAGATGTACCATTGCATTTTGCTTGTTACATTTCCTAGGTGTCTCTCGCACAATTATATTGTGTCAACTATTCATGTTTTGCAAAACTCGGTAGTATCAAATGATAAATATGTTTCCTCTTATTCTATTCTGCTTAGATTGTAGATTTAATATGTTCATTTCCTTTTATTTTTCTGTCTGTTTTAAGGTCACCAATCATTTAAAGCAGTTAAGACAGAATTTTTTAGTGAAGACAAAGTTGCTCAGGATAAAAACCCTGGTAAAGATTATTTGTTTTAATTTATTCAAACCATTCCAAATTATCCTCCTTAGTGGCTGAAGACACAGTGGCGGAGAGATATTATAGTTCAAATTTATATTTTCTTCTCCTTCAGTTCCTTTAATATTTAAATGTCTGTTATAAAGTTGATATGGTTTGTAAGAAAATCAATACAGGAGTTTATGTACTTAGAAAACTAAAGGATTACTTACCTCAGAAGAATTTGAAGGATATTTACTTCGCCTTCATCCAGTCTCACTGCGCCTATGGAATATTGATATGGGGACATATCAACACCGAGAGGATCCTTATTCTACAGAAACGCTCCCTGCGCATCATTGAAGGAGTTCATCAAATAGAATCTTGCCGGGATCTTTTTAAGAAACATAGAGTCATGACGGTTATCAACCTATTTATTTTTCATTCTTTGATTTATATAAAAAATAATCTCAATAGTTTTTTGAAAAACAATAATTATCATAACTATGAAACTAGGACTAGTAATGTCTTATCAATACCGAAACATAGATTGAAGAAATCTGAGGTTGGAAATAGTGTACTGGGCATAAAACTCTATAATAAGCTCCCTAATAGCGTTACTGATCTACCTTTGGACTCTTTTTTTAAAGAAATTATGAACTTTCTCCTAGAGAATGTTTTTTATAATGTTGAAGAGTATTTTAACTTTAAATTTTAACTGAAAATGATTAACTTTCTTTTTTGACAAGGCTATTGTAATTTAACTTACTTTCTAGTTGATTAATTATCTTATCTTATCTTATCTTATTGTAGAACACACGGCTAAAATCAGTTGACAGCCCACCGAAATCTCAATGCTTTCAACCCTCTTTTTTTAACAAAATAATCCCTTCTTTTAACTAACGAAGAAAATTACCTACTCTGTTTTGAATTTTATTATTTGTTTTATTTGATAATGCATTTTTTTTTATTTTTTAAAAATTATTATTTTACTTTATTTAAATTGTCAGCTATAATTACTTTTTTTTCTAAACTAGCTGCTTTTTTGTGTCAACTTTGTATAATTGAATGCTTATTGTTTCATATTATAGAAATAATATGACTTTAAAAAGTCAAGACTGACTGTGATCTATTGAAAGACATGGTATTTTGCAAGAACAATGCTATTTCTTGGTTGTCTGACTCTGTGCTATACTCAAAGAGCAAAAAATGCTTGACGAATACATCACTGTCCATGTGTCAAATATAGGCACTCAGATCATATTATAACTCTGCAATAATTGGATGATTTTTTTTAAACAAATATATTTATTTATTTAATTAATAAGTATAATAAGTAATTAATAAGTAAAAGTAAAAATTATACATCTTAACTTAAATTTAGAATACAATTGAATTTTATTTAATTTTAACTAATTTAAATTTAGAATAAAAATGAATAAAAGAATAAAATTGAACTGATTGAAATGAAACAAAACGAACTCAAACAGATCAAAATGCACACAGGGAAATAAAAGCGAAGCGAGGTTAGAATGTTTACAACCAGTGTTGCCTTTTTATTATTTTATTTACGAAAAAAGTTTTTTTTGTACTGAGGTTGGCATGAGGTGGAGGGGGAAGGGGCGCGGTCGGTCTAAACTAATAGAATTCTTTCCCTCCCACATTATTTTGCACGCTGTCAACTGACTTTAGCCGTGTGTTATATTATAGTAACATTTTATCACATACTATAAATCACTGAGTAAAACAATGAAAACTTATTTATTAACTTTGAATTTATATCCTATTTTTAATGGATTTTTTTTTTCACCACATCCAGGAATAAAACCTATTTATACATATTTATTTTGTAAGATATGAACTTTTTTTCTAAATTGACACATCTTGTTTTTACTTGATTATAAATAAATGTTAAAATAGAATAAATGAATAAAATAAAAGAAATAAATAAATTTTAGATAAATCAAAGTTTCTGTATCAAATAGTGACAAAGCGATTAAGAAAATTCAAAAAAAGGTACAGGTTGCGGAATCTTTATAAAACTCTGTGAGACTGTCCTTATTTACTGGATCAGGTAAACAAGAAAATTAACTTTATTATTTATTTATCTGTTTCAGGTTTGTGGACAAAAAGAAACATAGAACTGCTGATATTAGCTCGCTGTCAATGCGAAGAACAGTTTCAGGAACCAGAAGGGAACTATCAGGATAACTGGACCCTGGTCAGGGACACCATACAGATGCATAATAATGAATTTACTGGTACTTATCAAGCGTGTGCTGACAAGTGGAAAGCTCTGATCAAAGTCTATCATATGGTAAATACAACTTCAATAATTTGACTTTTATTGGCTTGTGCAGGGTTTTGAGAACCGATCATGTAACCTAGGAACATCTGGTCAATAAGGAATACAACTGCAGCTCTGGGTGGTCACTATGGACAACTAATGAGTTAGTTAAAATAATAAATTCGCCCTACGATACCACCCTTTTAAATTTGCCCTATAACCCCACCCTTTTAAATTTTCCCTACAATCCCACCCTTTTAAATTTGTCCTACAATCCCGTCCTTTTAAATTCGCCCTATGATTCCACGCTTTTAAATTCGCCCTATAATCCCACCCTTTTAGATTTGCCCTATAACTCACCCTTTTAAATTCGCCCTATAATCCCACCCTTTTAGATTTGCCCCATAATCCCACCCTTTTAAATTCACCCTATAATCCCACCCTTTTAGATTTGCCCTGTAATCCCATCCTTTTAAATTCGCCCTATAATCCCACGCTTCTAAAGTCGCACTATAATCCCACGCTTTTAAATTCGCCCTTTTATCCTACCCTTTAAATTTGCCCTTTAATCCCACCCTTTTAAATTTGCCCTATAATCCCACCCTTTTAGATTTGCCCTATAATCCCACCCTGTTAGTTACTTCACTTACTCTATTGAATTTATTAATTTTAACCATAAATTAATAAGTCATAATTATAACGAGAAAACGACAGGCTCACTTTATGTCTTAAAATCTCAAGTTGTTTTTTACATCTCAAACAATTCATTGTGAACTGGGTTATTGAAGAAATTAATGGTAGTTGAAAGTTGTAGCTTAAGCCCTTGAGATACTGAATGCTCTATTAACAAATAAGAACAATTAGTAAAACTTTTATATTAATTGATGAATTATTATAATTGATTTATATTAATTTTGAAATAAATTTAAATTAACACACATTAGCTTTTTGAACAAAAATAATTTAGTCATAATTATGTTTTGACAATTATTTTTTAAAATACAGCTGTAAAAAATAATATCGGTTGCCTAGCAATTTGAAAACTATCTAAAATAAATTATTTTTCTAAAAAGGAAAAAACGTGTTAAAAGATAGCTGTGTTTTGACGTAAATAGGTCACATTTTAGCTACCAAAGTGGCCACGCAGCGCTAGTGTTAGTCTAACATGTTGACACCTTCTCTTTGGTTTTTTTTAAGTCCGATACCCCTAGTTTTGAGCCATAATTTATTTTGTAATTAATCTTATTTATTTTGAATCAAGACATGTTTTGTCAAACTACTGGAGAGGAACTTTTTGTAGAGACATAAATTTTTGTTAAAAATGGAGGATGAAAATAGCCTCTATTATTGAGCATTGCTAAGCAGCAATGTCTGTCCTGGCTAGGGTTCAGATTCTGATCTGATTGGTATTATTTTCACTTGAATGTGCCGCACATGGTTCTTGTGTGCTCATAGTGTTCTACAATCATAATGCCTTAAACTAGTGGTTTCTCTCTTCCTTTGCAATTGTTACTCCTCTTCCGCTCTAATAGACCATTTCTTTAAAGCTAACTTTCCATTTTACTTAAAACAATGTAGTGATAAACATAAAGATATTATTACTAGAGGGGCCCTATTGGTTAAATTTTTAAACATCGAAAAAGTAACCTGACCACTGACCATCTTTGACTGATGAAATATAATCAAATAAACAATATAAAAATTACTTTTTATCATAGTTATTATAGTAGAATGTTTAGAGTACAAAACATAACACAAAAAATGTTCGGGAAGCCGATATCAATTGATTTATTTTAATTTTAACTAACTTCTGAAGGAGTTTTCAATGAGGTTACACAGAGCCCTTGAGAGCCCCGAAATGGTGTTTCAGGCCTTTAAGTGTATTGTATAGTAATATATCTCTATGGTGATAAAGCACTAAGTGATAAGCTCTATGTCAAAAATGGGAATCCTTCTAGTTTTAATGCTTACTCTTTTCCTGAGAAATTTTTCTGTTACATTTATTACAGGTAAACGAGAAAAAAAAGACGTCTAAAAGAGATTTACACTGGGAGTGGTATGACGCCATGGATAAAGCACTCTGGCCTAATAAATCTGATGATAAGGTTCAGCACAATGATATTATCATGGAACAAATGATAGATACTCATGATCAAGCTGCTCATATTGATCATACAGTTGCTAACAATGTTATAGTTATACAGGAGACTGAGGATGGCAGTTACGTTGCCACTACTGAGCATGGAGATCCCTCAGGTAAATGATAGTTCTATACCTTTTAATTTCTTCTCTCGTTTATGTCTATCTGTATTACATGCCAGATAAAAGAGTCACCCGTGGTGTAGTGGTTAAGGTACGCGGCCTATACACAGAATGAATGGACTTTAGTCATGGGTTCAATCCCAGCACGGGCCTCTAGGATTTTTATGAGAGGGATAAAAATTCTGCGTACCACGTTCTTCAGAAGGGATGTAAAGCCGGTGGTCTCGAGCCTGTGCATTGTCAGGTACTCGTTAAAGATCCCTTACTCTAAATGAAACTGGGTATATGCAAAATTTAGGACCCTCATTGTAGATTCATTACAAACTGTTTCTGCCTTGTTGTTTAAAGTGTGTGGAGGTTTGGTTTAACAGTGAGAGCACGTGTTGTTCCCAGTTTTTACTAGACTATATGAGTCAGTGAAAATATGTATGATTGCTTGAAAAAGCATGAGAGGAACCATAGAAATTCACGCCCTTCTGTCTAGATTAGATGAAATATACCTACACTTGAAATTAAAAGGAGTAGAACACTATCTTAGGGAGCTGGCAAAAAGCCTGGTAGTTTATTACTACTTACTACTACTACTACTACATGTCAGATAACTTACCTAAAGCTATATCCACATGTAATTGTTTCTTTGTGAAGGGTTTGCTGTCATAAAACTTTTTAGTTTCGGTTATAATGTAATATTTTTACTTTTCCTCATTTTAAGAAAAGTATTGTGTTTACAAAAAAAAATCCGAAACCAGGACGTCACTGGAATTATCTGTTTCAGGTGTTTTTAAGACCTCCTGAGAAGTTTTGACAAAGTTGTCTGTCTGTATGTGTGTGTCTGTTATCATCGTAGCTCCTAGTGTATTTTTACTAGAGTTGAAACTTTGTACAAAAATGAGTTTACCGTTGTAGTGCTATTTGAAGAATTTTTTTTTCCATATAACGTCATTAGTCAGCAATAATGACTCAGCAAAATTTTTGAAAAATCATTTAATGCAGAAAATTATGTCATCGGATTGAGATTTGCCACACATGTCATCTATAACACTAACACATGTACCAAGTTTTATCTCATTATCAGCATTAGTTCAATTTGAATCAAATGACTTGTGATTGAAAAAATCGGATAATAATCTGGTTGAAATTCGGTACAAGCAGGTGGTACAAGGGTTTATTAGAACAAATTTTTGTTTTAATACAACAAGTGTATGTATGGTTTTTGTTGTATCATATAAGTTAAGCAGCAATGAGCGTGATTAGTGCTGTATGGGTGACCACTGTGAGCGCAGCAAGAATGGTATATTCTGAGGATGAGCAAAGCGAGTCCAAAGTAGGGAGGAGGAGTGTAACAAATTTGACGAGATGAGGAAAAGTTCCGAGGTACCCTGTACCCAATTTTTTGATGCGGACTTTAAAAATTGTTTGCCTGATTATTCATTTGGTTGTACAAAACTAAGCTTTGTTCTTCACAACATTCTGGGCACTCATACAAAGATTAGTTTGGGCACTCATACAAAGCTTAGTTCTGACCAGAGACTATAGATACTTAAACAGTAAGTCTGTCGACTCAATGGTGGGGAAATTTGGATTCTTGTCGACACTAGCGCGGCGGGGACCTACCTTTAAATTGAGTGGATGTGGCTTAATTTCCCGCTTTTTGCCCACAGTCAGTTTGAAATTAAATGTTTTTACTTTGCACAGCCTTCATCGTCTTAAAACTTACACAGAACGCTTCTGATTACTTTTAAGTTTTTCATTCAAGTAATTTATTAATTTAATTGATTCAATCAGGTATTTAATTTAATTGGTTCATGAGTTATTCGCACCGGTCTGCCGCAGCGCTAAATTTTAGTAGCTTGCGATAACGGAATCCAAACTTTTCCTCTTTTAAGTTAACCCCCCCCCTGGTTCTTACACTCATGCTTAGGTTATGCAATCTCCTAAATGTTTTAATGCATTTTCTTAAAAGCAAATACCTAAATGAAAAAACCTAGCACTATCCAAGTTTTTTATTTTTTTTTTTATTTTGCTTGTTTGATAGCTGTTTATACAATAGTAGCAGACACCCCTGGTTCAGGCAACATGACTCTCATATCTGAAACCCCATCTACCTCTATGTCTACCTCTATGATTTCTCAACATCAAACTCCTAATACTTCAAATAGTAAGTATTGTTTCATCTTAGATCACCAAGTCAACCACTGCTTTTTTGATAGTGAAACTGGATATAAGAATGCGGATCAATTTAGTAAGGTTTCAGGAATTAAAGGCTTCAATGTCTCTCAGTAGCACTGTAAATGACATTGCTGTCGAAAGCTGGCTCTGCTTTAGAAAACGTTATTTGGTGTAATAAGATATTACATGAACCAAATAATTTTATTTGGTTCATTATCCTAATATATTAATATACTAATAATATATTAGTATATTTATGTTAGTTTCTAAGATCATTTGACGCCACTAGAAAATGCAGAAACATTTTAACAGTGGAATTAGGGATTATAATTAGACTGATTTGATTTTAAAAGGATTTAATTTCCTAATATTGATTATTTCATTTAGGCATTTCATTTTGATGATTTTTATAATTAGGCATAAGAGTTGATAGCAAATATTTTTTCAGGAATGTGGAATGAACGTAATATAGCTTTATTGATCAAAGCCCGGGGTTCTATAACCTATGAGTCTCACGGTAGAAAGAAAATGTTTTGGAGGAATGTTCGAAAACGTATCCTACTTGAAGATCCATCTTTCCCCGGCACAGCCGAACAGTGCTGGGTCAAGTGGCGTAACCTGGTGCAAACTTACAATGTTAACAAGAGACGTGCTGAAGAATTAGGACCTAAAGCTGTTGGATGGGAGTGGTTTATACCTATTGATAAAATTATGACGGGACAGACTGTTCCGGATGATCCTTACACCGATCATGAAAATGGTGAGTGTGCTACTGGAAATACTAAAATTGTTTTATTAACTGACTTATCAGAGAAACTATCATCAGCCTGGCCCCTCTCAGTTTAAAAAAATTGGGTACGGGGTACCTCGGAACTATTCTTTATCACATCGGATATGCTACGCTCATCCTCCCTACTTCGGACTTGCTTCGCTTGTCCTCAGATTCTAAATACATCTGTTTCATTCTCAGCACTCACCCATATAGCACTGACCATGCTCAATGCTGCTTAACTTTTCCAAATAATATCATGCTGCAATATCCAAAAAAATCATGGATATTGCTGTTGTATAATACTAAGGACGGCCTCCGTGGCCGAGGTCGTTAGAGCGTTAGTCTTTACACTGACCTTTGACACCATGGAGGTCTGGGGTTCGCATCCCAGGTTACGCTTTTAGTTTATATAAAATTATTGTTTAGATAAATTATCATCAACTTTAGAACACACTTTGAGCGTAACGGTTGCTACTACCACCCGAGGTGGTCCCCACAAGGTTTATCCCTGATGAGTTGAAAGGCTCTATACGGGCATTATTATTATTATTATTAAAACAAAAACTTGGTATGCATATTTATTATGTAAAGGTATATACTTGTACCAAATTTCAACTCAAGGGAGTGAGGAACCTCCTGTTCAAACTCTTGTTAGGAGCCTACTTATTTAGGTCCTTAGTTGTTCACTTCCATAAGATTTTTGTAAACTGGTACCTTTTTAACTTAATAATATCTTATATAATTTTATTTATTGTATTTTTTTTTATGTTTTAAGTTGTATTCATGAATTGACTATTGTGAGGCCTTAGAATGTAAGGCAACCACAAGCTTATAATAAATAAATAAATTTTCGAATTCTATGACCCCAACATGTGCTGCTGAAGCAAGTGAAACAAATACCATTCTGGTCAGGATTTGAAGCCGTGCCCTTACCAGACATGATGTTATAAAGTATTATTATAAACAAACCATCCAAACAACCTAAAACTAGGCTTTGTTATCAAATATTTAATTTTTCAGGGGGCTTAAGTCAGGAATCAGAGGAGGAAACCAACGAAAAAGGAATAAGTAAGTTTTTTTTCATATTTACATTCTTATTTACTTATAAATTTTTTAAAGAATTAAATTCAAATCTTTTTTATAAAATCTAATGTTGAGTTAAACCATGTATAATATAATGACTTGCAAACCATTTCCTTTCTTGTTTATGAAGAACAGTTGGTTAGTTTCTTTTTTTTTCTTTGATGGTTCACTATAGGATAATTTTTTTCTTATGTTTAGCAGATAAGTCAGTGAGTTTGGCAAAAAGGGTTAGATTTTATTTAAATGTACATTCTAAGATAGTAAAATATAATTCTGCTAAATGATTTTTTTAAATATTTAAACTTTATAAACCTACTAATTACTTAGATCGGTTGATTTAAGGAAAATAAATTTATTTCCTCCTATTAAGTGTTATTAAAGTGCAAAAAAAACCATCATTTTTAAAGAAAATGCTCAAGTTTAAAAAATATAAACATTTAGATAAACAAAACTGTTTCTTGCATTTTTGAATGTAAGGCTTGAACTCACAATGCTTCAGAGCCTAAGTGTGGCTCTACAAAAATCCAAAATAGAAAATTACTCAGATGAAAGAACTATTGAGTTAAATAGTTTACCTAATTATTTGAGTTAAATAATTAAAGAATATATGTATATATTTTAAATTTTGAAGGATATATATATATATATATATATATATATTAATATATATATATATAATAATGTGTGTGTGTTGTGTGTGTGTGTGTATTTATATATATGTATTTCTGGACACTTTCTTGGGAAAACTATCTTTCGAACATATTAATATTTTTTAATCAAAATTGGTACAAAAATCAACCTGGGGGAGAACACGAACCCTATTGAAAACCAGGTTTTTGTGACATCATTAACCCAGTTTGCTGAGACAGCAAAATTTTCAACAAATCAGTAAAATTCAGGGTTATTTTTTGGAAAAAATTAGGGCTAAATCGTAAGGAACCAGTCTCAAGTCAATACAACTACTCTTTGACCAAATATTTAAAAAAAGGCAAATTACCAGAAACCATAATTATGGTCTGTAAAAAATAAATTGGTGTTGTTTTTTATGTATTTTTGGGCCCTGAATCGAATGAATTTGGTCCGAAGTCAATAAGGCCTCTCTTAGTGACCAATAAGTCAAAAAAAGTACCAGTCAATACCAGAAAACCTAAAATCGGTTGCTTAACAACACCTTCAATTGAGGAGTCGTTTTCGATGTTTTTTGGTCCTGTGAGTTGAATGAGAGTGGTCCAATGTCGATAAGAGCACTAAAAGCCAGGGTACCTGGGTTAGAATCATGGTAAGGACGATAATTTTTTATATAAGTTTATATCCACAAAATAATTCTGACGCAGGGGTCCACATGTCGGGCGAATTTCCTTTGGAATGCTTGTTTCCGTGCTTAGCAATCCATTTGGTGCTTAAGGATCCAATTTATGCTTCATAACTTGAGCAGTTGCCAATCGGATACTTAAGCACCGAATGGATTTTTTATATTTAATATTGTATTTCTTCAGAGATGTGGACTTCTAAGAAGATCAGGTTATTACTGAATGTAAGAGAAGAGTGTAACGAGCTTTTTACTACTGGATGCAAACTATCTGGTGTCTGGCAGATAATTAGAGACAGGATAGTTGCCATGGATCCCACCTTTACTGGTACTGCTAACGACTGTAATGATAAATTTAGAAACCTCCTTGGAACCTACAGGTAATCCTGTCAGCATTAATCCATGTTTTTTTATCGGGTAAATTGTTTTATTAGGATGAAAAATGTTGCCTATAATTTGAGTCTTGGATAAAGTTAATTGACGAATAAAGATGAATAATCAGGTATAGGGTACCCATACCTGATTTTTGCTGAAATCACTCACCACTATTTATATTGGAAATCACCTAATTTATGTTGTAGTATGTTTTCAGACTTGCTTTGCTTATTTTCAGACAGTAAAAAATGTGTTTTATTCTCAGTGGTCATCAATGCATGCTACTTTGTTCAAGTAATCTGACAAGAACTATTGATATACGAGCTGTACTACAATGAAACTTTGTCATTAAAGTATAACACACGGTTATTATATATACTTAATTCTTTAAATTTAATAGTGCAATAAATCTGAAACGGGGTACTCAGGCGATGCTCTCAATTACATTTATTTAAAATGAGTTTTCAGTCTTAATTTTATAATAAATATTAATACTTAAATTTTGTACTAAGTTATAGTTATTATTAAAAACAAGCTGGTCCGATATAAAGGGAGAAGGATTGATCAGGTTTGCCAATGTCTCTCAGTCCTATGTCATTGATGGGAAGTCTTGAAGGCTTACTTGTTGTGTAACTGATTCTTGTCTTTTTCCAATTTGGGGATTTCAGCTGGAAAAGAAAACAATAATGAGAATTTATTTGACGATTAAAAAATATATCCTTTCATCCAGTCTCTTCATGGTTGGAAGATTATGCTTTATTTCATAGAATGTCTTTGTTAGCATTTTTAACTAACTTTATCTGCCTATCCTTTTACATGGGAATCTATTATAGTATATCACACTGATATAATCAGTTGACAGCGTGGGAAAAATAGTGTTGAGGAACCAATAAGGTTAGCCTGATATGAAATAATGGGTGTAGTTTAACATCCAGGACAAACCTCATTGGCTCCTTTGCATTATTTTCCCTAAGCTGTCAACTAATTATAGCCTTGTATTTTTATATAATAATTTATTATTTTCCCTGCAGAACAAACAAGAAGCGCAGAGACAAAATGGGTCGAGACCATGTATATTGGCCTTGGTTTGATGATGTAGACAGAATAATGAGATATTATAAACCCAGATTAAGTTTAGCTAAACTAGCTGATCTATCTGATATAGAGGATGACGAAGACAACTCTAATAGTTTCCCAGGTTTGTTTGTACTGATTCTATTCCTTGATATCAATATATTTTATTTGAAATATCTATATATATTCTCAGGCTTGAGAATATCCAGATAACCTCCGGTTTTCTGGATATTCTCAAGCCGTACTTTATGATTGCTTGGTAAGTTCCTTGCTTCGATAAGTTGAAGATCACAACTGGAATTCTTAAATCGTGTGTTTTGACTTTTTATGAAAATACAATAATATTCTTAACAAAATAGGCCATGAATTGAACAATTCTATTAACGCCTTTGTGATTGTAATATTATTAGTATTAGTCTCCATTCTATAACGCCTATTAAATCTATTCTATTAATTTAGAACTCAGAATAGTATTATTTGAGATATATAAATATTATGATTTATATTATTTTAGACATAAATAGTCTTCATTGTGATCAGTCAGTGGTATTATTGAAAAATAAGTCAAGATCTATCAATCTAATCTGTTTGCTTCAAACATTTTTACCCTTACCCCAATAGTTATTTTAGAAAAGATCTCGATGACGCATAAAATGTATTTATTTTGACCTATTAGGATTCTAAGTTTAAAGTTTAGTCAAGCTCTATTGATTAAATTCCTTGATATAAGTTTCAAATTCGATTTCCTTACACGAATTTCGATGAGTCATGAAATATGTTCATTCTGACCCATGAGTAGTCTAAGTTCAAAGTTACGTTTAGATGCATTAATTAGATTCTGATCTTTAAGTATCTAAAAGTTATTTTTTACTCTAATCCCCTATTGTTGTTTGTGAAGAAATTTTGTTAAGACATAGAATGTGGTCCATATGACCTATGAGTTGTATAAGTGTAGAGTTTAGTCAAGATCCATTGATTAGATTCCAATCTGTGAGCACTTAAAATTTTCTGTTGCACTAAACCCATATTATTTTCTAATGGGTCCCGATAAGATTTAAAAGGTGACTACTCAGACCTATGAGCATTCTAAGTTTTAGTTTAGTCTAGATCTATCAATTAGATTCCGAGAATCTATCATTAGATTCCAAGATCGAGAGATCTATCAATTAGATTCCAATAATTATTTCCGAGAGATCTATCAATTAGATTCCAAGCTAATTATTCCGAGAGATCTATCAATTAGATCCAAGCTAATTATTCCGAGAGATCTATCAATTAGATTCCAAGCTAATTATTCCGAGAGATCTATCAATTAGATTCCAAGCTAATTATCGAGAGATCTATCAATTAGATTCCAAGCTAATTATTCCGAGAGATTTTCCAAGCTAATTATCCGAGAGATCTATCAATTAGATTCCAAGCTAATTATTCCGAGAGATCTATCAATTAGATTCCAAGCTAATTATTCCGAGAGATCTATCAATTAGATTCCAACTAATTATTCCGAGAGATCTATTCAATCAATTAGATTAGATTCCGAGAGATCTATCAATTAGATTCGAGAGCTAAAGCTTAATTATTCCGAGAGATCTATCAATTAGATTCCAAGCTAATTATTCCGAGAGATCTATCAATTAGATTCCAGCTCATTATTCGAGAGATTTCCAAAGCTCAATTATTCCGAGAGATTCTATCAATTAGAAGCTAATTATTCCGAGAGATCTATCAATTAGAGCTAATTATTCCGAGAGATCTATCAATTAGATTCCAAGCTAATTATTCCGAGAGATCTATCAATTAGATTCCAAGCTAATTATTCCGAGAGATCTATCAATTAGATTCCAAGCTAATTATTCCCGAGAGATTATCAATTAGATTCCAAGCTAATTATCCGAGAGATCTATCAATTAGATTCCAAGCTAATTATTCCGAGAGATCTATCAATTAGATTCCAACTAAATTATTCCGAGAGATCTATCAATTTAGATTCCTCAATTAGATTCCCAGCTATTATTCCGAGAGATCTATCAATTAGATTCAAGCTAATTATTCCGAGAGATCTATCAATTAGATTCCAAGCTAATTATTCCGAGAGATCTATATTAGAATTCCGAGAGATTAGATTCCAAGCTAATATTCCGAGAGATCTATCCAATAGATTCCAAGCTAATTATTTCTATCGATTCCGAGATCTATCCAATTAGATTCCAAGCTAATTATTCCGAGAGATCTATCAATTAGATTCCCAACTAATTATTCCGAAAGATCAATTAGATTCCAAGCTTATTCCGAGAGATCTATCAATTAGATTCCGAGCTAATTATTCCGAGAGATCTATCAATTAGATTCCAAGCTAATTATTCCGAGAAGATCTATCCCAATTAGATTCCAAGCTAATTATTCCGAGAGATCTATCAATTAGATTCCAAGCTAATGAGATCTATCAATTTAGATTCGAGCTAAATTAGAGATCTATCAATTAGATTTCCAAGCTAATTATTCCGAGAGATCTATCAATTAGATTCCAAGCTAATATTCCGAGAGATCTATCAATTAGATTTTAAAGCTAATTATTCCGAGAAGATCCATCATTATTCCGAGAGATCTATCAATTAGATTCCAAGCTAATTATTCCGAGAGATCTATCAATTAGATTCCAAGCTAATTATTTCCGAGAGATCTATCAATTAGATTTCGAGCTAATTATTCCGAGAGCACTATATTAGAGATTCCGAGAGATCTATTCAATTAGATTCCAAGGCTAATTATTCCGAGAGATCTATCAATTTATTCCTAATTTATTCCGAGAGATCTATCATTAGATTCCAGCTATTATTCCGAGAGATCTATCAATTAGATTCCAAGCTTATTATTCCGAGATCTATCATTTAGATTCCAAGGCTAATTATTCCGAGAGATCTATCAATTAGATTCCAAGCTAATTATTCCGAGAGATCTATCAATTAGATTCCAAGCTAATTAATTCCGAGAGATCTATCAATTAGATTCCAGCTAATTATTCCGAGAGATCTATCAATTAGATTCCAAGCTAATTATTCCGAGAGATCTATCAATTAGATTCCAAAGCTAATTATTCCGAGAGATCTAATTAGATTCCCAAGCTAATTATTCCGAGAGATCTCTATCAATTAGATTCCAGCTAATTATTCCGAGAGTTTCATTAATTCCAAGCTTAATTATTCCGAGAGATCTATTCAATTAGATTTCTAATTATTAGATTAGTCCAAGCCGAGAGATCTATTCAATTCGAGAGATTCCGAGCTATAATTATTCGAGAGATCTAATTTTAAGATTCCATCAATTAGATCATATTCGAGAGATCTATCAATTATTCCAAATTATTCCGAGAGATCTATCAGATTCCAAGCTAATTCCGAGAGATTCAATTATTCCGAGAGATCTATCAATAGATTCCAAGCTAATTTATTCCGAGAGATCTATCAAATTAGATTCCAGCTAATTATTCCGAAGAGATTCCAATTAAAGCTAATTATTCCGAGAGATCTATATCAATTAGATTCCAAGCTAATTATTCCGAGAGATCTATCAATTAGATTCCGAGCTATAATTAGATTCCAAGCTAATTATTCCGAGAGATCTATCATTTAGATTCCAAGCTAATTATTCCGAGAGATCTATCAATTAGATTCCAGCTAATTATTCCGAGGATCTACAATTAGATTTCCAAGCTAATTATTCCGAGAGATCTATCAATTAGATTCCAAGCTTCAATTATTCCGAGAGATCTATCAATTAGATTCCAAGCAAATTATTCCGAGATATCTATCAATTAGATTCCAAGCTCCAATTATTCCGAGAGATCTATCATTAAGATTTCCAAGCTAATTATTCCGAGAGATCTATCAATTAGATTCAAGCTAATTATTCGAGAGATCTATCAATTAGATTCCAAGCTAATTATTCCGAGAGATCTATCAATTAGATTCCAAGCTAATTATTCCGAGAGATCTATCAATTAGATTCCAAGCTAATTATTCCGAGAGATCTATCAATTAGATTCCGAGATTCCATTCCAGCTCATTTTCCGAGAGATCTATCAATTAATTCCAAGCTAATTATTTCCAAGTATTATTCCGAGAGATCTATCAATTTAGAGCTAATTATTCCGAGAGATCTATCAATTAGAAAGCTAATTATTCCGAGAGATCTATCAATTAGATTCCAAGCTAATTATTCCGAGAGATCTATCAATTAGATTAAAGCTAATTATTCCGAAGATTCTTCAATTAGATTCCGAGAATTATTCCGAGAGATCTATCAATTAGATTCCAAGCTAATTATTCCGAGAGATCTATCAATTAGATTTAATTTCCAAGCTAAGAATTATTCCCGAGAATCTATTCAATTAGATTCCAGAGCTAATTATCCGAGAGATCTATCAATTAGATTCCAAGCTAATTATTCCGAGAGATCTATCATTAGATTCCAAGCTAATTATTCCGAGAGATCTATCAATTAGATTCGAGCTAATTATTCCGAGAGATAAGATATTCCAATTAGATTCCCAGCTAATTATTCCAGAGATCTATCAATTTAGATTTCCGAGAGTAATTATTCCGAGAGTTCTATCAATATAGATTCCAAGCTGAATATATCCGAGAGATCTATATTCCAATTAGATTCCAAGCTAATTATTCCGGAGAGATCGATCAATTAGATTCCAAGCTAATTATTCCGAGAGAGATTCCAAGATCTATCAATTAGATTCCAAGCTAATTATTCCGAGAGATCTATCAATTAGATTCCAAGCTAATTATTCCGAGAGATCTATCAATTAGATTCCAAGCTAATTATTCCGAGAGATCTATCAATTAGATTCCACGTAATATTCGAGAGATCTCATCAATTAGATTCCAAGCTAATTATTCCGAGAGATCTATCAATTGATTCCAATCTAATTATTCCGAGAGATCTATCAATTAGATTCCAAGCTAATTATTCCGAGAGATCTATCAATTAGATTCAAGCTAATTATTCCGAGGATCTATCAATTAGATTCCAAGCGAGAGAATTATTATTCCGAGAGGATCTATCAATTAGATTCAAGCTAATTATTCCGAGAGATCTATCAATTTAGATTCCGAGAGATCTATCAATTAGAATCCAAGTAATTTCCGAGAGATCTATCAATTAGATTCCAAGCTAAATTATCCGAGATCTATCAATTAGATTCCAAGCTAATTATTCCGAGAGATCTATCAATTAGATTCCAAGCTATTAATTCAGAGATCTATCAATTAGATTTCCAAGCTAATTTTATTCCGAGAGATCTATCAATTAGATTCCAGCTAATATCCGAGAGATCTATTCAATTAGATCCAAGCTAATTATTCGAGAGATCTATCAATTAGATTCCAAGCTAATTATTCCGAGAGATCTATCAATTAGATTTCAAGCTTAAGAATCTATCAATTAGATTTATTATTCCGAGAGATCTATCAATTAGATTCCAGCAATTATTATTCCGAGAGATCTATCAATTAGATTCCAAGCTAATTATTCGAGAGATCTATCAATTAGATTCCAAGCTAATTTTCCGAGAGATCTATCAATTAGATTCCAAGCTAATTATTCGAGAGGATCTATCAATAGTTCCAAGCTAAGTATCCGAGAGAATCAATTAGATTCCAAGTTATTCCGAGAGATCTATCAATTAGTTCCAAGCTAATTATTCCGAGAGATCTATCAATTAGATTCCAAGCTATTATTCCGAGAAGATCTATCAATTAGATTCCAAGCTATTATTCCGAGAATCATATCAATTAGATTCCAAGCTAATTATTCCGAGAGATCTATCAATTAGATTCCAAGATTAATTATTCCGAGAGATCTATCAATTAGATTCCAGCTAATTATTCCGAGAGATCTATCAAATTAGATTCCAAGCTAATTATTCCGAGAGATCTATCAATTATCCGAGAGTCTATCAATTAGATTCCAAGCTAATTATTCCGAGAGATATTCTCCAATTAGATTCCAAGCTAATTATTCCGAGAGGATCTATCAATTAGATTCCAAGTAATTATTCCGAGAGATCTATCAATTAGATTCCAAGCTAATTAGATTCCGAGAGATCTAGATTCTATTCCGAGAGATTCTTCATTAGATTCCAGCTAATTAATTCGAGATCTCTATCAATTAGATTATCCAAGCTAATTATTCCGAGAGATCTATCATTATTAGTTCCAAGCTAATTATTCCGAGAGATCTATCAATTAGATTCCAAGCTAATTATTCCGAGAGATCTATCAATTAGATTCCAAGCTAATTATTCCGAAGAGATCTATCAGATTAGCTAATTCCGAGAGCTAATTCCGCTAATATTCCGAGAAGTCTATCAATTCCAGCTAATTATTCCGAGAGATCTATTCAATTAGATTCCAAGCTAATTTTCCGAGAGATCTATCAATTAATTCCCTAATTATTCCGAGAGATCTTCAATTAGATTCCAGCTATTATCCGAGAGATCTATTCAATTAGATTCCAAGCTAATTATTCCGAGAGATCTATCAAATTTAGATTCCAAGCTAATTATTCCGAGAGATCTATCAATTAGATTCAATTCCGATCTATCAATTAGTTCCGAGCTAATTTTCCGAGAGATCTATCAATTAGAATTCCAAGCTAATTATTCCGAAGATCTATCAATTTAGATTCCAAGCTATTATCGAGAGATCTATCAATTAGATTCCAAGCTAATTATTCCGAGAGATCTATTCAATTAGATTCCAAGCTAATTATTCGAGAGATCTATCAATTAGATTTCGATGCTAATTATTCCGAGAGATACAATTAGATTCCAAGCTAATTATTCCGAGAGATCTATCAATTAATTAGATTCCAAGCTAATTATTCCGAGAGATCTATCAATTAGATTCCAAAGCTAATTATATCCGAAGAATCTATCAATTAGATTCCGAGCTAATTATTCCGAGAGATCTATCAATTAGATCCGAGCTAATTATTCCGAGAGAATCTATCAATTTAGATTCCGAGCTAATTATTCCGAGAGATCTATCAATAGATTCCAGCTATCTAATTAGATTCCAAGCTAATTTTCGAGAGATCTATCAATTAGATTCTAATTTTAGAGATTTTCAATTAGAAGCTAATTATTCCGAGAATCTATCAATTAGATTCCGAGCTAATTATTTCCAGATTAGAGCTAATTATTCCGAGAGATCTATCAATTAGATTCCAAGCTAATTATTCCGAGAGATCTATCAATTTAGATTCCAAAGCTAATTATTCCGAGAGATCTATTCAATTAGATTCCAAGCTAATTATTCGAGAGATCTTCAATTAGATTTCAAGCTTTATTCCGAGAGATCTATCAATTAGATTCCAAGCTAATTATTCGAGAGATCTTCTAGATCCAAGATTCCGAGAGATCTATCAATTAGAAGCTAATTATTCCGAGAGAATCTATCAATTAGATTCCAAGCTTAATTATTCCGAGAGATCTATCAAGTAGATTCCAAGCTAATCCGAGAGGAAGCCGAGAGATTAGATTCCAAGCTAATATTCCGAGAGATCTATCAATTAGATTCCAAGCTAATTATTCCGAGAATCTATCAATTAGATTTCCAAGCTAATTATTCCGAGAGATCTATCAATTAGATTCCAAGCTAATTATTCCGAGAGATCTATCATTAGCTCCAAGCTAATTATTCCGAGAGATCTATCTTAGATAGATTCCAAGCTAATGATTCGAGAGATCTATCAATTAGATTCCGATTGTTAATTATTCCGAGAGATCTATAATTAGTGTACAAAATCGATTTTTTTACACTAATCCCCTACTGTTATGTTTAGCACTGATCAAGATCTGACATAGTTTATGATCCTTCTAATATATGATTAGTCTAGGTTTAAACTTTTGTCTAGATCCTTTAAGTAGTTTTCGAGTTATAAGCAGACCAAATTTTTCACTTATATATATATATATATATATTATATATATTATATATATATATATATATATATATATATATAGATATAGATTATTATGTATTTTGTACTGTGGATTAAAGCCACTTTTCCTTTTTTTGTACCTTTAGGTACAAAAAATTAACGTTCATATCTTAGTTATATTATTACATCCTGTAATTTGGCGGCTTTTATTTAAGGCTTATCTTATCTATTATGCATATTAGTTAGAACATTATTTATTTTTGATCACCTTCTTTCTACCCTTTACACATTTTTTTCTAATAATTGTTTTATGTTTTATTATTTTATATTAATTTATATTAATGTTTGTTAATAGATAGACCCAAGTTAGGGTCTTGCGTTCCCCAGTTTGGAGACCCCAGACCTAGTGTATCTTCATCTAAGTCAAAATACAACAACCAGTACTGAGGTCTGCAAAACATTGTTGTGAGAAGTTTGTAATGTTAAAAATGAATTTAACTTATATTGCTTGTTATTTCCTATTTCAGATGCTGAGAACATGGGATTAAGTGATTTTGAATTCGATGGAACTAATAGTGGAAGTAAGTTTGTTGAAGTTTTTATTACTTTTTCTTTATTTTGTACTTCTACTTTTTTATGCTATGTTATTGGCATAGGTAATATATATAGGTAGGTAAATTATATATAGGCGTATAATAAGTATAGTTAATATAATATATATAGGTAATATGCATGGATATTAAACATATCTCACAGGCAATGATGATGACCATTGATGAAAACTGGTTATTACTGCTCTCAAACTCATGACAGCATAGGAAATTAAACAATTATGTACTTCCTAAACGTTTATTTCTTGTAGAGACATATTAATTTTTATAGAAAAAGATCTGAAGTATAAGAGTAAAAGGGAGAGCACTAGCGGAAGGCAACAAAAGTGTAGGTTAAGCAAGCCAGATTGATGGCTGTAGAGGAACACATGGGAGGGAGTGAAGCTATAGAGGTAGCACATGGAGGGAGTGAGCCAGAGTGAAGGCTTAATAAAGGAAACATGGAGGAAGGTGAGCCAGAGTGAAGGCTATAGGTAACACATGGGGAGTGAAGCCTAGAGTGAGAGCTATAAGAGGAACACATGGGAGGGAGTGGAGCCTAGAGTGAGGCTAGAGGAACACATGGAGGGAGTGAAGGCTATAGGGGAAGACATGGGAGGGAGTGAAGGCTATAGAGGCGCACATGGAGGGAGATGGAGCCAGAGTGGGCATATAGAGGAACACATGGGAGGAAGTGAGCCTAAGTGAGGCTATAGAGGGAAACACATGAGGGAGTGAGCCTAGAGTGAAGGCTATAGAGGAACACTGGGAGGAGTGAAGGCTATAGAGGAGCACAGGCTATAGAGGAACACATGGAGGAGTGAGCTAGAGTGAAGGCTATAGAGGGAACACATGGGAGGGAGGAGCCTAGAGTGAAGGCTATAGAGGAACACATGGGGGAGTGAAGGCTATAGAGGAACACATGGGAGGGAGTGAAGGCTATAGAGGAGCACATGGAGGGAGTGAGCCTAGAGTGAAGGCTATAGAGGAACACATGGGAGGGAGTGAGCCTAGAGTGAAGGCTATAGAGGAACACATGGGAGGGAGTGAGCCAGAGTGAAGGCTATAGAGGAGCATGGGAAGGGAGTGGCCATGAAGGCTATAGAGGAGGCATGGGAGGAGTGAGCCAGAGTGAAGCTTAGAGGAGCACATGGGAGGGAGTGAGCCAGAGTGAGGTATATAGAGGACACATGGAGGGAGGAGCCAGAGTGAAGGCTATAGAGTGGGAGGTGAAGGCTATAGAGGAACACATGGGAGGAAGTGAGCCAGAGTGAAGGCTATAGAGTAACACATGGGAGGGAGTGGAGCCAGAGTGAAGGCTATAGAGGAACACATGGGAGGGAGTGAGCCAAATTGTGTATTTTAAAACCCTTCCAAGGGACATCAAATAAAATCGTTTACAGTTGCTTATTAATACTAATATATATTTATATATTTTTTTCAGAACTGTGGAACAGTCACAATACCAAATTATTAATCTTATGTAGGGAACAATTCCATGATACATTTTCCCATGGTAGTAAGAACAACTCGTGGGTTAAAGTTCATGAGAGAATGCTTCAGTTAAACCCAGATTTCCCTGGTTCTGTAGAGGACTGTAGTAGAAAATGGAGAAATTTAACCACAACATACAGGCAGGTGAAACGGAGGAAGCAGCTCGGTAGTGAGTCTGAAACCTGGCAGTGGTTCTTTCTTATGGACAGATATTTCACACAGAAGTAAGTCTGTTATGCTCATATTTTCAAAGACGAGACCCCTAATGGAATTGGCATATGGATAAAACCCAGATGTAACCTTACTCTTTACTTAGACCTTCATTTTCCCTTTGTCTGTTGCTGTTTCAGGATTTCTTATCTGATCATACCAATCCCTTAGTTCAAAACCTTTCCTCAAGATCTATTCCTAATAATTTTCCAAGGGGTTTGAAACAAAAGTGGCTAAGAAATCTGCTAGAGTAATTTTGCTAGACATTGTGTAGTCCTCCAAACTTCCATTACTTATTGCATTCATTTAAATATTAAAAATCGGGTACGGGGTACCTCGGAACTTTTTCTCGTCACATATAATTTTTGCTCATCCTTATTACTTTGGACTAGCTCGTGTCCTCAGAATATAATCACCAAATGTGCTACAGCATTCATGTCCTCAGATATAATCACTAAATGTGCTGCAGCATGTCTTTAAAATCCCTTCGCTTGTCCTCAGAATATAATCACCAATGTGCTACAGCATGTCTTTAAATCGCTTCGCTTGTCCTCAGAATATAATCACCAAATGTGCTACAGCATGTCTTTAAAATCCCTTCGCTTGTCCTCAGAATATAATCACCAAATGTGCTACAGCATGTCTTTAAAATCGCTTCGCTTGTCCTCAGAATATAATCACCAAATGTGCTGCAGCATGTCTTTAAAGTCCCTCGCTTGTCCTCAGAATATAATCACCAAATGTGCTACAGCATGTCTTTAAAATCCCTTCGCTTGTCCTCAGAATATAATCACCAAATGTGCTACAGCATGTCTTTAAAATCCCTTCGCTTGTCCTCAGATATAATCACCAAATGTGCTGCAGCATGTCTTTCTTGCTTGTCCTCAGAATATAATCACCAAATGTGCTACAGCATGTCTTTAAAATTCCCTTCGCTTGTCCTCAGAATATAATCACCAAATGTGCTGCAGCATGTCTTTAAAATCCCTTCGCTTGTCCTCAGACAGTAAATGCATTAGTTTTCTTGCCAGCAATCACCTATCCAGGCACTGACCTCACTCGATGCTGCTTTACTTTTATGATCCAACAGAAACCATACACTTACTTGCCTCATTGAAACAAAACTTAGTATCCTAATTTATTACAGAAAGAAATATTTTTGTACCAAATTTCAACTTAATTGGATTATTTAATTGTTTAATATCTTATACAAGTCATTTAATAAAAATTGAACTAATGCTGATAATAATATAAAACTTGGCACACATGTCGGTGTTATATATGACAACATCTCTATAACTGATGGACAAATGTTTCCGAATTTTTATGAAATTTTCAATGAGTCCTGATTGCAGGTTAATGACGTCACAAAAAATAATTTCCTGAATAGTACAACTGACCTGAAGATTGTTTTTTGTTCCTTGTTTCAACTTTCTACCATGAATACATTAGGAGATATGATGTTAACAGACGCACACACATACAGACAGATAACTTTGTGATAACCAAGCTGACCTTTAATGGATCACCTAAAATGAATAATTTTGAATTTTTGAAAACAATACTATTTCAATAAGAAAAAAATAAAAAATTCTATCTAATAAACATTATTCTATTTTAGGAATAATAAAAAATAATCAATAAAAAAATTAACCAAGATAAAATCTCTTTCATTTACTCTAAGAAACTTGTAATATTGTAATTTATATTTTCAGGCATGGTTATAATGATGATCCTGTTCTATTTGCGATTGATGAGCAATTGAAAGAAGAACCGTCTAAAGAAGAAACTAAAGGGAGGAAAGGTGGTAGCAGTAGTAGTAACCAGCCTCATCATGTCTGGCTTAGAGAGTACTTACAAAGAAGAGAGGAAAGAGATAAGAGAGCTGAGCAGAGAGAAGAGAGAATGTTATCTCTAATGGAGCAGCTGTTATCACTAGAAAAGAAAAGAGTTTCAACTATGAATAGACTTATGCACCAGACTAAGTTAGTTGAGTCTGAAGAAATCTCTCCATATTAGTCTCATTTGTGGAGTGATTTTATTTATTTTTTTCATTTATATTTTGAGTTACATTTTGTTAAAGTATTTTATTATGAATACAAATGCTGGAATAAGTTTGTAAAAATGTATATATGTTTAAAACGGTTATTTACTATCGGGGGTTGAGCGAAAGGTCTGAGTGTGAACTGAATTCTTAACTTGATTTGAATAAAACTTTGCATAATCTTTTCTCCATTATAACGAAAGGATTGAGTCCCAATTGGACCCCGAATCAAACACATTGTGTGCAGAATCTTACTTCTAGCTATTTGTTCTATTATACAGATAATTAATGAGATTAAAAATGTGTAATAAAGAATATCTGGATTTGACAACAATAATAAACAAATAAACTGCGTAGGCTTCCGTGGTTATTGTCATGAAGATTTAGGTCTTCCGGTGGTGACCATGTCAATGTAGATGAAGAATCCGACGTTTCGCTTCCACTGTGGGAGGCATCTTTAGGGATGTAGGACATCATGGATAGAAACACAATGCTCTACAAAACTGAACTAAACTGAACTGAGTTCAGTTTTGTAGAGCATTGTGTTTCTATCCATAATGTCCTACATCCCTGAAGATGCCTCCCACAGTGGAAGCGAAACGTCAGATTCTTCATCTACATTGACACGGTCACATTTGGAAGACCTAAATCTTCATAATAATAAACTAAACTGTATAAAATAAACATGGTCCGTACAATGTGTAACCCTGAATTATTTGATAGCTGATAACAAATTATGTTTGTGTTACAGTGATTCTAATAGAGATCAGAATTGTTTGGTGACTGATAACAAATTATGTTTGTGTTACAGTGATTCTGAAAGAGATCAGAATTGTTTGATGGCTGATAACAAATTATGTTTGTGTTACAATGATTCTAATAGAGATCAGAATTGTTTGGTGACTTATAACAAATTATGTTTGTGTTACAGTGATTCTGAAAGAGATCAGAATTGTTTGGTGACTGATAACAAATTATGTTTGTGTTACAGTGATTCTGAAAGAGATGACTGATAACAAATTATGTTTGTGTTACCGTGATTCTGAAAGAGATCAGAATTGTTTGGTGACTGATTACAAATTATGTTTATGTTACAGTGATTCTGATAGAGATCAGTTTGAGAATACTGCCATTATAGAATCAAATATTGTAGACAGGGAGTCAATAGAGTCTTCATCTGTTAGGAATGTAGAGAGCCCGATATTTGGTCCTAAAACTCACAAGCTACACCTTATGGACACTAGGGCAAGTCTCATGGACCAGATCAGGAAATATTCAGATAGAGAATTCAAAAATAGTTTCAGAATATCAAGGGACATATTTAAGGTACTTCTTAATACAGTGCTGTAATGTTGAAAATAAATTATAAGTAGTTATTTATGCCATTAGGTTGAGAGGTATATATCTGTACTTAACAGGAATTTAGATTTACAGTCTGTAAAAATTGCCAAAACATTATTTTTTTATTATGTTGAGGTTGCTTTCCGTGAAAATAAATATAATGTCTTAAACAATTATTATCATGTGCTGTAATTTTAATAACAGACATTATTTTTTTTTTTAAAGTAATGTCTCCCTGCTTCGGACTTGCTTTGCTCGTCCTCAGAATATATACAATTTGCCAAATTTATACTGCAAGATATCTTTGGACTTGCTTCCCTTGTCCTCAGATAGTAAATGCATCCGTTTCATTCTCCCATACAGCACTGACCACGCTTTATGCTATTTAAATTTTATAATCCAACAAAAATGATGGATTTACTTGTCGTATAGAAATGAAACTTTGTGTACTTATTTATTAAGTAAAGGTATATTACATTTGTACTAAACTTTAACACAATAGAATCATTTTCTGATTTTTACAATTTTTTAAAAAGCGTACACAAGTCATTTGATAAAAATTGAACTAATGCTGATAATGAAATGAAACTTAACACATATGTTAACCTCATACATAGCTACATGGGTGCCAAATTTCAATCGGATAGCATAATTTTTCCGCATTTTATGATTTTCACAGTATTTGCTGAGTCATTATTGCAATTAATGACATCTTTAAAAAAATATTTTTCGAATAGCACAACTTCAGTAGCAGACTGATTTTTGTACAGAGTTTCAATTCTCTTGTATGAATGCACTAGGAGCTATGATGATAACAGATACACACATACAGACAGACAACTTTGCGAAAACCACTCAGGAGGC
Source organism: Microvelia longipes (assembly GCA_018340805.1). Lineage (NCBI taxonomy): Eukaryota > Metazoa > Arthropoda > Insecta > Hemiptera > Veliidae > Microvelia > Microvelia longipes. The sequence goes on along the minus strand of JACMZG010001911.1, from coordinate 55,256,313 downwards.
CTTAAAACACCTGAAATAGATAATTCCGGTTTTATCCCGATTTTGGATTTTACGCAAACACAATACTTTTCCTATATACCTACGGTATAAATGAGGAAAAGTAAAAATGTGTTAACAATGACAATGAATTTCAATCTAGCATTGTTTACTAAGTACATCTTTACTAAGCTATAGAAGAAAATTTTCTTCTGGTTTATTTAATTGAAAATTTCCCAATTAGTTTACTACTTATACTCTACATTTGACTTTGTGACCTATTCTTTTTGAATCGTAATTTCAGATATTAAAGCAGAATATAATGTATGTAGCTGACCACGCCACATCAGGAGGTCGACCTAGACTGGGTAAAGATCTAGCTATCTTGATGTCTCTATGGTTGCTTGGCAATGGTAATGAAACATTCAGGACCACTGCTTTTAAGTTTGGTATATCTGAGAGTACATGCTATAGAACTCATAAGATATTGGTCAGGAAGATAGCTGAATTACATGCCAAGTATATTAAATGGCCCTCAGGTATTTTGTTTTTTATATTCTTTTATTTTTATTTGGTCTTTTGAACTTGTATTGTTTTTATTTGTTTTTATTTTTTAATAATAATAAATAAAATTATAAATAAAAACAGATTAATTACTCAAAGGTCCTATATTTTTAATATATAATTATTAACTAAGCTTTCGTCTAAAAATTAGTCATCATCAGAGTTTAACAATATAAAATAAAAAAAAAACAATTTTACAAACTACATCATGACACCATTGGTACCAATGACCATACCAAGGTTTAATATGATGTAGTTTGTAAAATTGTTTTTTTTATATTTTATATTGTTAAACTCTGATGATGACTGATTTTTTTAATTGAAAGCTTAGTTAATAATTATATATTAAAAAATATAGGACTTTTGTGTAATTAATCTGTTTTTATTTATTTATACATAAAATAACAATTCTTTATTAATACATAAATAAGTATAAATTTCATTACAAAATATACAAAAGATACCTCCTGCTTAGATCAGGAGATCTGTGCTGCAGGAGGGAGTCTAATTGGCTTTATAATTTTAAAAATAAAATTATGTTAATGGTGTCTTCAGCATGAAAACGAGTAAAATCAGCATTATAGCAAATCCAGTGTTGCCCTGCTTATCATAATTATGTTGTCCTACCACCACTAATGTTGCCCATCTATATTTCATATTGATCCACTTCATTAGTATCTAGCTTTATATACATGTCCTGTTTATTTTATTCTTAATTTACATAAAACCCATTATTGTTTTTTTGCTAATTGAGTATACAATACAGGTGTACCACCCTTAGTTAAGGTTAGCTGCCAATACTACTCTGGTCAATACTTTTCTCGATTTAATTACAAGAGCCTTTTCTTCCCAATGGAAGGCAGTAGTATTTTTTAATTAATCATTATTAAGTCAGGAAGGCACTTATGACTCTTTTATTTCTACCATCACTATGACCACTTTGGGAACTTCAAATTCGGTATCTTTCGGTTCAAAGCTCGGGTATCTGGAGCTTTTTTGTATTTTCCTTATTACAGTGCATAAATAAGGACTGTTACTTATTTATAATCTAAAATTAGCTTACTGGTACATCAGAATTTAGCACTTCTAATACATTGTATGGGCAAAATAGAGGTCTGGAAAAATTACCAGAATTCAGTGATTTCGGTATCAAATTATTCATTGTATGACACAGTTTCAGAAATGATCCATGTAATGGTATGCTCCAATTTATTGTTTTAAAGTTACCGTAAAAAACACATTTCAGGAATCAGAATACCAATTGACATGTTAATTCTTCTGATTTTGATGAATTACTTGCTGTCATTATTGATGTTATTTTCGTACCAAGTTTCATCTCTGTACCATATGCACACTGGGAACTATGATGGTAACAAACTCGTACACCCACTGATACGGACAGACTACTTGGTATAGACAACGCAAATGGTCTCCTAAACACCTGAAATAGATAATTCATAGTTACTTAAATAACTTGTTTAGTTGTTTTTCTTATGTAACTACAGCATAAATGAGAGATAGTTAAACTGATAGAGAAAAGAATGGATAGAGAGAACAGTCAGAATGTAAAAAAAAAAAATAATAACAACTGAGTTTTTAAAGTAGATTTTTTTAATCACTCCAGAAGGCCTTGTGTTTGAACCATTTAGGTTTATTTAGCAGACAATTCCTACATGTTAATTATTGTCCAGGTGCTCAAATGGATGCAGTGCGGAATGGTTTCAATGCTCTGAGAGGAGAGAAAAGTTTCCCTGGTGTTGTGGGCTGTGTGGACGGCACACACATATCAATCAAGAAGCAAACATCTGATTCCAGTTATATGAATAATAATAAACACCATTCTGTCATACTACAAGCTGTATGCGACTACAGGGGTACTAAATATAGAGCTTATTTTAAAATACATCTTGTATTTTATTTTGTAATATTCAAGCAAATTTTCTTTGAAGAAATTTGCTAATAAGATGGTTTGTGTAGTGGAGTTAGGGGTGATAGAATCAAAATAGGTTCACAAACCCTATTGAAAACTAGGTTGTTGTGACGTCATTAACATTGTTAGCTGAGTCAGCAATTTTTTTAAAAAATCACTTTAATTAAGATTTAAAATTTTTGCTGGGAAAAGGTCTTTATTAATGTTTTTTGGGTAATGAATCAAATAAAATCAGTCCAAAGTCAATATGACCGCTATAAGTAAGTAACCAAAAATATTTTTAAAAGAAAATGCTCTAAAAATTAGCATAAATATGGAAATTTTATTTGAAAATTTGGAACAAATTAAATAACAAGTTCCATCACTACTGCTTGGGTTCTTAAATATATACCGAAAGCTTAAGCAAAAATTGGATTGATAAGGCAAGAAAGTGTGAATTTCAAAGAAATTTCACTTGGCTTGCAAACTTCCACGCCAGAATGTCTTTTTGAATTCTGATTAATCAAGTTGGCACTAAACTCTTAGAGTCAGAAGAGTCACCATGATGTTTATTAAAAAAACACACTAGAATTAATAACAATTAATATATTGTTAACCACAAAAGTATAATATAGTATACTATTGTGGATGACAATATATTAATTTTTTTTAATTCTAGTGTGTTTTTTTTTTATTAAACATCATGCTGAGTCTATAACACAAAATCTCCATCAAAACAACTAATGATTTAGTCAGAAGAGTCATTTTTAGAGTTGTCAAGAAGGCTCTGGCCTTTCTAATAAGTCAAGCTGGAACTTTGATTGGTCATCTGAATATGCAAGTTTGTACCAACCCTTACCTGGACTAGTCTATCATCAAAACTGCTTAGACTACAAATGTATTATAGCTTTAAAAATGTCTCAAAGCTTCATTTAAAAATTATTTTTGTGGCACCTTACATCTAGTGCAACTCTATTTATCTAGTTATGTTGTAATAACTTCTATTATTATTTTTAATCAATTATTAATTTTTATTTATTAATCTGTCTCTTTATATTATTGTTTTTTCAAGAACACAAATTGACTGTATACTTTTTTAAAATTCAATTATTATTGTTGTATCATTTGCTTATGTCCAAAGTACAGAGTCAGAAATCTCATATTAATCCTCTAAGTCACATAAAATGGCTTTTAAAAGCCTATTATGTCAACAAAAAATGACCAACTGTATTATTTTATTAACTGTATTCTATTTGTTTTTGATGCAGGTTTGTTCCTAGACGTGTGTGCTGGCTGGCCAGGGTCGTTACATGACTCAACCGTATGGAAAGCATCCCCCATGTACCTAGCTCTGGAAAAAGAACCTAACACTGTTCCCAGTGAATGTCATCTGGTGGGTGACTGTGCTTATCCACTCAGCTTGTACCTGATGAAACCTTACTCTGATGATGGTAATCTGACAGTCAAACAGCAGCAATATAATGAGTCATTGTTATCAACATGGGAGGTTATAGAAGGTGCCTTTGCTCTACTAAAAGCAAGGTAAATACTGGTTTTATTAATCTTCCACCTCCTAAAATGTCAAATAAAAAATGAGACCCCTTATTTTTATACATAAATGCCTTGGCACCTCGAGAATATTCACATGAACTGGAATTTCTTCACACCATCATATTGACCTTCACACATCATCTATCATATTGAAGTTTTGATTAAGATAAAATAGAGGAAGTGCAATGAAACAATAATAGCGGGCACTAGCGAAAATCCAGTGAAACAAAAAGTATAACATCTGATAAAAATCAGTTTAATAAAAATCCTTATTAAACTCACTTTAATAAAAAGAAATTAAATTAGGAGGTGTGTTCAAAAAGTATTGCAAATTTTGTGTCTTTTCAAAAATTATTTATTTATTCATGAATACCTATTTTGTCCCCTTTAAAGAAATCCCCATGAGATATTATACACTTGTGCCAACGGTTTTTCCAATCTTCGAAGCACTTCAAAAAATTATTTTTTTATCTTGTTCAGCTCCTCCTTTGATGCTGTCTTTGTCTCATCAAGCGTAGCGTAATGTCGTCCTTTCATGGGCCTCTTCAGTTTAGGGAACAAGAAAAAGTCACTGGGGGCCAGATCTGGGGAATATGGTGGCTACAGCATCATTAGTGTGTTGTTTTTGCCCAAGCAACGATGTGTAAGCAGGGGCGCTATCATGGTGCAAAAGCCAATTTTTGTTCTTCCACAAATCCGGGCGTTTTTGCTCATAACTTGCAGGTAATATTCCTTATTGACTGTTCTAACCTGTGGCAAGAACTCATGATGCATCAAGCCCCTAAATTTAAAGAAAACTGTTAGCAAAACTTTCACATTCGACCGAACTTGGTGCGCTTTTTTTGGCCTTGGTTAGTGAGGCAGCTTCCATTGAGATGATTGAGCTTTGGTTTCCACGTCATAACCATAAACCCACGATTTGTTGCTTCGGTCCAAGGTAGCTTCTCCGTATGCCACAGTCAACATTTGGAATGTATCCATGCACTTAATTTCGTTTTACACACAACATTTGATACAGGTTCTTTGATCCATTTTTTGAATAGGTAAAAATCGAATACCGATCCAAAACACGTGCAAGCAAAGCAGCTGTCAACAATTAAGTGAACATTCTCGATACTTTTTGAACACACCGCGTATATATGACAGACTTAAAGTCATATATAAACTGTGACTCAAAAATTAAATTAAAATAACAAGGTTTACATAATTCCGAGGGGCAAGAAGCTCTATCTTGACCAAACGGTGGTTGGGAGATATCTTACAATGAACTAAGAGACTGTCAGTCAAAAGGCTAATCAGAGATAAGATTCATTCATTTCTCCCATAAGGTACGAAAACTGATAAGAACAACAAAACAAAAAACAAAACCTCGGCAGCATCTGTTGCTTGTAGAGTTTTTGAAATATTTAAGTTTAATTCTGTGGTAGTCATTACGAGATGAAGAGGCTAAGTTCTTTATTTGGCACCTTGTTTCACATATCTTCATAGCTTCTTGTTTTTTTACCCAGATTGGCTTAAAATTAGATTTTTTCTTCTTCTTACGTTGGAACATATTGATCCTATCCCTGCTACAGGTACTGCAGCATATTGATGTCTCATGTAGTCCTTTCTATATCTTCTCACTTCAATTCTGAAGGTTGTGTATAAAAAAAACTTAAACTTAATTACACCTATTATGTAAATATACTGAACTCGAGAGTACAACAGGTGTTTGGAGCTGCATTCTGTTGTACTGAGCAGAGACGATACAGAGTCCTGTACATGCACAGTCAATAGGGATCTGCACACTGCTTAAAGTGTTTATAAAGCACCTTGTTGTTATTTTCAGATGTGGTTGTTTGAAGAAAATGATAGATAGTTTAGATTTAGAGTTTATCAAAGACATCATCATGGGATGCTGTGTTTTACATAACATTTGTTTACTAGAAGATGACGATAACAAGTATGATATTACAATGGATACTACAGTGGAGCTGGATAGTGGTCTCTATCATTATGATTATGATGAAGATCCTGTAGATCTGGCTGCTGATCTAAAGAGATCGGCCCTAGCTGAACTTGTCTGGCGGAAGTATAAAATGCAGGAAGAATAATTAGTGTGTAAAAATATTTTGATACAGTTAGTAAGTACCAAAATGAATAGTAAAAATTAAGACTAAGTTTTTGAGTAGAAATGTTTTTTCTTAGTTTTTACTGTTTCCAAACTTAAAGGTATCAGAATCAAACCTAGGTCAAAACTATTGACCCTGTGATGTAACCATGAAAATATTCATGTGTCACCACAGTTATACAATCAATTCATACGTTAAATTCACATCAAATTATTTTAATTATAAATTGTATATAAGAGAGATAATCTCAGATAATGTATTGTTATAATTTTTATTATAAAAATCTTGACTTATATTATAAATACTTGTATTGATAGATTTAGATATATATAGTTGTATATTTAAGATTTTTTATCCCTATTGTATAGTATTGTTTGAACTTTGTTTTTCTTTAAATGAGTAAGAAAGACTTAAATACATATATTTTTTAATTTATAATGAGTTATTCTTATTTATATCCAAAAGCACTGTGTTGGGTTGACATTTCTCAATAAATTATAGTAATTTTTTACCACTTTTGGTAACTTAAATTGGGGAAAATGTAAATTGGAGTATATAAAAAAATAGATTGTTTTGAAAACTTCATTGATTTTTTTAAAAAGTGTATCCATATCACCAGAGGACAGGAAATGAAAACTTGCTAAATACATGGCAAAATGCCATGTTACAATATATACTAAAACAAAAGAGCAAGCCTCACAGGATTGCAGAAAGAGCTTTCGAGGCTATGAAAATTTGCTAAATTTAACAACAAATAATATAAAACAACAATATGATTTCTGGTTTTGGTGAGCAGGAAAGCCTGGTCTAGAAGTGGGGCACGTATTGTTTCTAGTTGAAGCAATAGAAACTTAGAGTAAAGTCACGTCTCTTCTGTGGATTAGACGTAAAATGCCTACACTAGGATTCATAAGGCAGAACACTATCTTCTATCTAAAGGAGTCAGCAAAAAGGCCCCAACAACATGGCCTACTTACTGGCCACGCAGGTGGTCTATCACCTCTCTCTGATTACTAACACTAGAGCATGTCTCTTTAAGGGGAAACCCTTTAATTTTTAGGCCCGTATTCATAGACATCTTACTGACATTCTCCTTAAGAAACAAGGAGAATGTTAGGAAGATGTCTTTGAATACGGGCCTTAGGCCTCTGGGTAAAATTTAAATAAAAATTTTATAAGTCAAAAATGTCTTTAATTTCAACAAATAAATTACTATACATAAAATAAAAAAAGAAAATATACATATTTACTACCAAATATTTTACTACTTACAAAATTTTTATGGTTTTTTTCTTAATTTTTAGACTAGAATAACTTGATACATTAAAAAAGTATATACAGTCCACATAAAAAATATATATAACGGGAATGTAAAATCATCACAAAATATTTTTTATTTTTTTTTATCTAAACAATAATAGTTGATGCATTACAACAGTTTATTTTAAAACATTTTTTAAATAATTTGTTACTTTTAAATAAATAAAATTAATATTAAAATAAATGTATGCTGTGAAAGTTATGATAGCAAACTTATTTTAAGACTAGTTTCACATAGGGTTTCGAACTAATCTTGTAACTTCTGGCGTACTGAGGAAGATGCATCAATTTTAATCTATATTTTGTTTAATAATTAACTGAAAATATATTAATTTTTGTACATTTTTCTAAGCAATTAAGAAAATATAATATGTAATAAAAGTAAGATTCACGAGAAAAAAATATTGTTTACTTAAACAATACTTTCAATTTTAAACTTAAAACTTGGACTTGGTATAGTAAATATAATTTATGTTGGACACAATATCAGGATTTTCACACGCTAAAAAAGTTTGCCACACTGATAAGCATGGACCTGTTGATTCCACAATGCAGGGAGCTAAAGTGAAAACACTGCTTGTGAGGTAAAATAGAATCTAAAGTATGAATTTATCCACTGTCAGTAGTGTTTGGAGAAGAATCTTGATTATCATCTTCACTGGAAGAGCTCAGTCTTTTTTCTTCATTAGTCATTTCACCTCCTCCTAGGACAGAGTTTAGTATTTTCCAAATTATCATAAATCATACAGTAACATCTAATAACGAAGAATTATTTAGTGGCATCTAATAAGGTAGAAGTAACAATGCTAAAAAATAAAAACAAGAATGTTTCATGAATCCCATATTGGTCAATGTAATTCTCTAGTACAACTTATTTCCTTCGAAACTCTTCTAGAAAACAGCAGTGGCCGAAAGACTACCCAAACTTTTATAATTTAACTGATCTCCTGAAGAGAGCAGTACTCCTCTTGAGGGTGCTTGTATCTTTCTAAGACTATACAGTGTTCTTTACGTATGTTTAACTTTTTTTGAAAACCCCACACACAGACTCCAGTCTAGTGGGATTTCCAACAAAGATTTATATCAACCAAAAAACAAGATTTTTATATTTTAAAAATTTGTTAATTATTATATATTGTTATAATTATCAGGAAAAGAAGAAGCGCAAGTGAAGTATATATAGTATTAATAAAACACCCAAGTCTCTCCACATATACTATTTATACAACAGATACTATAAAATTTTTAATATTATAATAATTATAACATTAATAAACACCCAAGTCTCTTCACATATGATATTTATTGACAGAGCCAGCTTTCAACATTTCGGTCATCATCAGTGCCAGCGAGAATGTATAAAGTAGTAAGGAGTTACTTGTTTGCTTCAACAAATCGGTCCGATTTGTCGAAGCAAACAAGTGATCCTTACTACCTTTATACATCGTTCGCCGGCACTGATGATGACCGAAATGTTGAAAGCTGGCTTCTGTCAATAATATTATATGTGAAGAGACTTGGGTGTTTTATTAATGTTATAATTATTATAATATTTTATTATATATTTAAAATTTTTATAGTATCTGTTGTATTATATTATATTTTATGTTTATTGTGCTATGTATGTATGTATATGTAAGTTTCGTGCTATTGAAGTGGTAGGTAGGCATACCAGGGTAGTTTGATTTTGTTTCCTTTTTTAAATTATTTTCTAGTTGTTAATAATACTTATAGACTAATTACTTTATATTCTATTAATTCAATAAATAGTTTAGTTTGCTTTCATTTAGTTTTAGTCTCAAAAAAACTAGGGTAAGTCATAGAAAAGCAAGTTTATAAGAAATGTCATTCACAGAGTAACACTTTTTCTGTTATAACTGAGTAAAACAGTTTCTGTTTCTCTGTAAACACTTTGAACGGTTACCTCGTAAGTGCCTCAATAGTATTATATCCTCAAAAATTTGAATTTTATTAAATGTGATATTTTCCCTCATAAGGACAATGTTTTCTTTCAAAAGGATGATATTATCCTACATCACAATATTACTGATTTCCATAATAATTTAGTTTCTGTTACCAGTGAGAAAATTTTCCCCACATAAATGTATTAACTATACATTACGATATTACTGATCTAGTTTCAGGTACGAGTTGAATTTGAGGGACGGCAGTGTTGACAGATTTTTTTGTGTTGATACTCCTTTGGTAATTGGTTATTTACTCATCCTTAGTCAATAGAAAAATCCTCACAATAGCTAGTGAAACAATTAACTGGTACCTGAATCTAAATTATAACTAGGATATCTTAAAGAACTATTCATGCTTTGAAAAACTCTATAGTATAAAATAATGATTGAGTTACACTTTGAATGCAATTCTTAGAGGATTCATTTGCGAGATCTGACTGATCAGAGCGTTTGAACTAAAGGTGTTTTCTACAGCACAGACCAGGTTCAAACGGGGTTGCCAAGTGCAGAGCCTTAAATCCCGCCAAATAAAAAATCAAATGGAGGGAAAGTAATGTGCACATAAGCTCTATTAGTTTGTTCCGTTGATAATGAAACCATCCTGTTGGCAAAAATTAAAATTTGCAGAATTATTTTTAATTTGTCTTGTTTCTTGTATCATTTTTTTGTCCCTTTAATTATTTTTTAACACAACAGAAAAACAAACAACACCGATAACAAATGTAACTTATCAATAATCACTCAAGACAGTTAAAACGAGATCCCAAGATTGATTCTGATCAGTACGATGGTGGGGTAATTATATCCCCTATACCCTCTTCCACTACTGAATGTAATGAGCAGAGTGCTCTGTCTGGTCGGGAGTTGCAAATGCATCCTTAGAAAAATAAAAACAATTACCTTGAGTATGAGTTTGTTTAGAAGACGAAGGTAAAGAAGGCTGTTGATCAGAAGAAGGTGAGATTTGATGAATTACTTCACTACTTGATACTTCTTCTTCACTAAGACTTACTTCTTCAATAGTTTCTAAACACATGTACATTCAATATTTATTTATGTGCTCCAACTAGGACAGTAAATTAATTCCAATCATAATATAAGTTCTAATAAACTGGGTTTGGCTAATGTCACAGAGAGGTTACATTCTAAAACCTGTATCAGAAGGATTTAATTTCAAAAAATAGTTTTTTTTAAATTTTATTTTGGGGTAATCTAATTGATAATAGGGCCTGAAAATGTCTTGAATAGAAATTTTGACAATGATTTTATGAAACTGATGGCACTTCTTTAGATAGTTACTCCCTTTTAGGGGAGTACTATACTGCTTTTTTTTTATCTATGTGACCTTCTTTAGATTGTTACTCCCCTTTGACAAATCAGTCTGGTTACTCCCCTTAGTTTTTTTATTATATTACTAATCTTTATATATTTTATCTTATTATACGCTCTTACTCAGGGATGTAGAAAAGCATTGGTGCTTTTCTTGGGAGTTAGAATAGGAGAAAATACAAAGATAAGGCATCTTATCTAAGGGGAGTAACCATTAAATGAAGGTCTCTGATTAATCTTCTCTCGATCGTTACTCCCCAACAACTCTATGAGGGCAGTAACTATTTAAAGGTCTCTGAGTAACCTTCTTAAGGTAGTTACTCCCTAACAACACTATGAGGGGAGTAACCATTTAAAGAAGGTCTTTGAGTAACCTTCTTTAGATGGTTACTCCCCACCTCTCTATGAAGGGAGTAACATTTTCAGATAGTTACTCCTGTACAACGCTATCTTTTATTACATAACTTCATGCTCCATAGTTGCATTTGTACCAAGTTATGTATTTTTCTATATTTACAATTATTTAATGACATTTGTCATTTTTGTTTGACATTTTCATTTAATTTTAACAAATTCCTTAAATCTGTTAACATCTTTATTCTTTTGTAAAAAAACATCACAGTTCACTTTTATTTGACCGTGGAAATCTCATTGTGTACGTTTTAACTCACGAAAAGTAAAATCGAATTGATATTCGATTTTAATACTTAACTCTAAATATTAGGAATATAGTAATAATTATCTTACTTGCTAAGCCTTCAGGATACTGTGTGATAACTTTACTCTTAATATTCTGTATTCTTTTGAAAACATTGTCTAAATCTTTCCTCATTTCAGATAACAATTGAACATGTTTCTTAAACTCAACGGATGCTGTTTTTAACCTGGTTACACACAATGTGTTGCAATTAGCCAGCATTTCATTTGTCTTTTCAAACCTCTGTAACCTGGAAAAATACAATTGAAAATAATTTAAATTGCATGGAAAATAAAACAAAGCTATTTGTGTCAATAGCTTGAAAATATAAAGGTTTTGAAAGTTTGAAAAAATTGGGTACGAGAGATCTCAGAATTTTTCCTTACTTGGCTCATCCTCAAACCATGAAAACCACCCAATTTATGATTCAATTAATCTTCAGGCTTGGTTTGCTTGTCTTCAAACAGTAAAAATGTGTTTTATTCCCAGAGGTCACCCATTCACCTACTGACTACGCTCAATTTAATCAATCTACTGACTACACTTTTTTAATTTAAATATGTAATCAATTGTATTTTATTGTTTTTATAACTTTATATGTATGTATGATAATGACAAATTATATCTATATGTATTATAGCTATGTAATAATAATATAAATAAATAAAAGTAATAATAAATAAATGCTGCTAAACACCACTGATGTAATTTGATAAAATTAACCTAATGATAACAATGAGATAAAACATGATACATTTTTTGTTTTATGTAAGGACTTAGATGAGTGCTACATTCAAAAATTTCCTAATGAATTTTACGAGTTATAAGGATTTTGCAATTCTTGCAGTTATTAATAATGTCATGAAAATGTTTTTAGAAAACACAACAAGACCCAAAGATTGACATTTTAAAAAGCTTAAAGTAATGAATGAGTATTTGAAATTCAAAGATCAGATATATAGATAGTCTTATAGTCCAAGAGCTGCACCTGAAAAAATGTGACTCATTATGTACTACTTCAAACAAAATCTATCTGAAAATATACCTAAATTATGTAGAAAAAACATAGTCGCCTATCCAGAGTGGAGCCCTTCATATTATTGCTCATCCTCAAAATTTTATAAAATCGCACAAATTTCAGTTTTCTTGAAATAAGTGGTTCTCTCTGGGTCGTGTGCAAAACATGAAGAGAATATTTTTTAAAGTTGATAACATGTTCTTTAAAACGAGTGTTCATCAAAATCGGATGACTACAACATCAAAGGAGCCATAGATATGGCTCCTTCAAATACATCAAAAAAATGATCAATTTATGCAAAGTCATCAAATTTCTTTGAAAATTTTTTCACTTCTAGTGCATTTTTTTGGCCATTTAACAAATGTCATAACTTTAGTTTTAGTAATACGATTTTGACAAAAAAATTGTTTTATAGGAAATTTTATTTATTTATAAATAATACAATAAGCGGCTGTTTAACTTATCAGCTGTTTATTTCATCACCTTCCAAAAGGTTTCTCTTCATATTTTGCACACAATCTACAAGGAACTTATTGTAAGAAAAATGGAATAAGTGCGATTTTATAAAATTTTGAGCATGCACAATCATAAGCGCAGAGAAAGGCTCCACTCTAGATAGTCAGACTATGCTTTTCCTTCATAATTAAAGGTATATTTTCAGAAAAATTTGGTTTGAAGTAGTACAAAATGAGTTACATTTATTTAACCTGGCTCTTGAGCTATTAGGTAAGACTATTATAATTAATAAGTAAGGCACTAACATTTGTTTTTGAGCTCTAATAATACACTCAACATCCTGCTGATCGACTGTTCCGGCTAATCCTTGTATAAATACTTCAGGAGCTGTATAGTTTTGAAAACATTCTATACTTCCAACCTCTTCACTGTCTGGAGTAATCTCTGCCATTACCTGTAAAAAAAACAAAGCAAAAGATGATCAAAAAATTGTCATTTATGACAATGCGAACAAAGAGTTTTAAAAAGATTCCGAATGATCGTCTAGAAAGCAACCCTTTATGTCGCTGTCCTTACGACAACACGGATATTTTAATAAAACTTTAACATTTAAACCCTTTACTGATCATATATTTTATTACATTAAACAGAACTTAACTATCATGAACTTGAAAATGAACTTGTGTAACTTGTTAATGAACGAATTATGTGAATGATTAACGTAAAAGGTATTTGACTCGTTTATCTTGATGTCTATATAAACGAATTAATAAAATCTGACAAATAAAATCAAATCTGACATAAAATAACAAGTCAAATGCCTTGACTATTAGAAATAATAATATACGCCTGCGACATGGCTCCCCAAAGTTCTTCTTTGAACTTTCAAGCTATGGCTCCTCGACGGGAATCGAACCTTAACTTGCAGGTAATAGAAGGATAAGCTTTGAAACTGGTCTTTCAAGTGTCTTGTCGTTTCCGTTACGAATAGTCACTCTGCGCACAGTTCCATCTGAGCTCTTCTTAACTTCTTCAACTATAGCAAGTGGCCATTGGTTTCTTGGTATTTGGTCGTCCTCACAAATTACCACATCGCCTACGGCTATATTTCTTTTTTTATCTTGCCACTTTTCTCTTTTTTGTAAGTTAGTTAAGTATTCTTTCCTCCATCTCCTCCAAAACTCTTCTGCTAAATGTTGAACGTGTCTCCACCTTTTCTTAACATAATTATCGGAAAATATTCCTGGAGGAGGCAATATAGGTCTGGTTGAAGTAAGATGGCGTGGTTAGGTGTTAGTGGCTCAAGTGAGCTAGGGTCCTGTATGTTTGTAATTGTAAGGGGCCTCCCGTTGACTATGTTCTCACATTCAAAAAAAATGTGCGCAAACTATCGTCTGTAAGCAACCCTTGTTGATTGATTAGCATAACTTCGAGAATTTTCCTCACAGAACCTATTAATCGCTCTACAACACCGTTCATATGACTAGCTTTGGGGCAGTTAAATTTCCAGATAAAATTACATGAACGGAGCGATAAATATTTAGAAATGTCTTGAAGTTGTAGTTCTTTTAACGATTTTCGTAACTCTTCTTTGGCCCCAACAAAATTGGTTCCCAGATCAGATCTCAACTCCCGGATCTCACCTCTTCGTGATAAAAATCGTCTTAATCCATTAATAAACGAATCCGTGTTCATAGAGTCGAGGACGTCCAATGTTATGGCTCTTGATGCAAGACAGGTGAAAATTACACCGTAACGTTTCTCTTGTCTTCTGCCCTAGACGCACATAAAATGGTCCGAAGCAATCCACAGCGCTGTAGGCAAAGGATAACTTTCTACCCCTACTGTCAGGTAGGTTCGACATTATTGGAGTTTCATATCTTCCTCGAACTCTCTTGCATATCATGCACTGAGATATGAGTTTTCTTACATGATATGAAGCGCCAATAACCCAGAACCCACGTGAGCGTATTTCATTCTGTGTCATACTTCGACCCTGATGAAAGATTCTTTCATGACAGTATCTTACAATGAATTCAGATGTATGAGTTTTTTTAGGTAATATTATAGGGTGCCTATTCTCCAAACCGGAATACCCGAGACGACCTCCAACTCTTAATAAACCTAAATGATCAATAAACGGATTTAGAGATCGCAAATGATCTTTCCATAACATAACATAACATAACATAACATAATCGTTTATTCTCTAATAAGTACAACTTTTTTGATACAATGAGAATCGTCATGCTTTTACATACTTACACAAAAAAATAAAATAAATAAGTTAATTAAATAAATAGTTAAAATTCTAAAGTTAACAATGAAAAAGGACAAAACATATTTTTATTTATAAAAAGGACTTAATCTGGTATATGACTTTACTTGTTAGGTATTCCTTACATTCTCTAATGAACTTTTTAAAGCTCTCTTCAGATTGAACACTCTCAGGTAGGTTATTATAGAAAATTATACCATTATGGTAGGGAGATTTCTCGAATAATTTAGTTCGATGTTTAGCTGTTAATAATTGATTACTATGCCTAGTTTTGTAAGAATGATTGTTGGTATGTCTTTTATATGAATCTAAATTACTCTTTACTATTTTTAAATTTTCTAATATATATATGGCAGGTACAGTTAAAATATTTTGTTTTCTAAAAATGGGTTTACAGGAAGACCGATAACTTTTTCCAAAAATTACCCGTAAAAGCTTTTTTTGAATTATTAATGTTTTCTCTATAACATTGGAACTCCCCCATAGAACTATTGCATACAATTGAGATTGAAACTGGCCATAGTATATGGTTAATATTTGATTAATGGTTAAATAGTTTTTTAAGTATTTGATGATATAATAAATTTGTTTAAGTTTTTTATTAACTTCATTTACTTGTTTTTCCCAACTCATTCGTTCATCCAGAGTAACTCCTAATAATTTAGAATATTCAGAGTTTTTAATTTTTACTCCATTTAGTCTAAAATCGTAACACGTTTTTTCTTGTTTTTTAGTTTTGAACGCAATATATTCCGTTTTTTCTAAATTGATTACTAATTTATTTGCTTTAACCCAGTCATACAGCTTTTGTAAAAAAAATGAAACTAGGTCCTCCAAGTTTTTAACATTTTCTGAACGAAACACTGCTGTAACATCGTCAGCATAAAGACATAACTTTATATTATCTAAGGATAAATGATCTACCAGATCATTTATGTAAATTAGGAAAAAAAGGGGCCCCAAAATGGAACCTTGGGGTACGCCTCTAAAAATTTGAGTAAATTTTGAGTGGAAGACATCACCTCCTTCAGAGGTGATGTCCGTCCTTTGCTTTCGATCACTGAGGTAGGATTTTATTAAATCAAACATTTTTCCCCGAATACCCATCTTATATATTTTAATTAACAAAATACGATGATCTACAAGATCAAACGCTTTTGTGAAATCAATCAAAAGAGCAATGACTTTTTGCTTCTTATCTAAATTGCGGTAAATTTCATTTGATATATCAGTGAGCGCAGTTATGGTTGACATGTTTTTCCTAAACCCATACTGTGAGGTGGAGATTAAATTCATTTTTTCTAAAAATTCAACAATTCTATTATTTATTGCTTTTTCATAAATTTTCGATAAAATTGGGAGGGTTGATACTGGTCTATAGTTTTTCATTTCAAAGGGATCGCCTTTCTTAAAGAGAGGCGTAACCTTTGCGTACTTCATACGTTCCGGGAACTCCCCCTGCTCAAACATTATATTAACTAAATAGCATAGAGGCTTGACTATGGCTGATCCTATTTCTTTGATTAATTTATTATTTATATAATAAATGTCCAAACTATTTTTATTTTTTAGGCTATTAATTATTTTTTCAATTTCATTTTCAGTACACGGTTTTAAGAAAATAGATTTTTCAAAAAAAGGAACTTGATTTAAATTTTGATCTATATGTGCTTTATCTACGGATTCAACATTAATTCCCGCTAGATTTACATAGTAGTCATTAAACTGCTCTGCTATTTTTGTTTTGTCAGTCATTAGTTGTTTGTTTTCACTATTTATTATTTCTCTAATATATTTGACAGTATCTTTCTCGACTTCATTTTGCGTTTCTTTGACGGTATCCCACAATGATTTAGTAACATTTATATTCTTTTCTATTTTATTGGTTATATTATTTTGAACCGCATTAAATTTTGCTTTTTTAACCATTTTTTTAAATTTTCTTTTATAGTTTTTGTAATATTTTACTAGTTTAGAATTAGTTTTTTGTTTAGTATGGAGTTCTCTAAGCCGTCTTCCGAGAGCTTTAATTTCAGAATTTATTATTTTTCTTTTCCTGTTAACCACTGTTACGCATCTCTTTACAGGCATTTCAGAATCAATTATTCCCAAAAATTCATTGAGAAATGCATTGAATTTGCCATTAAAGTCGTTTTCTTTCTGAAATACTGCCGACCAATCAACGTTATTTAGCATGTTACAAATTACCTCAATTTTATTTTGATTTATTTTTCTTTTTAGACTGTATTTTTTATAAACTATTTGCTTAAACTGACATGATAAATCAGCTAATTGCCCACAATGATCAGAGAAACCTGTTTCAAGAACTGAGGTTTTTAGGATTTTTTTTTATTATTTAAATTTGAAGCTATATAATCTATGGATGTCCTAGAGGTTGAAGTTATTCTCGTTGGTTCTTTAGAGCTTGAAGTTATTTTAAAACCATTAAATATCTCTAAAAGCGCATCTAGTTTGGCTGATTTTTTACTTTGATTTTTTCCTTGACAGATTAATATTATTTTTTAAACAATCAATTGTTTCTTTGAAATAAAGCGATTGAACGTGCTTAAAAATAAGAATTTCTGAATATTCTAACTCCCTAGCAGTGATAGGGTGTTCAAAAATATTTTTCCTACAATTTTTAGCCCTTAATTGATTTATATACCGTAAAACTAATGCTACGGACATTTTAGCTTTTTCCCAAGTCGGAAACCTGTTTAAACGACTTAGCAAATCTGGGACGGGATCAGCCGAACTCGCTAATATTTTAACTGGTTTGACTTCCGGGTCATCTGGGACTAGAGAAGGGACTTCTGTTTCTCCCCAAGATTCAGAATTTTCCCAAATGAATTTAGGACCCGTTAGCCATATACTACTTATGATCTGCCCTGCGTCAGCTCCTCGCGAAGCGATGTCAGCAGGATTGTCTTTGGAGGGCACATAATGCCAGTCCTTAATATTTGTAAGTTCTCTTATCTCTTGAACTCGATTTGCTAAAAATATATGAAATCTACGGCATTCGTTGTTTATATACCCTAAGACAGCTTTACTGTCAGTCCAAAATACATTATTTATATCAGGTAATTTTAATTCCTTTTCGATAAATTTACTCATTCGTGCAGCAAGTAATGCTGCAGTAAGCTCTAACCTAGGTATAGTAATTTCTTTGAGAGGCTTAACTCGCGCCTTGCCAATGATAAATGAGCAGTGAACTTGATCTTGACTATTAACTAATCTTAAATACGATACTTGACCGTAACCTAAAAATGATGCGTCACTAAAGTGATGCACTTCCGCCTTCGAAACAGAACCGAAACCTACTGGTTTAAAGCAACGGTTGACCGATACCTCACTTATATCATTAAGTCCGTTTAACCAATGCAACCATCTTTTTTTAAATTCATCGCTAACTTCAATATCCCAGTTGTCTTGATTTTTTAAATTTGATTCTCTACAAAGATCTTGAATGTTCCCTTTCATTATGTAAGGAGCAACGAAACCTAGAGGATCGTATATTGAACTGACTGAGCTGAGTATTCCTCTTCTTGTAGCTCTATTATCAGGCATCATTATTTTGAGTCTAAACTGATCGCTATTTGTGTCCCACGCTAAACCTAAAACTCGCTCCATAGAAAATTCGTTTTTTACAGATAGATCTTTTAGTGTAGCGTTATTTATTGCTCTTTCAGATTCGGGAATGCTTTCTAATAATTTAGAATTGTTTGAAATTATTTTGTGAAATCTAAATCCTCCACGAGCACACATTTCTCTTATGTTTCGACTAATTCTATAAACTGACGCGCATCCATCGTCATTATAATACATTCAAAGGGTCATGACACCAGTTTCAGGATACTGTCATTTAAAAAGTCATTGACACAGTAATATGCTTTATCAATTAGAGAATACCATATTACTGTGTCCACACTTCGAGTGCCATCTTGGCATTTCTTTTAAAAATTTGGACAGTTTTACTCGATATATTTGAACTTATACATCAATTTCACTTGCTGTCACTTTGGCAGTGAACATGCTATTTTTGTGTCATAACGAATCGTGACATATCAATAATAGTTTTCTAGAACGAACTCAGCAGCTTCAGATC
Organism: Microvelia longipes; assembly: GCA_018340805.1. NCBI lineage: Eukaryota > Metazoa > Arthropoda > Insecta > Hemiptera > Veliidae > Microvelia > Microvelia longipes. The sequence goes on along the minus strand of JACMZG010001911.1, from coordinate 55,237,032 downwards.
CTAATTCTTGAACGTTATCTTTTGCCGTTTGTTTTAACGCAAAATTACTACACCCAGGAGATGACGTGGCTCCGAATAAATGAACCGTCATGCGGTATTCCTGGGGTGTTGAGTTAACATCTCCGTCTTTCCACCAAAGAAATCGAAGAAAATTTCTATGTTCCTCTTTAACGAAAACTTGATGGAACATGCCTTCGATATCTCCAGTGAACGCAACTAATTCTCTTCTAAATCTCATTATAACACCTAATAAGCTGCCCGTCAAATCTGGCCCTGATAGTAAGTTTGAATTTAGTGATTGTCCTTTGTACTTTGCCGAACAGTCGAATACAACCCGAATTTTTTCCGGTTTCTTTGGATGGTAAACACCGTGGTGAGGTATATACCAACACCGACCTTCCTCAGGTACTGAACTAGGCACCGCTTCTGCGTGTCCTTTCTCAAACATATTGTTCATAAATTTTACGTAATCATTTCTATAATTTATATTTTTTAAAAATCGAAATTTTAAACTATTTAATCTTAGTAACGCCAAATATCTATTGTTAGGTAAAGTGCAATTTTCATATTTTAATGGAAGAGGCAATTCATAATGCTGATCAGATCTATGAACAAGGCCTTCATTTAATATTTTAAGAAATCTTTGATCTTCTATTGATATTGCAAAATCTTGTGACACCTGAGTTACTTCCGGAAATCTAATGAAACCCACGGGTTTATTAGTTCTTTAACTTTAATTTTATTTTCCATGTAGCTGCTAAGGGCGCACACTTTAGAATTGCTTAGTTCATAATCCTCATGACCCTTCGGACCTACCACTCCCCAACCTAGAGTTGTTTTAATCCCGTACGGTTCAGAGGGAGCACCTCTAACGACTTCTAAAGGGCACAAAGCTTGCGGACAGTTGTTTCCTATGAGCAACCCGATTTCAATATTTTTATTAACCGGTAAAATTTTATCTTTTAAACGACTTAAATGACCAAACTTGTTAATAAAGTCTGGATTCGGAATGTCGTCATGACAACCCGGGATATCTGGCCGTGTATAAAATTTGTAAGGTAATTTAACTACTTCTTCAGTTTGTAGACCCTTAATTATGACGTCAGTCAATCTAAAGCAATTGACTCGACTCTTTGACAACACGGTACGTAGTTCTAGACTTGTAGCAATGCCTGTAACCCTAACTTTTCTTTGATACTTTCTTTGAGAAAGCAAGCATCACTCCCGTCATCTAAAAACGCATAGGTGACAACTTGGTTTGACGGGTTATTTTTATCTATGACTACAACAGGTACAATATGAGACATTGTAGATAAGCATACTTTAATTTCTCGAGAATCGCTTGAGTGCACGTCAGCTATTAAATTTTGAGTGCAACTTTCATCTTTATTTTCGATATTATTTTTATTTTTGCTGTCACTTTTATTTACAATTTTTGAAATTTCTCCGTCACAATCTCGATGTAAACAAGTCGGGTGTTTTTTTAGACACTTTTCGCAAGAGAGTCGTCTGATACAACCCTTGCTACTGTGTCCCCTTTTCAAACAGCCAAAACACAGGTTTTTGTTTTGTACGAACTTAATTCTATCGTCCAAATTAATTTTATTGAAATCTTTACACTTATAAATTTCATGCGAACCGTTATTACAAAATAAACATTTTGTATCTCGAATTTTGGGGTTTTCGTTAGATGGTTTACTATTGCTACTAGTGCTTGGGGTATTAGAATCTAAGAAATAACTATTAACTTGTTTAGGTTTGGCCGCGTCTTTGTAATTTTTATAACCCTTTGACGGCGTATGATAACTGGATGGTTAATGCGTCTTATATACGAGTCAAGAACTCTTGATAAGTCCTCAATAGTTTCGTTACCGTTCTTATATTCTACAACTTGAATCCATTTATCAAAAACTTTGGCTGGTAAGCGACTTAAAATTTTCTTTAGACATATTTTCGTGTTTATTTCTTTTAACGAATGTCTATCGAGGACTTTACAAGCTGTTCTGACAGTATCAGCGAACGTTATTAGGGCCGATACATCGTTCCACATAATATTAGGGCCTTCTGTGAGTTTATTCACCCAAGACTCCGTAATAGCTACCCCACTTCCGAATCGCTCCTCTAGCAACTCCAATAGACCCTCGTATGTAAGCGACATGTTTGAATTGGCTACTTTCTTAGCCTTACCTTCGAGAAAGTTAAGCAACAAAGACTTTCTTATAGGATTTGGGAGTAACCCATCTTCTAAATGATTTTTAATTTCCTCTCTAAATATTGGAAACTTATAGCTGTCACCGTTGAATTTGTAAGTAGTAGAGGAATTTATTAACTGAATTTTCGTCATTACAGTCAGCGAGTCTATTGGATTTACTAGAGAGGGTTTTGCAATATTACCTTTATTTTTTTTTAACTGACAATTCACTGACATTGTCAAACTTTATAGATTTGACACTTTCGTTATCGCTTATAGCACTGTCATGAAAGGACCTTACCGAATCATCAATTGACACAAAACCTGGTTGGCTTGTGCTATCTTTGCCCACTTTGCTAGAATTGCCCTTACCATCCTGATTACCTAGGGTTTGAGCGGGAACTAGATCTTCATCTAGTTTATTTAAAATGAAATCTTCAACCAAAGACTCTTTTTCAGCAATGATTATCTTATGGTCAAATAAAAACTGGTTGTTGACAGAGACTAGATCGTTAAAGTGGTCAGATGTTTCTTTTTGCTTTGAGTATTCAGACTGAAACTTAGTAAGATACTTATTAAACTGAATTATGTTAAGTTTGATGCTGCTGATGGTAGAACTTAGAACCTTTTCTGAGGAATTTTCTTGATTCTTGAGAAGATTATCTACGCTCGTCAGCCCTTTCTTAATTCTTACTTTGAGCAGACGAAGCGAAGATTCTGTATCAACGTACAGGTTGTTGAATCCCTTTTCAGACAAAACTCTTTGACTAAGACTACGTAATGATCGAGCATCAGACTTACCATCAGCCTGAGATTGGTGACCATCCCTTTGACTCCTGAGACTCATTGTAGCTTTATTCTTCGAATACCTTTTACTGTCGCTGTCCTTACGACAACGCGGATATTTTAATAAAACTTTAACATTTAAACCCTTTACTGATCATATATTTTATTACATTAAAACAGAACTTAACTATGACCGTAATAATGAACTTGAAAATGAACTTGTGTATGAACTTGTTAATGAACGTAATTATGAACTAATTTATGAACTTGATTATGAACGTAAAAGGTATTTGACTCGTTATCTTGATGTCTTATAAACGAATAATAAAATCTGACAAATAAAATCAAATCTGACATAAAATAACAAGTCAAATGCCTTGACTATTAGAAATAATAATATACGCCTGCGACACTTTAAGTTAAAGGGGTTATAGTTTCATCTAATTTGAAGATTTTTGTCAACTATCCATTCCACCCAGGTGAAACAGATAGGGTTGTATATCCATTTAAAATTCAGCTACTCTAAAGAACAACCTTTCAGTAGACAAAGATTCTACAGTAGACATAGAGGAAATTATTCTTAACTACATTTTCACCAAATATTATGTAGTATACCACATTTTATTATGGTATTCTACATAATCTTTGATTTACACAAAGAGTTTTCTCCAGAGTTCGATTTGGATTAAACCCCCACACAGTGTCAAATCTGCAATAAAGACCTATAGGAAACAATGCGTTAATAAAAAAATCAACTCGTGAAACATATTTTGGGTGACCTTAATTTACACTAAGCTTAACAAATTATACCAAGTTGGCAATATTTATGGATTTGGTTGAAACTAAACCTGCATGAAAACTTAAGGATAGTTATGTTTTACCTCAATTTTGGCAATACTCTGGTCATAACCCTCCCCAATCTCTCCAATTATAATAGAAAGAAAATTCATGACAAAATAAACAAGTCACACATCATTGTATAAGTGGTGCATTCAATAAGCCCAATCGTTCAGAGCACTTTGAAGGTATAGGGTTAGTAGTAGGGGTTAAAGCACCTCCATAGCACTAACCAGACTCCTAAGTGGTCAGATGAAAGGTTATGTTAGTTACTGTTGTCAGTTTTAAAAAGTTTCCAGTTATAGTTTTCTTTTGATTCTTGAAAAATAAAAAATAAATCAGAAAAGAACCAACAACATGCAAATTCAGAGTAAACCCGAGATCAGTTAATATAAAATTAATCTTTCTCTGGGCACGGAACTTTTGATCAGCCACTTCTCTAGCTACAAGAATTCCTGCTAGTTTCGGCTCTGTCTTTGGCCTCACCAATTAAAACTGATCTTTTTTGCAGAAAACTCTTTAATATCTAAATGTTCTGAATGGTCAAGCATAGCCAAGGATCTTAAATAAAGGGGGTGAAACATTAAGTCAACAGTCCATTGTTAAATTTTAAAATCCCCAAGGTCATAAGTATTTTGGGAATTGACAAATCAGAAAAGCCACTGGCAACCCATCACTTGAAAAAAGAAAAAAAATCCCTTCACCCATAACCGCTGTAAAGAAATAATCTCCTTCACAGCAATCATTTACTTTGTTTGTGGTTCTTCTTGTGTTAACATCGTTTTGAAAACTAATTTCTAATTAATCATGGAAATGATATTACAAAATAAAACTTCACAAAAGAAATGTAAAAAAACATCGCCAAGAAAACACGGGTAAAATAACCTGATTTCTTTACAATGTTTTTCCCCCTCCCTTCTTATAGCGATTTCTTTTAGAATCAGCGGTGCCTAAACTGACCTGTCAAGATTTTATTCTCATATAGCATAGTAACCCTATTAAGAATAATAAAATAGAGAAGTCAGAAAAGTTTCCTATCTTTTTATTCAATATCCTTGGGAAAAGCAAAAGCACCCATGGTTATGATTAATTGACAGCCCAAAAAAAATTAGGAAGGCCAAAAACTTAAAAGTTTTTGGGGTTAAAATATCCAAATGTAAAATGGTGTAAAAATGAATGGTCGGCATAAAGACAGTTTTACGACTCCCACCCTTCACACGGCCCAGAGCAGTTCCTCCGAATATCTGCATTGCAGTGCCACATACCCTACCATCATTCCAATTTTCACCAACTATAACCTGTTTAAGCAGCTTTTTTTATAGGTTTATTTAAGTGTTACATTGGTGTTAATGCACCTGATTTATACCTTTTACTTTTACAATACGCAACACAACATTTATTCCTTTTTCAATTCAACATATTAACCAAATTTACTTAAATATATATTTATATAATAAAGAAAATGTTAAAAAGGCGCTCTTTGTTGATCATTGCTTAGCAACGTATATAAATCAACTAAGCAGAATGTAAGAACAAGTAGCACTGAATTGCGGCATAGAAGTAGAACTAGATCCCCCATGATTGCACGCAAGCTTATCCATCTCACCCATAGGGAAACTGGTGGGAGTCGGAACACTGTCTCTACGCAGTCCCCTCATTTTTAGATCACTTTATACCCATCCAAAGTTCAACAACAAAATACTCATAAATTTTCATTTAAACTTAATACCTTTAAATAAAAATCGATCCCAATGTAAGTATTTGCCAAGAAAATTACTTTACACGATAAAATTAAATACACAACTATTCTCCCAAAATTTTAAATTTAAGAGCTAAACTTGAATCAACATGATACTTAATGGTTACAAAATATTCATTAAACTAAGATATTAATACAAATGAACAGTAATAAAACACTTTTTGTACTTCTTTGCTTAATGTAATAAATTTTATAAACTATTCCAAAAACAAAATTCTTTCTTTTCATCTTTTGCTTTTTGATGACATTTAAGATGGAGGACAATATTTTAATTTGGACAAAATAAATTTGAAGCATTTTTATTTTATTATTTTGTTTGTTAACTTCATAATTTAAGCGATCTTGGCTAAGTTTTATTAATTTTGTTTAATAAACCCAAAATCTCTACTTTTATTGGCTTAATTTAAAAATTAAGTTTAGGTCTAACTTTAATTTGACCTTACGTCATAAGAAATGTTATATTTATAAAATGTCAAGCGCTTAAAAAGTGTTGACTTTAAAAAAAAGTAAATAAATGACGAAGGTAGCCACAGGATTGGTCCGGTGGCGGAGTTAGGCAGTCTCACGTGCGGGGCCCGTTAAAATTTTTTATTTTTTTATTTATTTTAATTTTTGTATGTTTCTTAAATGTGTTGAGCTCTGTCATTTATTTCACATTAGAAAAAAATAATGGCCGATTTGGACGATTTTTTCGCTAAAAAAGATCGTAAAAAGTCGAAAGGAAAGAAATTTGCGACTGCAGATGAAATAGCCAAGAAACTCGAGGAGAGTGCTGGTAAGAGGATCGAAAAAACTAAAAAAGATAAGTTACAAAGTCAGTCCAGCTGTCAGGAGGTCGACGAGCAAGGAAATACCATCCAGGTAAACAAATATATTTTATTTAACGGGTGTATTTAATAAAATAGAATGAAGTAAGTGGTCTAACCTTGTCCCAATTGTGGGGCAGCTAACAGCTATAAGTTTCCATATGCCAGATGATCCGACTATCAATCTAACTCATTAATATGATGCAATCGATAACTAAACCGATACTTTAATCTCACACTTTCATCTACTATTTTATTTTAATATCAATCTTGATCTGTGGAAATGCCATGTTAAACTGGGCTGGGTTGGAAATCACAGATTGTGTTTCATTTAAAACATCTCTCTTGTTCTAAAGACATGTCTAATGTAAAGTCTGAATCATCTGATCATACTGCTCTTAAAACTCTAAATTGTTTGTGTTTGTAATGAATAAAATTTGAATTAATGCATTTAAAGTTCTCTGTTTTCAAACTGCTTCATTTAACTAGTCCCCTATTAAAACTAGTCCCTAGTGAAAGTACTCTCTTTAGGATCCTCCAAGTACTCCTTGATAAAACAGTTATTTTGCTAAAATAAAAGAAAATAACAATTAAGTAATAGAACAGAAACAAATGGTGGGCAGTCTGTTGTTTCCACTAATTGCTCTCCTTTTTTTAAATTAATAAGACATTTTGACAGACAAATTAGTTTAGTTTAAGTTTAAAACTATAAACGTCTGTCAAGTTTATAAACAACTTTTAACTTTTGTGGCATTTTTTTATTTGTTCTCCGTCTTTTGTACGATGCAATAGCTAATTCATTGTAAGTCCAGTGTAGGGCAATACTGATTCTTAAGAAGTCTTGAAAATCAAAACCAAAAAAGTTACCCCCTTAAGACGAATTACATTTTTTCTTCCCCTTTCGCTCTTATTTAAAAATTGTCTTATGATTATTGATTACATTTGTATTATTTTGGTTGCCACCATTTCAAAAATAAAATATGGGACATCTAAATTTAACAGGGGGTCCCTCCAGTGAAATTTAGGTAAATATTTTGTTACTTGCTTATCAAGGCTATTTTAACCATCTCGTCGTTAACCAATTTTAGCCAAGAGCATTTTAGCCTTTAGGACTGTCCAATAATAAAATAAAGGGTTATCACTCAGCTGAAAATTAAATAAAAACGTATTGCTCCACAAATTTAGTATTGTTATATTATAATATGCTTTGAAATATGGCATAAATTCATAGACTTTAACATGACTTTTGAAATTTGGATTTCAAAAGACAAATTAAAAATGTATGAATTCTAGTTAGTTATTGTATGTCAAAAAATAAATGAACTAATAAAATGGCAAACTACAGATATAGTAACTCTATAACTTCATTATCACCTAAATAAATCATTATAAAATACATTCAGCTTTTTTTACTACTTGCAATTTTATTTATAGTTTTAGAAACAAAACTAATAAGTCATAAAGCAATAAGTCATTTATTGCTTTATAACCTTGTCGCTACAGTCCATGCTGTAATAACTTAGATTATTATACTGAATATTTAGACATTGTACTAAATTTTAACTAAAGCAACGTCTATTACTAAAATGGTATCATGCTCTGCTTTATCCTTGGAAAACAAAGATACATTCATTTAGTTTTTGTTAGTGTTTATTTGTCTTAAGATGTTGTGTTGAATCATTTTCTCCTCTATGACTAATACAGGAAAAGAACAGGCAGTACATTTTGCAACATAAACATTACCTTCCACATGATTATTTTTTATTTATTTTTTTTTTTTAATAATACAATGTTTCTTTATTTCATATAATTATTTCATTACAATAAATAGTAAAAATAAAATACATTATCCAATTGTATTTATTAAAATCTGATAAAATGTTTCCTGGGCCCTGAATGCAGGCTGTATTCTTAGACGGATGGCAGCCCTGTGTGTTGAAGTATTTGTTATTTAAAAACAACAGTTAAATTAATACTCAGCCCTATCAGGAGGCCCCTTTTTTAGTAAATGTTGATACTATTTCGTTTGCCCCAGTTTGGAGCCCCCTATGTGATCATATTTCATACTGTTTTATGTGCTCCAGTTTAGAGAAACCTGTGTTAATAAATGTACATACTGTTTTATGTGCCCCAGTTTGGAGACTCCTGTGTTAATGCATGTTTAGAGTATTTTTTAGTAATAACTCAGTATTACTAAAAGTTTTATTACAGTATGACTTGAAACAACATATGTGCATTTTTTAATGTATAATTTGATTTGAACAGCATATCTCTTTGTAGGTTTGACTGTGAGTATAATCAGTAAGCCCACTTGTGTTTTTGTCATCAAATCCTATTCTTTGTCTGATAATTGTTTTTTTTGCACTCCAAAATTTGTATGATTGTTATAGGATGACGAATGGAAAGATTTTGAGGAAGAAAAGAAGGATTATTCTGGATTGAAAATTCAAAATCTCGCTGTAAATGACAGTGAGGATGGAGGAGACGGGATGTCTGGAGATGAAGGTATAATCTCATTATTTCGCTTACTGCCTAATTATTGCTGTGGTTTATCCATCTCCATCTTGAATAAAATGAATTATTAGTTACACTACTCTCACTGTTGTTTCATTGGTGAAATAAAGTGATGAGAGGTGATTTCCTCGTTTAACTGTTTCTAATAGTAAAAATAATGGGCGAGGAGGTTAAAGCCATGCAAATAGACCAACTCAACCATTTCTAATTGTTGATGTAGAAATGTTTGCATTATAAATGGTGAAACCTCTGACATAACTTTTCACATGTGATGGTCTAAAGGATTATTTAACCTTTTTAAGTGTCCATCGTAGTATCCATTTTGTAAGTTTTATCAAGCAACCTATGTATTAAATTTTGAATCAAACAACACTGTTTAAGTCTTGAACAGTGTTAAGAAAATTTCAAATCTCTCAAATCATTTAGTAGTAAGATGGAAGACTGGTTGTGTTCTTCAGCAAGTGGTTAAATAACCTTAAAATACACTTCCTACGATAATATATATAATATATATATATATATATATATATATATAATATATATATATTATATATATATATATATACATATATACAACGATCAGAGGCAGTTGGGCTACAAATGTGGCCTAGAAGGGGCTACAGAAGTGTCTTTTTCTTTAAAATTCACTGTACAAACAATTTAACTGCTCATGTCTTGTTCATTTGTCATTGTACTGTCAGAAATAATTGACTTTTAATATGTTAGTCATTTAAAATGTTATCTTTGAATCTCCTTTTGATTTTTTATCTCTGTTGTTGCATATAGATGAGGACGGAGGTATGGAGGAAAACGAAGCAGGAGAACTTGTCCCTAAGAAGAAAACAGGTCCTTGGAAAGTTGTAGAAAATAATACTAATAATACAAATAGTACAGCTAATAGTAATAGTGAAAATACAGTAAATCAAGACGATAGTAATAATAGTCAAGCTCAACCCTCGACACCTAGTAAGACTATAGGAGGATCCTACAAGCCTCCTGCACTTAGGAATCAACCTTTAGCTCGTATGTATTTTTTTATTTGTTTTATTTCAAAAAAGGGCCTTATAAGGTTGATGTCATAGAGGAGGGAGGGGGAGTTGGTTTTATTGAAAAGGGACTCTCTGATTAAAAATATATATATATATATATATATATAATATATATATATATATATATATAATATATATAATATATAATAACATATACATATACAATATATATATGTGTGTGTGTGTGTGTTCATGTATGTGCAAGATTATTTTCAAATGTTGGGCACAATAACTTTCAAATGTTGTCTTGAATCTGAATGAAACTCAGTACCCTATTGTATATGAAATGTGAATGACGTCATTAACCCACTGTAATGACCTTAATAATAAATTCGTTTCGTAATTTCGTTTCGATGAATTTTAAAGAAATAATGAGCTTATGGGATTGGAGTTATGGAGGGGGAGTGGGGAGGTAGATTTTTTTTTGTAAGGGGGTCTTCCTGATCAAGAATATATATATATATATATATATATATATTATATATATATATATATAATATATATATATATATATAATATATATATTTTGTGTGTATGTATGTACGAGATTTTTGTGTCCTAGACATTTCTATGGGACATGATAACCTTCGAACCCTTTACCCTTTTCCAAGTTATTAGGACTGACAATTGACAATTACATAAAATTTAACAACCACATTGACAACTTAGTTTCTAAGATAAACACGACTTACCATCTTTTAAGACAACTAAGGTTCTATAACTCAACTGAAATACTACTAATGCTTTACTACGGCTGGACCTATCCGTACTTATCAAACCACATTGCAACATGGGCCACCACCTCCCAGTCAAAGAGTGTTTATTACGCAAAAAAGAATAATTAGATTAATTTTCCAACTAAAACCTCGAGATTCAGCTAAACCAGTCTTCATAAAGCATAATATCCTAACACTTTATTCCATCTTAATTCTAGAATCATGTAAAATAGTTAAACCATTCCCAGATAAGTATAAAACTCATTCTCAAATTCACAATGTAAATACCAGAAACAAGCTAGACTTATATCCGTTGCCTTGCCGAACGGCTCATTACCAAAAATCTAGCCATTACCAAAATCTACAATCTAGCCATTACTTTTTAAACAAACTGCCTGAGAGCATTAAAAATGATTAACGATATTAAAGCGTTTCTAAAAAACTAAAACGTCTTCTTAGCTCGCACGGATTTTATTCCACTCTGGAATACTTTAATTCAAAGCTCGAATGGTCTCCCTTACTGTGGATGTGATATATGCTTACCTCTTCTTGCCATTATTTCATTTTGCGTTAATTTTTGATTTAAATATGTAATCAATTGTATTTTATTGTTTTTAGCGAATTTCCTTTGGAAATTCGCCTAATGGGATAGGCGTCATGGCGGAATTTGAACCTCGGACCACGACACAAATCCGTTTCAGAGGTCCCTAATGACGAAAAAAATAAGTTTCGCGAGATTTATATATATATATATATATATAATATATATATATATATATATAATATATATATATATATATATATATATATATATATATATATATATATATATAATATATAATATATAATATATATATATATATATATATATATATAATACATATAAATATATATATATATATAATATATATATAATAATATATATATATATATATATATACAATGTATTCTAGACACTTTCTGTAAACACTCTATCTTTCGAACGGAATAATATTTTAACCAAAACTTGGTACAAAAATCAACCTTGGAAGGACACGAACCCTATTGAAAACCAGGTTTTGTGATGTCATTAACCCGGTTTGCTGAGTCAGCGAAATTTTTAAATAAATCGGCATATTCAGGTTAATGTTTTTTGCCGCGAAAAAAGTCATTATTTATGTTTTTGAGACGCTAAATCGAATGAAACCGGTCCGAAGTCGATATGACCACCTAAGTGACCAAAAAGTCGAAAAAACCATTGTAAATACCCAAAACAAAATTTAGGGTCGATAAAAAATAAATTTCGAGTAGGGTGTCGTTTTCTATGTAATTTGGGCGCTGAATCGAATGAAAACCGGTCCGAAGTCTATACGACCACTTTAAGTTACCAAAAAGTCGAAAAAACCAGAAAAAATTATAGAAAACCAAAATTACGGTCGTTGAAAATTAAATTTCGAGTGTATCGTTTTCAATGTTTTTTCGGCCTCTGAGTTGAATGCCAGTGGTCCGGAGTAAATACGACCACTCAAACGCTGGGTACCTGGGTTCACCATCCTGGAAGGGTCTATAATTTTTTATCGTTTTTTTTACTTAATATAGGTTTCAACTAAAAATATTCTGGCGCGTGGTCCGCATGTCGGCGAATTTCTTTGGATGCGAGCACTCAAACCCAGAGTAGGGTTCAAATCCTATAGGGACATAATTTTTTATCGTTTTTACTAATATAAGTTTTACAACTAAAAATAATTCTGGCGGTGGTCCGCATGTCGGGCGAATTTCCTTTGGATGCGTGTTTTCGTGCTTTTTACATTTTATAAGTTTACAACTACTAAATAAATAATTCCGGCGTGGTGGTCCGCTGTCGGCGAATTTCATTTAGAATGGCGTGTTTCCGTGCTAAACAACCCATTTCTTGCTTAAGGTTCTGGTTCATGCTTTAGAACCTAAGCAGTTACTCAATTGTCAAGCACTGCTCGTAACCATTTTGTCTGTATTCCAAAGGAAATGCGCTTAAACCTTTAAAGATAACTGAACTAAGCTTAAATATAAGTAACTAAGCTTTAAACTAGTGCAAAGAATAGTGCGTACTTCTAATTTTAGAGCATAGTTTTGTACAACCAACTGGATAATTATGCGCATTTCCTTTGGAAAATACAGACAAAAATGAGTTACGAGCAGTGCTTGACAATTGAGTAACTGCTTAGGTTCTAAAGCATGAACCAAACCTTAAGCAAGAAATGGTGTTTAGCACGGAAACACGCATTCTAAATGAAATTCGCCCGACAGCGGACCACCGCGCCGGAATTATTTATTTAGTAGTTGTAAACTTATAAAATGTAAAAAGCACGAAAACACGCATCCAAAGGAAATTCGCCCGACATGCGGACCACTGCGCCAGAATTTTATAAATTAATATTTATGTTTTATAATGACGAATTATATCTATATATGTATTATAGCTATGTAATAATAATATAAATAAATAAATAAATTACCCCATAAAACTATAGGATAATTAGTAGATTGGCATTGGGAAAAGGGGTAATGATATATTACCCCTTTTACCCCTTCTACCTACTTGTAAAACATTAAAAAGTGCAAACACTATAATCATATTCAGATTATACTTAGCAAGAATTTTCAAATGTTTAACATATTGGTTAGTACCTGCCTTATCTTAGTATGTGGTTGATCTTATCACTTGTTCAGTTTACTCGACCATGCAGTTTTAATAACCTTCCAATGTTTTGTGATAGTTACTAATTTTATCAAATAAATAAAACACAGTAGATCCCCCATTACTGTTTTTGCATTTGTTTTTATCTTTTTAAATTTAACTAATGATATCCTACTTCATATTATAGAATAGTTTACGGGGTACTTGGAAAGTTTTCTTCACACATTGAATTCGCTTCACTCACACTCTCGCTTTGCTCATCAAACAAAGAATGCATCTTTTATTTCCTCTAACAAACAAAATCCAAACATTGTTACCACTGCAACCAAATATGCAAATATTAATAAAAAAAGATTGAAACAATAATACAACACACAATAAACACAATGTAATTCTACTGATAACACGACAGCCGGTTGACTGGTGGTCATAAGTAGGGGCATAAATATATTATTACTAGGGGCCCTATAGGTTAAATTTTGAAACATGGAAAAAGTAACCTGACCACTTTCGCTATAAATATAACCAAATAATCAGTACAAAATTACAATAACTTATATAGTAAAACGTTAAAAATACAAATCAAAACACAAACAATGTTCGGAAAGCCGAAATAAATTTATTAATTATAACCTTAACTAATGAAGGAGGCTTCAATGAGGTTACGCAGAGCCCCTGAGAGCCCCAAAAAGATGTTTCAGGGCTCTCAATGTATTAAGATAGGATATGCTTCCTCTAGTATATATCTATGAGTAGGTGTACCACCCTAACAACAAAACATTATTTTAAATATGTGTCATAAATATCCATTAATGAAGAAAAATGGTATAGAACAACAATAATAACTTAAAACACCTGCTGAGTATTTAATATAACCGGTCTTAGATGGCAAAAGGGTGGCGGAATACAAGATATACATTTAGTTATGAGGACTACTTTTAATATAATTTTAATTAACAACGTTAAACTACAATTTAAAATGCTTATAATATTGTAATGCACCGATATTTATTTTAGTATTTTATGAATAATCAATATTGAATTAATAATAGAACATAATAAATCAGCAACCGGAAGTATTGCCAACTTTTTTATGAGAAAATTATATATTGTTAGGCATTACTTAAGACCACCAGTGAACTGCCTTTCGTGTTATTAGTAGTGCTCCTTTTATGTATATAGTATTATTCTAAGATTTCTTCTAACAAACAAAATCAAAACATTGTTACCATAGTAACCAAAAATGCAAATTTTAATAAACAATTAAAACAATAATACATCATATACGTGGAGGATGAGATACTTCACAAAATGTGTTGATACAGATCAATAAAAGAATTATAACAAGTTAAATCCTTTATCATGTAAGTTTTGAAAGTGATGCTTATGAATAATTTTTATCACTTAAATAAAAATTTGTAGTTTTAGTTTATGGAGATTCTCACAAGATAAAATAGATTGAAGAATGCATCTTATTAAATTATTCATGCTATTTTTAAACTTCAGGACTTTAGCCTATTATTCCATAATCTGTCCTTATAAAAACCAATTTCATAGAAAATTTTCTTGGGAAATTATATTTCTTCAAAACCTGTGCCGTCAGCAGGTTTTGTGTAAACCCGTACAGTCTAAACCTGAGATTTCAACAAAATGTTATTGTAACCTTTTGGACAAATGGTTAGTTTTGAATTTGCTTTGTTTCAGCTATAAGGTTACGAGGTAAAGCGGCTGCTCCTGATGTTAAGAACGAAGAATTATTTCCTTCACTTAGTGCTGCTAAAGCTATAGATCCTGTTAAAAAGTAAATATATATCCATTAATATTAAAATCCTACTGTGAATTCTACAATTAACATAACTTGATTAAGCCCTATCAACTAATTGAGGGCTGTCATTGAGGTTAAAGAGAGTTTGTGACATTTTGCATAATGTCCCTCCTGTTGTGAAGTCCTTGTTGACCTAATGGTACTTGTTAAAATGGTTACTCTCGATAGTTTGACAAGGGATGTAAGTACTTATTCTTGATTGAAGATTGAATATGGATTAGTTTAATTTTTTCTGACTCCTAACAAGTCTGTTAAGAGGAATGCTGGTTCCAGTTATTTATTTATTTTTATTTTTGATTTTTTTTCTTTCATAATATTGTTTATAACTATGTGATTTATCTATTTAAGAAGTAATTTTTAATTACTTATTAGTACTAATTACTTTTAAAATTAGTAATTATTAATTACTATTTTTTATTTTAAATTAAAAGTAATTTAAGAAGTAAGGCTTAAATATAGTACATTTAATAAAATAAACATCATATATTTGGAATTATATGGAGACATGTGCTATTCCACTAAACAAAATACAATACCAAGTTTTGGAAGGAGCAATGGTTTAAGTCCTCCCACATCTGGCATGGTAAACCTGTGCAACCACACTCTTCCTAATAGACAGCTGTGCTAAATTTTTAAAGTTGCAGCACTGTTTGGTGATGAGAGCTATATATATATATATATAATATATATATATATATATATATATATATATATATGTGTGTGTGTTGTGTGTGTGTGTGTGTGTGTGTGTGTGTGTTGTGTGTGTGTGTGTGTGTGTGTGTGTGTGTGTGTGTGTGTGTATGCATATGTATCAGTTTTTGATGTCAGACAATAACTTCTAAAGACTATCTTTGATAAAGATGAAACTTGGCAAACAAATCATCATGGACAGAGTGTCCAATGGGACTCAAGAACCTATTGTTAATAAAAAGTGTATGATGTCTTTTATTTGCTTCATTTTTATATTTAAATGTATTTATAGGAAGAAAGAAGAGAGTGGATCTAGTTCTAGGCTGCCTAGTGGTTATGAAGAAGTTAAGCCCTCCCGCGGGAGTACACCTGGTAGCTACGTACCTCCTCATCTTAGGCAACAAAAATTAGAACTCGGTAATAAGTATGGAGTTCTTCCAGACGCCTAGGTTTTTCATTGCAATCAAATATAGTAACAAGTTACAAGCTTCTATTTTGTTGCCCTTGGGAAATACAGCCATTGGCATAAGGACAACCATCATTGATTGTTTTATTAGTCTAATAGTTAAGATAATTACTATTGGTAACTATGACATAAAAGTTACCGAATTGTGTAATCTTCTCCTTGTAAGATGTTTCAAACATTTTAAATTTTTCTTCATTTTATAACATAAAAAAACTAACAAATGATAAACATGCTTCATGAGTCGGCAAATATCAAGACTAATAAATTCTGTGCCCATACCTTGCAATAAAAAATTAGGTTTTATGATTCTGACCATATATTGAAGGAATAAAAGTCACGTCAGATGTTAGAATAATACTTAGAGCAGACTACTGTAAACCCAAGGGAATTCTGCAGTAAATACTGAAGCCAGATTCATGTGTTCTTCAGGTTGGGGTGCAACCGTACATTTTTACTGTACTGTAACAACTAAACATTGTATTTTATAAATGTACATTAAACAGGAAGTTTAAAAACATAAAATACCAGCTAAAAATCCTACAAAATCAATCGCTTTAGAAAGCAAAAAAGTTAACAGATTATGAGAATCTACATTTAGTTTATGAGCACTACTTTAAACATATTTTTTATGAGTAACTTTAAGATAGAATTTAATATACTTAAAATGTTATAATGAGCCAGTATTTACATTGGTATTTAATGGCTAATGGAGCATTCATTTGTTTAAGTAATTAGTTTTACCAACTTAATGTGAGGGTGGCAAGCCTTAGTTAAAACCACTAAAAACTGGTTTTCATGTTATCAGATCTGCTCTTGTTATATAGTGTACCATTCTAAGCTTCAGATAGTTAACTGCAGAGAGAGAGAGAGAGAGTATGGAAATAATTTTATTATTTATTTCTGTTACTTGAAATTCAATATCCTCGACGTAGGTTTAATAAACTTGACTGTTTCAATTTTTTTTAAATTAAAGAATAAACTTGTTACTATATTTGATTATTTTTTCTGTATAATATAAAGTAATTTCTCATCAAAACCTCGACATTTGATGACATAAGACTCAATGGAAGAGTTTCGATTAGTTTATTATTTCTCCTCTTATAAACCTGGCCGTGAGATGTGACAATTAAAGAGATTTAAAAGGAAAGAGTCAGTTACAGGGATTACAGTTCTTCACACAACTACTAAGTAAAACAGCACTTGTAGGTTTACTGCAAAAGTATCATAAATGTTCTAATGTTACAAACCTTACTTGATTACTATAAATATTAGTCACTGAACTTACAAATTAATAATATTAAGTAATATATAAATGTTGATTTCCTTTGGACACAAATCGTGTTTATTTACACCAAGGTGTGTTAAAATCTATGTTTTTAAAATAGTATGCAAGTACGTAATAAAACTTATTACGTAAGTACGTAATAAAAATGTTATTACTAATATAAAAATATCTCAAATCAGAATATCATTGATAAAAAATTACAGATAAGTATTCAGTGGGATGAATAATATGGACCATATGCTTGAAATTTAAAATTCCTGTCTTAAATCTGATAAACGTTTCAGGTCACAATGTACTATCTCACTTCCTGCTCAGCATAAAGATGTATACTAGAGGGGACATAAACTATTTAAATACATTGATAGGCTGATTATTTGATTGTATTTATAAACGAAGGTGGTCAGGTTACTTTTTTGATGTTTCAAAATTTAACCTATAGGGTTCCTCTAGATATAATATTTCTATGCTGCTCAGCTTCTAGTTACTTTTTTTATACTGCCGAGACAAAATGTCTCACAAAAAATATCATTAAAGTGATTGAGTGACTTTAGTAAAGACCTATCATCCATATTACTTCCCTCATTACAACTATTTTTACTACTAAGTTAGTAGAGTTACTAGTGAACGAATGTGTTAATGAAATAAGAATATTATTTAACTATGTACTACTAAATCTTGTAACTGACTCGAATAAAATGGAAAAGTAAAAAACAAAATATTTTTTGAAATGAAAACTAATTTAGATTTAAAATAACTAATTGAAAGATGTTTATTTTTTAATATAAATCAATATAAACTTGTAAGATAAAAAAATATATAAATAATGGATATTAATTATAAATTGTTAAGTGTTACTATTCTGGAACAAGTTTTAAGCTCTTTTCTGTTAAAGATTATGTTCTATTTATTTTTAAATCTAATATCTGGTATTAATTCTTGTTTTTTGAAAGTCATTAGGTCCTTCTTATTTTATTTTTGTGCATTTTGAATGGAAAATTATGTATTGGTCATAAAGTAGATTGCATGTAAATTTGGCAATTTTGTTCTATTTAGGATCCTGATTATATATATTAGGGGTAACATGTACTAAATTAAAATGTTTCCGATAACCAAGGGAGGGAGTTCTGAGGATCTGGACTCCCACAGTTTAAACATCAATTAAAACATTAATTAATTGACATTTGTTGTCAATTTAATAAAAAAAAAATCAAGCATAAAACTCTTAACTGTTTACTTTATGTGCACGTGCTGTAAAATTCTTTATATTGCACTTCACAAATTCCCTTAAGAAAATGTTGGCTACAATGTGCAAAAATGTGCTGGTTTTGATTTATAGCGTTATAATGAGTAATATGTGGATTCAAAAAAATAAATAAATTCATCATATTTATGTTAACTAAAATAATCATCAAAATCGTATGTTCTAGTTCACTGTTGTAAAACAAAACAGCATTTTCTACCTGAAATTTCTAACTTGAGATTCTGTTGAGATCTTAGATTGAATCCCTGATATCATTCTTGGTTTGTTTAAGTGGAATTTTCTTTTTATTAATAAGATAAAAGGCATACTTTTAAGAAAGTTTTGGATAATTTTCCATGTTTCAAATTTATTTAACTCAACATTATGTCTTATTTCTACAGGCAGCTATAAGAGAAACGTATACTGAACTTGCCATTGAAAATAAAAAGTCAAATTTGAAATCAAGATTTTAGAAAAGTAAAAGGGTATTTTATTCATTAATTGGACCACTAAAGATAAATCACTAGTTAGAATTATCATACAATATAAATTGTTAAGCATTTAATTTTTTTACTGTCACAAAGTAATCAAAATCATAATAGCTTATTTCTATGGTGCTAATATTTATCTAAAAGAGTTTTGCTCGGGTCAATGCATTTGTGATTTGTTTTTAAAAATCATATAAATTGACTCTCGTATAAAATTGTAATTCTATTCTTCTGTTCACGTATATTTGTCCCCATGTTAATTTAAATAACAGGTGTCATTTTATTTTTGGACTCAAGTCAAAGCAATGTAAATAAACAGGGTTTTATCGTCACCCTGACACTCATATTTTTTCATCTTGTTGGTCATCTTAAAATTTGTGATATTAATTGAAAAATCAGCTACCGTCGACAGTAGCTGATTCTTCAATTGCTTCTTCAACTTGCGGTAAATACAACCTTTTTAATTTTGGTGATATTATTTTTAAAAAATTACTTCCACTAGAATCTCTTTTTAGAAGTAATTATCTAAAAAACTTTCAGTAAAATTGTTATCAACCATGTACGAGTTGCATATAAATCATTTAAATTATTCATTTATGTTTTCCTATACTACTAGGACTTGAAGGAATCAAAATCTTAACACATAGATTCTGATGCAACAAAAATAATATTTGTTTTAAATAATTAAACAATTCTTTTTCCTGTTCTTTTCACTATTAATTAACTGCAATTAAATTTTTCTAATACAAACAACTTCAAATACATTTGTTTCACTCAAGAAAATCTTAAAACTTGTTTACAATTGCAAGGACTGTGCACAAGCAATTTTTCTTTAGCTGCTGTGGTTTTTTCTTTGATTGACAGAAGTTATAATGCAATTCATTTTTAAACACCTGTTGCTTAGAAATGATTAATATCTCTTCAAGGTGTTTAATTTTGATTTATTTAAAAAGTAACTGTTTAAAGGTATTACTTTTACTGGGCAAAATATTTAAAAAAAGTATTGTTAGACTGTCTTATTATTCTGCATAATAACATTCAAAGCCCTTTAACATTCTTCAAACTCTGTCCCCTACCGCCCTCATCAGCTTTTAAAATTAGACTTCATATAATAAATTGGCCTCATAATTTTATTAAATATGAGATTTAATAAAATTATGAGGATCAACACTGAATTTTGGTTCACTTAATAACAGTACTCTGCAAGTCCACCTGCAAGCTTTACTAAATGTTTAATGTTGTTATGGAGTTGAAGAAATATGGTGAGGTTGTTCAATTGACAGATATATTATATTAGATGCTAAGGAAATTTGCTTGTGTATTTTTTATAAGTGATGCCATTGTTTAATCAAATAATTTATAAACAAATATAAAAGTAAATAAATTATTTTATTGGATCTATATTTTTTCTCAATTTAATTTATATAAAAATTTAACATAATAAAAAATTCCTTGAATGTTTCATTTTGAAAAAAATATACCATTTCAGAATAATCGCAAAATGGATTTTGCGGCTACATGTTAATTTTCATTTTTAAAATTAATTTGAATCAACACATAATTTTTGTTCTATATTATATCAATAATAAAGTAATTTTGTAGCTCTACAAATAAATGTTGTTGATTAACAAATCTTCAAATAATTTTGGTAACTCTGTATGTATTATTTGTTTGAAATCAACTGGAAATTATAATTATTTGTTTATAAATGGTTGTATTCTTTTTAATTTTTAATGATATAATTATTAATTTTTATTGGGACATGGTTTAAAAAATCAAATTTAAAAACTAGCTTTCAAAAGTAAATTAATTTTTTTCTACTTAGTAGAAATAAAATTACAAATTGTTACTTTAGCAATTACAAATTGTTATCGTAATGAGAAGAGAATTTTTTTTACCTAAAATGATTTGTTAAAATGCAGATGGAAGTCTCCTTGTTATGGATCGTTTTAAACTTTTTTGTTTATTTGAATAATTAGTTATAATTATTTGTCAATAGACTCTAAAGACAAAGGCATATGTGAAGTATGTTGATTCCGCTCATCAAGAACTGTCCATGGTAAATACTATAAAAACTAAATCCAAAAAAGTTTGACCAATAGGCAAAGGATTGACTTGGAGCTACAAGCTTTAAACATATAGCTTGTAAGCTTAAGCATCGAAAGTTGTAAGCTCAAGTCAATCAAGTTTCAAACCTGTTTGCTTGTACCTTGTAGCAAGCTGATTGCAAGCTCGGTATTAGTTTTTAATTAAACCAGACTGCTGGGATATGTACTTCATAATCAAGGAACTCCTCAATTTTAATCAAATTATTAATTAGGCACAATATTAAGTTATTTTATTTAATTTATCATTTAAGTTACAATTCAATCCAAGTAGTTTAATCATTAGGAATAAACAAAGACTTCAACTCTACTTCTGAAGAGGATGCGATTAAAAGAAAAAAAAGTTTCTCTCTTAAAAAGTTCAATTATATTAGCTACAATAACATACTTCTGTTGGTGTGCTCTTAACCGTTTGGTCCATTGATGCTCTGTATGTGAATGTTTAGCTTCAATGCTATAAATCATTGACCAAAATATACTATTTATTGGAATATTATTATTAAAAATGCTGTCAGAATAACATGGAAATTATATTTTATATTATCTATGTGTATTCTTTCTGTATAGAATA
Organism: Microvelia longipes; assembly: GCA_018340805.1. Taxonomy (NCBI): domain Eukaryota; kingdom Metazoa; phylum Arthropoda; class Insecta; order Hemiptera; family Veliidae; genus Microvelia; species Microvelia longipes. The sequence continues at coordinate 55,215,048 of JACMZG010001911.1, read as the reverse complement.
ATAAGAACTTATTACTCAATTATGAATCAAGTTTTCCTGGAGGACTTCATTGTATTTTAGCTAATGAAGCTTTATGAAAGTAGATAATACCAACATCTGTCACACTTAGATTGAATTGTACATTAAACTTATTTTTTTGTTGTTGTTTACATACATTATGTATTTATTTATATTGAAGATTACGTTATAACAGGTTATATTAATTTAATAATGAGTAAATTTGTTTATGTTGTATGATATAAATAGGTATAAATTAATAACAAGGAAATGTTGAATAACAACTTTTAGGTCATTTTATTATTGAAATTATAATTTAATTTATAATATCGAAACATTTTTTTTTATTTATTTAAAAATCTACCCTAATACATACCTTATCACCATACTATACTCGCCGTGCTATATCTTTCTACATGGTCATGTGACTAAAAATCAGCTGAAAGGGAGAAAATGCAAATCTTGTAACACAGTAAAATGGTAGAAAAAAAGTTCCTTACAGCTGCAAGGGGGGCCATGTGTAGGTGGGGGTAAGGCAGGTTATTTTTATTATTCTTATGGCTGTCACCTACACACTGCTTCTAAGACCAAATTGACCGAGAATAAATGAAAGACATTTATCTTTTTGTAAAACCACATCTCAAATTAAAAAATAAATTGAAACAATGTTGTTATAACTTACAGCTGTGTTCCTCTCCTAATAGTTTAATAAACTTTTGATATTTCTTCTTGATCTTGATATTAATTTGTCGCTGCTTCTATGTTAATGTCGTTTACATTTTTGGATAGTTGGCTCTAGAATGGCAACAAGCCAAGCTTTGTACAAGCAAGATGCTGACAGCATTTTGTTTTTAAAATGACAATATCCTATATAGGATATCATTTAAAACAAAATGCTGTGGGCATCTTTATTATCTAGTAGCAGCACAGATAAGTATTGCATTTGTTAATTCCTTATGTATGAGCATAAGAATATAATATATTAGAGCACGCCCACTGGGGGGGTTGTACTATGGTTATCCTTTGACCTCACCCAAGAATCTGCAGGTATGATAAAATACGACAATTCTATATATTACTTATCATCTATAAGTAAAAGATGATTATAACAAATAATAAAATAACAAGAAAATAGATTAAATGCAAAAATATAATAATTATTATGAAAATTGTTAATAATTTACAAGGTTTTTGTATGAAACTTTTGTTCAAATGGTTAAATAAAAATGTTATACTTTGGGAATACTAAAACCAATGAAGGAAGGTCTATAAGCAATTTTTGAAATACTGAAAGATCTCTTATGATAATTCTGACCCAGAATAAGTGTCAATCTCATATTATTCTGGAATAACTGCCTTACCTCAGGTTAAAATAAATACACAATACATCTAGTTTGAAACTAACAATATAATATAATACAAATAACATTAATAAAAAAGTACGACAATAAATCATGTATTGAAATGAAATGTATACCTACTTTTAAATTCATATAACTTTTCAAAAGTTTAATTTAAAAATGGATAATCACAACAATAGATAATGAAGTTAAAATAACCAACGTAATTCTCATTTCCAGAATAAGAGTAACATTCATTTAAATGTTTGGTAAATCATAGGATAAAATATAACTTTTATAAGCTCTTGAAACAAAAATACGATTGACAGTATTTACTTTGCGACTAGATATTTAATTTCACAATTTTTTTAATATGAACTGTGAAACTATTAGAGCATCATAAAAAGCAATCCTTGGCATCATCTAAGAGGTTGAGAACAAATTTCAGTTTTTATGGGTAAATTTTTACTTGTTAAGTCAAAAGGAGTGATAACTTTCAGATGATACCAGCCAATTAAATGCTAATAAAAGAAATGTTATTGAATAAAGAAAATATTTATGGTTCACAAAAAATATGAAGTTTCATTTTATTATCAGTATTTTTTCTGGTTTTATTGATTGACATATATATTTCAAATGAAAAACGTCATTAATTGGGATGATGTAAACAAATTATGTTTTTTACTAATACATTTGAAAATTCGTTTATATCGTGGCAGTATGACACTTATTCGAACCAGTAATATGACAAACTGATAAAATACAACTATGTGTCCGCAAAGCGGCCACAGGAAGGCCCCAGACGCGGGGCCGCAGAGCTGCAAAGAGGAAGGCCTCTTGTTTATTATCTGTGTTTGTATTTAATAATTAAATTGACTAAAATTCAAGCTTTGTAATAACTGATTACCATGGATTTTTTACAAAGGTTCCTGATGGTTGAAGAAGCTACAAATTGAGTTACATTACTGATATGAATTACACTATATTACTCTATGATTTACATAAAGGCTGAATTAATAGTCCAAGTATTTCTTGTTTAGTACTCAACAGCCACAAACTTGCCAGCAAGATATAATTTCTTTCACAATAAAATAGTGTGATAAGCACCTGGCTGTTCCAACATAAGCCAAAATTCATGACCCACTCTTTTCTGTAACATTTAACTCTTCAGAGCCTCAACTCTCTCTGCCCATCACACAACAATCCGAAAATATAGAGTGAAGTATTTACTAGAAATGAGTGGTGTTATCTTACATCCATCATGCTCTAACTCAATAATAATATAGTATGTCATCAATAATTTTGAATAATCATGATAATGAATAATTGACACACTATAATTGTAAGAGAGCACCGCTCGTCTCTGGTAAATACTTCACATTATATTCTTCGGAATTAATTGAATGTCAGAGTGAGTTCAGACTCTGTCGGCGCCATGATGAGTTAGACGCGACGAAACAGAGTGGGACATGACATTATGTTGAGCCATCAATGATGACGAATGTCGAATGATGGAACAGTTCCCAGATGTAGCATTGCATTTTGCTTGTTACATTTCCTAGGTGTCTCTCGCACAATTATACTGTGTCAACTGTTCATGTTTTGCAAAACTTGGTAGTATCAAATGATATATAATGAATAATGTTGAATGATCATAATATTAATGTAGAAATGAATAATGTTAGATGTCCCTAGGCGTCCCTTACTCAATTATACTGTGTTAACTATTCACACTTGGCAAAATCTGGAAATAACAATATGATATACCATTTTATGTCTTATAAAAGAAAAATTCAGCTAGCAAAAAACAAATTTGACAAGGTTTTCCAGATATTAAATACAACTTTATGTGTGGAGGCAACTTTTACACCTTTGGATTTGTCAAACCACTCATAAATACTTATATACATCATGGCTACTAAGTTATTTAAACTATATCCAAAGGAAGATACAGCCCTACCAAGAAAGTCATCCCGTCTGCCCTAGACTGAATTCCATATTTCATACTATTATAAAAAGTAAATTTAATTTTCCAAATGAATTAATTCTAAATTATTACTTGTTCCATCAGTAACTTAAAAGTATTTATAATGATTAAGCAGTAATTACTTAAATTAAAAGCCATATTTACAATTTTAATTTAAAATAAAAATTATTTTACTTAAGTTCAAATAAAATTAAGTACATATGAAATATCAGAGAAGTTGAAGCTAGACTGAGCAGTCTTGGGCAGGTTTAGAGGCGGGTGTGGGACCAGATTAAACATGGCTGCCTCCGGACCAAGGATTCTGCAGTAGTACTGCACCTGTTAACAAAAACATTCAGTAATTGCAATAAACATCTTTGTTCATGATGAAATAAATTACTTGAGTGAATAATATAATAAATAGAAGACTTCAATCCAAAACATTTATTATACAAAAACATAAGCTTTCGATTAGGGAACCAAGTCTTCATCATAGACTATTGTAGAACAGATATAACAAAAACTGCAATTGCAAACTATTAAAAACCAAAATCATAGGGACAAGCATTAAAAACTAAAAAGACAAATAATATAAACACTATGACTTATGGCATTATGTAAATGGAAGGAAATATTCTTATGTGTTAAAAGTATATGTAACACACTGATTAGGTTATACATTACATATACAGGTTACATTTTTTTTTGAAAAATGCAAATACTCTATTAAATATGTAGTTCAGATTCTCCAAAACTCATGCATTTCAAACTAGCACCAAAAACAATTTTTAGTAAAAAGATTATGATGAATTGAAAAATAACCATGTAAAGTGAAAATTCTCACTTATTTAGAAATATTTTGACACCAAAATGGAGAGCAATTAAATTCTACCTTTATTTAAAAGTGGAATTTTTAAATTCCACACATAGAATTTTTAAATTCTAAAAAACATTCTATAGATCTACAATAGTTTTAATGAGTCTCTTGGATTATTCATTAAAATGAAAGACTAAAATTTTTAATTTTCTACTGTAGCCCTTCTTTATGTTTTTTGGCTTGAGTGATCCATGCTGAAGAATAACATATAAAGAGAATTAAGAAACTTAAAAAACGCTTATTTGAGTCAACTATTTAATCGTATAGTTCATACTGCTCTTATTAAAATTGTATATAGTATGTTATTTATATTTATTGATGACACAAATACTCTAGGGTTTCTGCTATGGTTTCTAGAGTTCTGCCATTAAGAGACGGCCTTATCAGAGGCAAGAAAATCCTGTGAGGTAAACTTATTCTATTGGTCCTTGGACCAAATAATTTCTCTCACATTATTGACTTGATTTCACGCTCAAAATAATTCCAATAAAATCTTTTTGAAATAAAAGCTTCAATTTGACTTAAGTAATGTTATGGAATATATGAGAAAAATATGGAGAAAAGAGGTATGATAAGAGTTTCAAGAGAATAATAGAGGTATGATAGGAGTTTCAAGAGATTAATAGGCTTATGAGTAAAATTACAGTTTCATCAGGTAGTTTAGAATTTCCATGAACACAAGTTTCTAGTCCCAAAGCAAACCATAGCACCATGTTGGGGTCTGTAATGGCTGATTGACTGCACCTATGTAGTGATCCACGCAGTTTAGATATAACTGTATCTATTTGAGATGAAGATTTGTTTGATAATTTCATATAGTAAACACAGCGAGCTATCTGTAACAATAAAATATTTTACATCAAAGAGAAATTATTATTATTAATTAATAATTAATTTTGACTATGCCTTTTCCAACATTTCATATTCTTCACTTTGGTAAGGATTGGAATTGGTAAGAAGAGCCAAAATTATGAAAAGTAAAAAACATTTTTTTTTAAACTCATTAAGATTAATTTAATTTCCTACAAATGCTCAGTTTAGTACAAAAAATACAAATTACTTCAGTTCAAATTAAGAAATTCATTAAAATAATCAAAAAGAATTCAGAGGACAAATGACATCATCAAGATTGGCAATACTCACAGATATAGCAGATATTTTAGCTTCCTCTGAACAAGTTGGTTGAGGAGAGTCCAGGCACAGAGTCTTTAGTCCTTCCATGAGCTCAGTCATGGGAGCAACTTTCTGGTTTCTAACAAACTGAGCAACACAAGAGAAAAACAGCTGAAACCTCCAAACTCCAGGCACCCCATTTGTTTCTTTTATTTGATTTACACCTATAACAATAATTGACAAAACATAATAGTACGAGAGACATCTAGGAATGTAAATAGCAAATCACTATGACATCTGGGAACTGTTCCAACATTCGACATTATTGATGGCTTTACATAGTGTCATGTAGACATAATGTCTCTGTTTTCTAACTTATCACATCAGGGCTTCGGCAGAGCCTCAACCCACTCTGTCCTTCACTTGCATGCATGTGGTTAGAGGCAGACCAGCAGCAGTGACACATTTCATTTCTTTATCAGCATTAGTTCAATTTTTATGGAATAATCCATATACTTTTCATTTCATTCACAAGTGTATCCCTTTTATCATAGAGTAATATAATAAAACTAATCAGTGCCCTGTATATAATAAATAAGAATACAAAGTTTTATTTACTTATGTTTCTTGGTCACTTAAAAATTATTCACCTTAATTATGATTAAGTATGAACTTGTTATGCTTGTTCTGTTATATATATATATATATATATATATATTATATATATATATATATATATATATATATATATATATATATATATATATATATATATATATATATATATATATATAGACCCTTTTAATGATAGACAAATATTACATTAATAAATTTTAGCTATATTGGTACTAACTGTATGTCGTCCAATAGTTTTAGGCATCTTATGTATATGAAAATATTTTATAGATTATATATTATCTATGTATTATCTATAAATATAAAATGTCAGTTCAGAACTCTTAAACCCAATAATAAAACCTTGCAATCAGTTATAAAATATTTATGAGTAAAAGTTATGTTTTTCCACGAATATAGAACTACTGTAAGGAAGTATAAAAATAAAACAATCAGACATATATGTACCAGTGAATCTTTTTTCAAGATGATTGAAAAAGGTGATGTACAGCTGCTCTCCTTTAGTTTTGTGTTTAGATGCCAAGTAAATGCACTTACAAATACAGTCACAATTTGTTTTACTGGATGTAACTATCTCAAAAATTTTATCAACTACAAACCTGGAAAAAATAGAAATATTTGATACTTTTTAAGTTTGTAGCACTGTTGATACTGACAGACCAACAATGGAAAAAGTAGTGCTTTTTTGGTGAAAGATGTCTATCAAAATAGCAAATTTTACAATTTTGTGTTTTTTTTTCATTAACAATAAGTTTTTGGGAGTCCTAAGCTTGATTTGATTTTCGTACTAGTAGCAATATGGGGGGAGTGGTAATAACTACCAGGCAAGTAGGCCACGTTGTTGGGCCCATTTTGCCAGCTCCCTAAGATAGTGTTCTACTCCTTTTAATTTCAATTGTAGGTATATTTAATCTAATCTAGACATAAGAGCCATGAATTACTATGGTTCCTCTCTTGCTTTTTTAAGCAATCATACATATTTTCACTGACTCATATAGTTTTGTAAAAACTAGGAACAACACGTGCCCTCGCTCTTAAACCAAACCTCCATACACTTTAAACTACAAGGCAGACACCCTATAAATCAGTAAAACGCTTTTTCCAGCAGAAAATTAGTTCAGCAAGGTTTCATTTTGCTTCCATGGGCAGATAAATTAATCAATTGATCTTTCTCTGATCAGACACATACTTAATAAATTTAGCTTAGAATTTTTAAAAATAATTATTCATACATACTCTACTTGCATTAAGCGATAAACTATTTTAATGACTTGGCTAGGAATTGCTGCATATAAACTAAATTCCAGCACATTCTATTAAAATTAAATAGTAGTTATAGGTATAAATTAAGCACAGGAACTTACTCTATATCTTCATTGGAAGGATTGTCCTGTAAAAAATCATCTAAAGCTTTAAACAAAATCATACTATCAACTCTAGGATCAGATAAAGCTGCTTCTATAGCTATAAACTTGGGCTTAGGGCCAGCAGAAGTAGCTGGCTGGTTAGGACGGCCTCGACCGACATTAGCGATGTTAGGTCTTCTTAGGGGCTCAACGTCTCCATTTAATTGTTGAGGCAGTCTACCTCTGCCTCTTCCCATACCAACAGACATCTGTAAGAACAAATATACAACTAATGTCACAGATCTAAACATAAATATTATTAATCAATTAAACTCAACTTTAAATTTTACACTAATTAAATTGTAATTAAAATAGTAAAATTAAGTAACTGAGTAAAATTTTTAAAAATTCATAAAACACCAAAAAATGTTTGGTGTGTATGTAGTCTCATATATAATGGTGAACAAAGCAATGATGGAGAGTAGTCTACGTTATATAGTTCTATTGAGGGGTCAAGCCCCCTCCATGGTCAAGGCCATTAAAGCTCCAGTATTTATATTGATTTGTACCTTTGACACCATGGAGGTCTGGGGTTCAAATCCCAGGTTACACTCTCAGTTTATATTAGATTATTATTAGAGATCATTAATAGTTCATGCAAAAATTTAGATAGAAGTGTCATCAGCTAGCTAAAAATTAAAAGTAGTGGCTATTTCATCATGTAGGAGTTTTACAGGTGGTTGCTAAGTAAGATTAATTTTACCTAATATATTGTAATGAATATGGTATATTTACTTTTTTTTACGTGTTAAAAACCATAATATCAAAATGAAAAGATCAGTAAAAATGAATGTATTTCAGAGCTGGACATTCTAAACAAAGAGAGACTGTAGTGAATGCGAAAAAGAAATGACATTGTGAGGCATACAAGGGGGTAGAAATTATGGTTTATAGAGATGTGATAAGACAATAGGGACTCTTCAGATACTTCGATCAACGAAATTCCTATGAACTTGGTGAGAGATTAGTTTGAAAGAGAGATTGGATAATTTTTAAAATAAAATAGGTTAAAAATGCAAAATGTTTCTTTAAACACATTCTCTCAAACCCACACCAAATAACCTTATATGTAGGTAATAAAAGAAAAGAAGTCTCTCCACAAAATAAAACTTTATTGGCAAAGCACTTTCAACCAAACTAGAGGCCATCATCAGTGTAAAACCGAATTTATTTTTAATTGATTATTTTTAGGTGATTTTGGGAACTGGTAACCAGTTACAAGAGTACTGAATGATGAATTTTAAGTGTCAAAATATTGCGTAAACAAACCCTCTGTTGTTTATTCATTTTGTAAAATTTCTGTCACACAAAAATAACCTTCATCAGAGAAGAGCAACAAGACATTTGTAACCTCAACTACAGTAACTCGAGGGGCCATAGAGATATTTACTTTCTTCACACACAGGATTTGACAGAGGGTTGAATCCCGACTGTTCACACGATATTTTTAACCTATAGTTTAGACTCTGCCCTGATAAAAAATGAGTTTCACGGTTGAACCCTGTGTTTAATCCTGTTCACACGACAACTGCAGGGGGGGGGGGTGAACCCTCTGCCAAACCCCGCGTCTAAACTAAGTATTTAAAACTAGAAAGCCCCTATAGGTTAAATTTTTAAACACCGACAAAGTAACCTGACCACCTTCAATAATAAATACGATTAAAATTACCAATACTAAATCACAGTAACTTATAATGGTAGAACCTTATAAACACAAAGATTGGGCTGGAAGCAGAAAACTATTGATGTATTATAACCTTAACTTACTTTTAGAGAGAGTTTCAATGAGGTTACATAGAGCCCTAAAAAGATGTATCAGGCCTCTCAATGTATTGAGATAGACTATTAGTACGTTGGTTGAATTTTGAACCGAAAAAGTAACCTGAATACCTTCATCTATCAATTAGTACGTTCACACACACTTTAGATCGGCGTATCGTATAGAGTACGATCTCTCAATACGGTAATTTAAGCTGAATGAACCATGCAGAGGGGATCCGATCCCATACACTACAACTAGGGAGTTGGAATCTAAATGGATCCCCCGATATGCTGTCTTTTTGTGTGTGTACCTTTAGAGACGATCGTATTTAACGGATAACCTTCTCGTCGAACTTTTATTTCACTTTATTTCACTTCTATATAATCGTTGTTGATCAAATAACTTTTGGAATTTTATTTTTTTTTTAGTTTAACTTTATTATTATGCAAAGAAATCACAATTTAATTAAATATATTTCTTGTTTTAAACTTCCTTATAACCAAAAGTGAATCTTCACTATACAAGACGCCATGTTTTGGCGGAATCAGTTATCACTCGATCGACTAAACAAATATGCTGCAAGAACCATGAAGTAAGTTGACCGTATTGTATACGTATTCTATACGATCCGCGGATCTAGAGTGTGTGTGTGAACGTACTATATGTATATATATATATGTCTATTCAAGGCCCTTAAGTAGCTTTGGAGAAAAGGCTATATTTCTTCTTTTAACATCAGAAAGCGTTTTGACAGCCCAAAATACTTGAGTAAAGTCACTTGTTGATTCTAATCCTCAAAAGTTGAAGCAAATAAAACTACTTTTTAGATTGTTCCTTACTTTGATTAACAGTCAGAAGATGAGAATAAATAACAAAAAATATACTTACGTTAAACGTAGGAAGTATAAATATGTAATAAAACGACTCAATAAATTCAACTAAACTTCAGTGAGAAAGAAATTTATAAATTATAACTCAGATAATGAAATAATATCAAGTAAACAAACCGCGGAGTAGGATGAAAGTCAAATGTTTGTAAGTTCTAACTAGTCAACAAAACTTTAGGAGCGACAAAAATAAGAGCGCAAGATGTTGGATGACTTACGATTTTATCAAAGTTTTGTAAATAGAACAATTTGTGGAGCTCGTATACCCCGCAAGAATCCGTCGCAAGAATAAACTATTCTTTATTCTATGGCAAGAATCTCTATAAATCGTGTACTGCCAAAAAAATCCGTCAGTATTCATGACGGTATTTTATGAAGCATTAAACATTTTACATTTGTTTAGTCCCGGTTTTGAGCTTTTTTAACAATATTTAAGTCCGTTTGAGACTTTAATTAAACTTTTGGAACCTGATTTTCATTTATTATTAACATTATTACTCCTTTTTGTAATTTAATTTTTCTTATCATTCATTTTCTGATAAAATTATTTAAAAGAAAAGCCAAAACTCATTTCCGATTAAACTCTTTATTTACCCACAGTTTTTTTAAGTTTATTTTTTATCTAGCTTTAGTTTTCGATATATATATATATATATAATATATATATATATATATATATATATATATATATATATATATATGTATATATCGAAGGTGTTCAGGTTACTTCAACTGATAGGGCTTAGTATAAATATTATACTAATATTTATAGTAATAAATATTCTTATGCCCATGAAGAAAATTTATTACAATTGTATGTTACATTAAAAATTAATTGCAATATTTTAAAAAGTCACTGATAATTAAATATAAATTAATTAGTTTTACTTAAATCTTTTGGTCGTATTTATCAAGGATGTTGAATAAAGGGGATGACGCATTAAGGAACATTTCTGACCCCATGGAAGTTTATGAGATAGAGAAATAGGAGCAAACTTACCTCCCCTTAGGTTATAGTTTGCCTCTAAATTTTAAGACCTGCGCTGTTATAAGGATCATAAGCATGCGCAGTTCGTACCAAGCATGTGCAGTTGGTTTTTGACGTGTGTTTCGTGTTGCATTCATCTCTATGTTTTGATTTTCGATGGGTCACTTTGTTGAATGGCAATTCGACTTAGTGCGTCATCCCTTTATTCAACATCCTTGTATTTATAGAATTTAATTTAAGAGGGAGGTTACTTAACTCTAGAGTGCCTGTATAATCATTATACAGACACTCTACTTAACTCAAGGTATAAACGGACAAATTTCAATATAAAATTCATTAAGTTTAAAATAATAAAAAAATGCTTATTTGTTTATGTTTTTAAGATACTTTAGAAAATAAATTAATAAAAATTCATCGCATTAGTCATATGAGCTGTTCAATATTTTTTTTAGGTTTTAGGTCTAAAATTTAAAAAAGTATTATGAAAAGTTAATTGTAAAAATATATTAGTTAATAATAATCAATAAAATTCATTTTATAAAATATAAATTATATTTATATAATTATAATATAAATAATTATATATTAAAATAAAAATAGAATATTTAATAATTATTTGCTTCATGATATTCAAGATGGCGGAGGTGGTGTAGGATATTATAGGACAGGCACTCTAGAAGGATATAAAAGGAAGGCCCACTTGCCTCTCGTCAGTCGGTCTTCAGCCTTCATGTGGAGCGGAAAATCCGGTGAAGTGAAGTAAGTCTAAAAAATTTATTATTCGTTTCAATGTATATAATTTTGAATTTATTTAATACTTAACTACAATTCTAAAGTAGCATAATTATAATTATATATAATTATATTGATGTATACATCAATAATTATACATCAATATAATTATATTGCGATCTATAAGTTAATAGATCGCAATATAAGTGCGATATATTTTACTTTGAATCTTTAGCCGTTCGTTTAATTCCTGGACTAACTTAACTTTAAATGGGTGGTATTTACAATGTTTTAGAATTCTACCTACAGAACGAGTACTTAAATCGGTGTAATTAGAAACCCTTCTGATTGAAGAATGATGGTTCTCAATAAAAGATTGGACCACAGCTAAACTCGTCTATCGTCGTCAGTTGCCGTTTTTGGTCTCCTAGAGCGAGCGCAGAGTTTTACGGAACCATTGTCCTAAAATCTAGTTTTTAAAACAGTACTTTTGGATATAAAATCCCTGTTCGGATAAGTGTTATTGAACAGAGAGGCTACTTCTTTTAAACTTCTTACGCTATCACCACACCCTCTCATCACAAGTATAGTAATCCTTTCTTGTTCGCTTAAAGGCATTTTAAAACAAAAAAAGAAAATTGCACTTCACGGCAAAAAATATTAAAGGACAATAAAAATATTTAATAGACAAAAAAGATCAAAAGTAAATTAATTAAGACAAAATTATTGCTGAGTCATCAATAACGCAAAAAAGTGTTTTTTAAAACAAATTTCACCTATGAGCACAAATAAATAACAAACTTTAAACAACTAAATCAACAAATATTCTATGTCAAATCAAAAACAACATGTAACATACAATTACATGTTTTTTATTATTTGTTTGGGGTTGATTATTTGTTTACCCTTTGATTGTCTGTCATATTTAATTAAAAATTATTATTGCAAACCAATAAATCATGATGTTTAAGATAAATGTACATTGTCATTGACACATTTTTATAAAAAGAAATAATTTGCCGCATACCAGGATTTATTTTCTTTTGCGAAATAAAATGGCGTTCGTTGCTATAACAACAAAATTAAATAGAAAATGGCGTCACACTATTATTTTTCAACGTGATTTAAGACGATTTTACTCTTGGGTGTTTTTTCCTAAAACCTTTAGCTTAGCCGTGAATAGACGTCAAAAATTTAGTTTTGGAAATTTCAACTGACCGCCATTTTGAAACGGTGAATGATAAAAAGGTCTGGTTTTTTATTTTAACAAATTACAATAAGCGGCCGATATTTACAGCTCCGCATATTAAAGAGTTAGGTTTTTAGCATTAAATAATAATTTAAAAAAATAGATACATTAAGATGTATCTATACATATCTAGATGTTTTATAGTGTCAAGACATCGTTAAACTATGCCATGTTTGCGGCAAAAAAAATTCTTTTTTCAAGAGCTTTCCAAAAATGTATCGCACTATAGGTGTTCCAATTTGAAATTTCAAAGTTGACTAAGATGGTAAACAAATCATTGATTTTTTGATTACCATGGAGTATCGATTTATAGATGATACTTGTTGTCGAACTACATCAAACTAGAAATGGAGGGAAAGTTTGAGGGACTGATATTCTTCTTAAGAAGAATGAACAACATAGACCCTTGTTTTTAACGCTTAATAAGTCTTTAAAAACATTTAAAAAGTAATCTAACTCTTAATTCTTAAAAAGACAACCTTTGAGTAAATGAAAATGGGCTCGAAAGTTCAAGGAAAAAATTATTTTTTAATATAACGCGTGACATATAAAGAAAGTCGAAAACTGCACATAAGGACCAATGTAATTTGAAAGCGAGGTTGTCCTCCACCTCCCTCCGCAGTGTAGCCATGCAGGTCGTGCGCTCGCACCTTATTGATACTTCTATTTATGTTTATAAAAATGTAAACAAGACGATTTTTATTTTATTCATTGCCTTTTTTCTTTTTTAGTAGCTTATAAGACAACTTTTTTAGAAAATAGGATAACGTGTGTTACGAATGAGACAACGAAGACGTAAATTAAATTTATAATTTCTCAGTTTGATGTTTGTTTACAAACATTTTTGATGTTTGTCTACAAATCATGGTTATCACGATATCAGGTCTACTTAAAATTAACACAGCGTTTATATTTTTATAACATTTTATGAAAATTATACCTTTAAAATAATTAATACAATTTTTAACATTGTTAAAGACCCTTTTAAATAATTTTAACCTTAGAATTGAAGAAATAATTATTTTATATATAGGGTACAAGGTCAACTGACCCGCCACTAGCGGAGAAAGGGTGAACTTAGGGCAGGTCCATCTAAAGCAGCTTATTTCGGGGGAGTTAGACCACTGTGTCCCGCGCCCCCACCCCTACTGTATGAATTTCTACATCACTTTAATTCATCCCTTTAAGAAGTGTTTTCTTGTGATTGATTTCGTTTTCTCTAATTAAACCTTTTTCTTTTTCTTATCTACTACCGTAGTTTTTTTATAAACTTTTTGGGTAATAATGTACACCAATGAAGAGTATTGTGATGTGCTAAAGATTTTTGGAGGAGCAAGGACATGTGCCAGGGCTGCTGCTCGGCTGTATCGGGAGAGGTATCCTGAGAGATGTCATCCTCACTATCAAATTTTCTAGCGGCTTTATTTCAGGACGGAAGATCATGGTAATTTCGCTGCTCATAGAAACGACAATAGGCCACGCCCAGTGAGAACTGAACAACTCATTATTACTGTGCTGACCTACATTGATGTTCATCCAAACGCTAGTGTTCGCGAAATTCCCAGGTGTGTGGTACCAACCCTCAGGATTATGAAGAAGGATAGAGTTGTGCCGATAGGCCGAGGAAATGATATTCCAAACCTCTTCATTTTTTAATAGGCAAGTCTTGTGGACTGATGAATCAACATTTAAAAGTGACGGTTAAGTGCCCTAGCAAATGTGATATTGGTAACAAATTGTTGTTTTTAGTGCAGAAAAGGTCTTATCAAAGTATGCTCAAATATGACATTAAAAAAGTTATCGACGATAACCAAAAATATGATTGCTTATTTAAACTCCTGTTAGTCGATTTAGTGGGGGTAAATACCAATTTAACGGCGATTGCTCCATTAGAAGCTGAATTAGTCGATATGTATTTAGTGTACCAATTTCCGAAGTGTGTAGTCAAACCTTAAATTTCGGAAATTTTAAGTAAAAAGTACTTGTGTATGGATAGTAAAAATATTGCCGGAATTTTGTAGTATAGGTACCAATTGTTTTGAATATTGATTTACTAAAGTTGCTATCAATAAATTATTAGTTGTAATAGTTATTAACTTGTCTTTTATTAAACTTAATAATAAACTTTAGAAAATTAATTCCCAGCGGGATTGCATTATTTGTGAATCAAAACTCTGAGAAAAAACAAGTCGTTCAACTTTATAAAGGAAGTAAGTAATGCATGTTTAAATTAATTAGTTAATAAAATTGTATTTTCATTTTCAGGACCGAATTTTATCCTTATTTTACTCGTGTAATGAGTATCTTATGTTGGGTCCACGATCATCTCAATGATTTTTTACTTTATTTATATGGTTGCTAAGTAATTTTATAACACAAAAAGGTTAGAGTTAAACCTACAGTTTTAAAGTTGTAGACAGTTACTACATACGTACGAGGTGATAAACCCCGGGTTGAACTCCCAACACTGTTACTATTGCATGTAGATATGTGATCAACTGAAAGCTGGGTTGAACACTTTGTATGGCATAGTAAGAGATTTGATAAAATGACAAGCAACCATAAATCAGTGAGAGATTTATTTTAATACACTATAATACGACACACGGCTGAAATCAATTGACAGCCCGCCAAAATCTCAATGCTTTCAACCCTCTTTTTTTTAATTAAAAAATCCCTTCTTTTATGTAACAAAAACAATTCCCTACTCTGGCAACACTGAAAGTCAGGTTATGTTTTGAATGTTATTATTTGTTTTTATTTGATATCATATTTTTTTATTTTTAAAAATTATTTATTTACTTTTTAAGAAGGAATATTGGTGTATCTTATAAATTTACCAACTAAGTGTTGCTTTAAATTTGTTCGGGAAGAAATGAATTAAGTGGAGCTAACGTTGTTAATTACGTAATGCAATGGATCATAATAGTTCTATGATAAAAGTTTGACGATTTAAATAAATTGTCAGCTATAACTACTTTTTTCCAAAACAAACTGCTTTTTTGTGTCAAGTTTGTATATAAGTCAAGACTGTCATCTAAAAAGACATGGCATTTTCAAAAAAAAATGCTGTCTTTTGGTTGACAGAGCACAAAACCTGCTCTGTACTCAAATAGCAAGAAATGCTTGAAGAATACGTCAATGTCCAAGCGTCATATATAGGCACTCAGATCATATTACAACTTCGCAATAATTGGATGAATTGAACAGATTGGAATGAAACGAAACGAAATCAACAGATCAATATGCACAATGAGGGAAATAAAAGCGACGCGAGGTTACAAATATTTACAACCAGTGTTGCCTTTTTATGATTTTATTTATGAAAAAGGTATTTTTTTATACCGAGGTTGGCATGAGGTGGAGGGGGAAAGAGCGGGGTCTGTCTGAACCAATAGAATTCTTTCCCTCACAGATTTTTGGCGCGCTGTCAATTGATTTTAGCCGTGTGTCGTACTATAATAGACAAGGTTATGGTCAGTTACCAGCCCGCTAAAAATCAGTGCAAGGAAAGGAATGCTATTACTTAAATTTAGATTTTTCCTAGAGGTGGGGCCGTAATGAACCAATGTGGTATATTCCCTCTCCCTCATATTAGGTTGTTAACTGATCATAACCATGTTATAATATGGTCCTACAAGGAAAAGTTAAAGCCCAAGTTTTCTATTTTAGCTGTTTTGTTAACTAGTATGGAAAAGTAGCTAAACAGATTTGCTGGGCAATGGGACATAGATAAAATGAAACATGCTCTTTCTGAAAGCCTTTTGTGTATACTATGAAGATGTAGTATAATTTTAAACAAATTTACATTTCGTAAATTGTAATATGATTGATTAATTATCCTGATTTTTTTAGGTTATGAAGATTGTCACGAATTCATGGCATTGACCATAGAAAATGACAAAGTACTAAATATTGCCGGACGAATCCAGTCATCAAAAGGTAGACATATATGATTTTTTTAGAAACTACTACTATTTGTTTAATGTATAACTGTTAATTAAATATAGGTTTAGATACTACTGTTTCACTAAAATTTCATCATTACTATCAAGAAATGGTCTTGAAAAGAAATAAAAACAATTTTTTTACAAAAGTGTTAATGCTACAAGGAATAGATATTTATCTATTCCTTGTAGTATTAACACTAAGGAAACAGATAAACACAGCTAACACTAGAAAAAGTACTTTAAAGTACTTTTTCTAACACTAGTTTGTTACAAGATATTTTTGAGACTAATGGCTGAACATTCAAATTATTAAGAGAGGTAAGGTATAAATTCCAAGTGCCATATATCTCATAAATATGGTATTTATTTGTATGATATTTATTTGTACGGTTACTCTTTTTGTGCAAGAAGTATTGCATCATGCAACTTTCTAATAAGTATTGTCCTGTATGTATTGCATATTGTTCAGAATACTCAATTAAAGATAAATTAATTTTAAATTTGTTAACAGGCACCTCACCATTTCAGAGAGAGACAGATGAAGAACATTATTCAGATGATTTAAAGGATTCATTTTCAGGTATATTATACTATTTAATTTTACAAAGTTAAAATTATTTTTTTTTTAAGTTAAAGTTACTGTTAATTTTTTTACAAAGTATTTTATTTTAATGAACAATTACAATTCAGAAACAGACAGGCTATTAATAATTCATTAGGCTTTACTACCTAATAAAAATTGAAACAATTTTAGAGCTTCACTTCAACTGTAATATAAATTTGGGTAAATTGTAACATGACTAGTTTAATTAAGAATCATTGCTATAATGACTAGTTAATTTGGTACTGTATAATTGCTATTACTGTTCCTATAGTACCTACCTTAAAACCTAAAAATGTGGCAGGTACTCAAAAACATTGTTTTACTATTCAAGGCTACAAAATTTCAGCCAATAATACCATTGTTAGTAATAAACCCACTTATAATTTAAAATCAAGTTATAGGAAGTGATGTGAGTAAAAATGGAGAAAAATAGGTAAGAGAAACAAATTGAAATGAAATGTGGAGGGTGAAACATTTTGGATGGGTGTTAAGAAACGTCTCACACTTTACTGAAATAAGCTCTATGGCAAGTATGAGACCTAAGAAAAAACAGACTTATAACTAGAAGGCAAGAAAAAACTCAATACCCTCAATTTCAACTTAATAAACAGAATTATTTATTATAATAATATGGTTACAAACATAGTAATGCTTAATATTAATTTTTTAACTTTAATAGTAACAATATCAGAAAGAAAAGAAAAGCTTCAAGAGTCCTTCAGAGAAACGATCAGTCTTTCTCAACCGAACAACAAAAAAAATCTTAACAGAAGACTACTATGGAAGCAGCACTTAATTAAGCATCGTCCTGCATCCCATACGAATGACCAATATGAGAACAAACGTTTTTCTCTGGAAGGCTCTTGGTGCAAAATAACCTAGCATCCAAAATTTAGTGACAAACGGGTCACTCGCGATTGACGTTAAATATACGCGAATTAAACCAAAATCCAAGTAAACACGTAACCTGACGCAGTTTCAATAATTTGCGAAGTCTGAAGCAAATTATTCAGTATTTGTCTTCTTTGATGAGAATAAATAATAACGGTCTGACCTGTTCAACGTAGGTACGCGATATCAGCAAACAACTGTTCTCTTGGCATAAAAACAGTACAATTATAGTCCAAACTAATTTCACAGTACAAATAGTCCAAGTAAGCAGCACAATAGTCAGAAAAATGTGGAATTAGCACTATAAAAGAACTCAAATTGGCAAAGCCGGCACATTTGAACAACAGGTAACAGTAACAGGTGAAAAACGGCAAGACGCTGCCAAACAGCTGATCTAAAGGCAGGTAAATTTCTACTGTAAGGATGGTAGAGTGATGAAACGGAAGCAGAATGATATTAAGTTGGCTACACTGCCGAGTGGCCATGTTTTGAAAAGGTTCTCGAAGTCAGGTTATGTCAGGTTACGACGTCAACAAATACGGACGGAATGGCGAAAATAAACAAAAGTACTTAAAATAACAGGTGAAAGATAATAATTTAGCTATTAAATCATGAAAGGTGGTTAGAAAATAACATGGTGAAGTGTAGTGACATGAAAAAACAATGACAACGGAAAGGATGACAAAAACAAGGTAAACAAAACAAGGGACAAATTTACACAAAACGTAACAATGGGCTAATATTAAATCCTTACAAATATAGTGATTAAATGCTCCTATACTTTTGAAAATGGTTCTATGGCTTAATTCAAATTCACAATTATTTTTCACATAGCTACGACCATAATGTGTTACATTTTTTATTACTTTTGGTATCTATAAAAAAGTCAAATTAGAGTAGATTTTTAAATAAATCATTGTATCTTGTGAACTTTGATACCTAAGTGCTGCTGTATTTTTTTAACAGCATTAGTTAGACATAATTATTAGTTTTTAGGTTCAATAAATTTTCATTTTTTAATTATCATTTTCTTATGAAAATGATATGATAAATTTGATGTATGTCAAAGAATAGGGTTTGACGTTAGCGACACTTATATTAGTTGTTTCAGCTCGCAGTGAGATGGGGATATACGATTCCACTTCCCCCACCTCGTCAACTACGAGGTCTTTCTATTCTACCCCTTCAGATTTTACAGTTCTTCTCCTATTATACCTCGTAAAGCATTATTTATTTTAATTAAGACCCTAATTGATTAATAAATTGATATTAAATTTTAAGATTCATATTAATAAATTGATATTAAATTTTAAGATTCATATTAATAAATTAATCATCGTGTTTGTCTAATTCTTCAATTTTTTTGTGTTAATGTATTTTTTGTATCTTCATGTATAGAGTTAATAAATTTAAAGTAATTTAATTGTATAGAACTCAAGTCAATTGTTTTCTTCTTTCTCTATTTTATTGTATTTTATTTTAAATTAAACAGTACTTCATATTATATTATAATTCTATGTCTGATGACTTCTATCGTTATATCTCTATTATTTTACATTGAATCAATAAATGAAGACAAAGCTTGATTTCTTGAAGAATAAATCAAAATATTTTTAAAAAAGTAGGTGCAAGAGATTAAGCATTTAAAAAAAGAATAATTTGATATTAGATCAACGGTCATAAAAAATAGTATAATGATAAGAAATATCCATTGTATAGAGACGAGCCCCTCTCGCTTATTGGTTGCAGGAGACGCAAGAGTATTACTCCCCACCTCTCTCACTAGATATACTCAAATACCTACCTACACAGTAATATACACTTTACTAGAAGTGTTAACCAAATGGCTCGCTACAACGTCTAGTAGCAAAACCCATATTGGCATTTAACAGCTTAGGATATAATATGGTTTTTCAAAATATATTGATTCCTGTGCATAAGGTAACTGAAGTGAATTCCACTTTAAAATATTGAACATGAAATTTTTTACCTTTAATTTTATTTTTTTTAATTACCAAAAGTGGTAATACAAATTACCACATTTAGTTGAAGATAAAAATAAAATATTTGGATAATTTGAACTCACAGGAATCAACTTTGGGATAGAGACCATTTTTGAAACCATATTTTCACCATAGTTTTAAGGAATTAATGTTGAAGCATCTGAAATGTTTCACTCTGTATATTATAGTGCATGGTTTGTCCTCATACTGAGGGGAGTTATGAACTCAGAGTATTGAGTCAATAATTTCTCCTATATACCACTAAGGTTAGGAAATGTAAACAAAAGAGCTTAAAAAGTTTTATAATTAAAACAAACAAAAATTAATTATTTAGCCATATATTTTGCCTGACACTGTAGCCATCTTCAATCTATCACAGGCAACTTCTTACAACATCATAGTTTACTAGATAATTAAAGATTACTCAAACAAAAAACTTTGAAGTAATATCACAGTTAATGAAAATTAATTTATTAGACTTAATTAACCGTGATGTTAGTTTTGATAGTATTAGCTGAAATATTTAGCTACATAATTACTTTGTTTTTATTACAGAACTTTAAACTTTTTTGTTTTAATTTCTAATAATGAGTCAACAATAAAAACAATGGTTAACATACGTTGCATAATTTAAATTTATTATTTTTACTTAATTAGGATACTCTCATCATAGGCTTGCAATTTAATGACTAAAGTCTTAAAACTTTGCCCATCATTTCCTAAATGGCATTTCAATTTTTTTTTAGATTCAGGATCTGAGTATAATGCAGAGAAAAGTATTGATAGTTTGGCTTCCGAGTCACAGGCCTACGATTCAGGTACCATTTTTTTCAAATAATAAGTATCTTTATAACTGAAATAGGTGAATAATATTCTGATAATGTTATCACACTCCATTTGTTTTTTTTCAAGCAATTTGTGTTGACAAAATTTAGGTGTCATCATTTTTATTATCGGCTAAGAAATGAAGTGTAAAGTTGTACAATAATCATATGCTGATACTTCATATCATACTTTATTAATTAGGATAACATTAGGTCAAACGTAGTGAGTCTTTAGTTGAATTTCCCACGGCATCGGGAAGCCAACAACTCAACTTTGTCAAACAAAAATTTCTACAGAGGGGAGATAACATTATTAAAATAATGTTATTTTAATGACATAACCCCTTAGTTCAAAAATGTTATTTTAGCAAAATTTCAATATTGACATTGAAGCTTTTATTCTTTTATGCAGAGCATTATAGTGGTTATTTATAAATAACTTTTGTAACAAATGTGTGTTTATTTTTTTGAAAATATGATAACTACAATAAATGAATTTTGTAGTTATTAACTAATAAACCTATATTAGTTAGCTATAAGTTTGATAATTTTTTTTTAATTTTCCCCACCTAGCAGTACAAGAGTACTGTTTTGGTCAGGCACCAAGTATTGAAAAGCCAAAATTTTCCTTTAAAGAGTTGGTGCTTTTATAATTTTTTTGTTTTGTTTTTCCAGACCAAGAATGTTTAGCGGAAGAAGCTGTGAAGGAGACAACAAAGGGGAGGAGAAAAGAACATTTTTGCAAATTTTGTAAACAATTAGTCAAAAACTTTGCCAGGCATATAACGACAAAACACCAATCAGAAGACATTATTCAAAAACTTTTAAGTCAACCAAAAAAAGATCCAGCTAAAAGAAGAATGCTTGCTCAAATTCGTGGGGAAGGAGATTTAGAATTTAACGAACATTCAAATAAAAAAATAGTATCCCGCATCAGTTATAAAAAGAATGTCCAGCATTTACCATGTCCCACTTGTAGTAACCTTTTCTCTGCTAGAAACCTGTACAATCACAATAAAATATGTGGCAATCTGCAAGGGAAGGGACTAAGGAAAAAAGCTTCAGCTTTAAGTTTAAAAAGAGGTCTTTATGGGGCGAAATTATGTAGGAAGTATATGGCTACCAGTGATCGTCATTTGAATATGGTGCGTGGAAAATTGCGTTTGTTGGTAAAAGTTTTGCATCAGGCCAAATTAAAGGACTCCAAAATTTTAACAGCTGAAAAACTCCTAACCACCTCCCACTGGGAAACTTTTTTGGCCAGTGTTAAGGAGGTGGTTGGGACAGAAAAAAATTCAAATATGAGAGTTCCTTCTACAGTTACTCATATTGGTAATGAGTTCATTAAACTAGCTACTTTTCTTCGATCTCAACAAATGTTACAAGAAAAGTCTACTACAGCAGTTGAAGGTTGGATACTATTTTACAAAGATAATTTCGAGGATGAAATTGGCTATGTTTCTCGGCAGGTAAGAGCCCAGAAGAACTGGGAGAAGCTCTCAAGAAAGAAGAGAAAGTGGCTCCCTCTGACGTCTGATCTTGTAGCCTTTATAAAGAAAGTTGAAAGCACACAGGAAGGAGCATTAAAGAAAATAAAAAAAATGGCTTCTCTCAAATTCAGTTTGAGGATTTAAATAAATCGACCTTAGTAAAAATTTTATCCTTTAACAAGAAAAGAGTTGGAGAGGTGGACAAGCTAAAGGTCTCAGATGTCCTCAGAGCCACTAAAATAACCAAAAATGAGGACATTTGGGACCAATTAGCCGAGTCTGAAAAATGTTTAGCAAACAAGTACCTTCATGCCAATATTAGAGGCAATTTGGGAAGGCCAGTTCCTCTTTTAATTGATAACATTGACCAAGAAGCCTTTGATGTCATCCTAAAATATAGAGGACAAGCCGGTGTTGCAAAAACGAATCCTTTTATCTTTGCCCGCGGTGATGACTTTATAAAAGGGAATCCCGTTGTTGCAGAGTTTGCAAATTCTTGTGGAGCAGAAGAGCCTCGTAGAATAACAGCTACTAATATGAGGAAGTACTTAGCAACCACCTGCCACTCAATGAAGATGGGGGAGATTGAGTGTGACGCATTACACAATTTTATGGGCCACACTGAAAAAACTCATCGGCTTTTTTATCGCCAACCAGATGATGTGACACATATTACCAAATTAACTAAAGTACTCCACGCAATAAATTCTGGTAATGCTGATAAATACAGAGGTGTAGACATTAATGATATCATTGTTAATGACCCTATTGATGATGAAGCTCAACCTCCTGAAAGTCCGACTTCAACAATCAGGCCATCAACAAGCACCCAAAACATACTTGAGAATGAATGGGCTACAGACAGTGAGGATTCTGAGCATACACCAAAAAAAAAGAGGAGGCATAATATTAAAAGGATAACTTGGAGTACCCCGGAAAAGAAGGCCCTGAAGAGTTTTTTTGGACCCGGTGTTTTTAATTGTCAAGAAAAATTGCCTAGTATCAAAAAATGTGAAGAGGCACAAACAAAATTCAAAGTGTTACAATGTAGGTCTGGCCCCCAAATTAAAGTCTTTATACATAATCAGCGCAAGAGTGCCAATAAAAAAAAATCACAAGATTAATAAAATCAGATATAACCAAGAGTCAGGTCTCTAAGAATGCAACTTTCTAACTGTTCTCTTTTGTAAAATGCACAGAAAAGGAATAAAATAAAACATAGCCTGCCTATTTATAATAAGAACTTGATGCATTATAAATGCATGTACACAGCTTTAGTACAAATTTATATACACATTTTTAAAGATAGGTCCATTTTTTTTGGTTTTAGTTGCTTTCTGTTGGTTGTGTGCAAAGAAAGGACATTCTTAAAGAAAACTTATTTCCTAAAAAGAAGTAGTATTTATTTTTAAAAGTTGGATAAATACAATTAAATTCATAAAATTATGAAGAACACTAAAATATTCCATAAAAATAATGACTCATTTTTAAGAAATTAACTTTTTCAGTCCTATTCATGTTTTGCACAGAGCCAACAGAAAATCAGAAATAAGCATAAAAAAGTTTGTACTTGTTGCATAAGTTTAAAGTTTGTATGATTTTTCAAATTTTCCAGTATTCTTATTAATTTTACATAATATTAGTAAGCCATTTTTTGTTTAACTTTGGGAATTGACTAACTTTGAAGTGGTCATTAAGGGATGAATATTAACAACTATATTTGACCCAGAGCCATGAAAATATATGTAGTCAAATGGCTACGCTGAGCACTCAGCGACATAACCAATTTTTAAATTAGCGAAACACAAAAATCCATTTTTTATTTTAAAAAAATCACATTATTTTTTTCATAAAATAACCTTAAATTGAATTAAAAATTCTTTTTTCATGATTTCTAATGTAAATTTATCATATTAATATGTTTTTATTTTCCACTGTAGACTCAAAAACTACAAGATTTGACAAATAAAGAGAATAAGCAAGAGAATAATATATTCTTCATATATATTAATTCAAACATTTGCCTGATAAATTTTTTCTATAAAAATTTGAAAAAAACTTTGAAGTTTTCAATCAACCCCCCTTAATTTACCCAAATATCTCAATTTGTGTTATTAAAATAAAGATCTTTGTTACCACCATTTTTGTTTTACTAGCTTTGTATAATTTATTCTTATTAGATAAGTATAACATATATCCCAATTTGTGGGGATGGAGGGAAGTTTCATTCAATTTTTTAATGAAAATTTTCTCAAGAAGATATTTTCACTATTATATGAACATTACTTCTTTGAAAAATCAGACACAACTTGTTCGTTTCAATAATTACTGGTTTTGAGTTTACAGTAGAAAATATTGCATGATAAAAATTTACATACTTGATAAAACTAAAAGTTCCAAGGAAATACATTTCCGGTATCCAATTTTTAAAATTTAACGAGCAAATATTGCTCTTTGTGTAAAAATTAATTAAATTTATTTTTTCATTATCCTTCATAAGCTTTTGTTTATAGTTTTGTTTTACTTTTATACTTAAAATAATGTCTCATTTTTAGGTTTTCAACTATGTTAAGTTCATAATAGTTCGCCTTGTTTGCAAAAGTATTGAATAAGAAAAAAAATTTGAAAACTGTTTTTTCTGCCTTGCAAGAAATATATTTTCCATAAACTTATCAGTTTGTTTGTATTTAAAATTAATAAATGTTTGTTAAACCAGTGTTTTATTACTAAACAGTAAAATTGTTAGACTTCACTGTCTAATATATTTTATATGATGTAAAACTTTGCTCCCATTCTAAACTTATAAGGTCTCAGGTTGAAGAAAAAAATGACATTTCTCTATCAATTCTTTTCCTGAAACTATTATTTTGGCACCAATAATTGGCGCCTTAACTCTTAAAATTGGACAATTTACCTCATACTAGAACCTAAAGTATTTTTGATATTAATAAAAAAAAAGAGTGAACAGTTACACTTTGAGCTAAAAACAAATATTCAAAACAATTTTTATCCTCACTGGGCTTTAATAAAAGCTACTGCAGGTAGATTTAGATTAAAGAAAAATAAATTAAAATTCTATAATAAAAAACATAAAGGTCTATGTTATCTAACTAATAAGACATTTATACTCTTGTCATTCTCTCATTTCAATATCTAAGCTTGTTAATGCTTAAGAAGCCTCAAAATACAAAATTCTGGCTTTCAGCCATTACTTTAAATATGCTTCCGTAACCTCAATATACTTACATCTCCGTTGTATAAGTAACATAGACTCATCACTGTAAAATCTCTATAGTATGCAATACAAAGTTTCATATCAATATGCATCTTGAATATGAGATACACAATGCCATCTCTTGGATATAAGATATTCAGTGCTAGTCTTATGCTTACAATTATTTTTCATAGATACGCGAGTCATCTCCATATGCTTATCTCTTTCAGTATGATTACGCAGAATCATCTCAATATGCTTACATCTCGTTAATATTAAATAAGCCGTGCCACCTCTATATGCTTACATCTCATTGGTATAAGATAGGCAGCGTCATCTCTATATGCTAACATCTTATTAGTATGAGATAAATAGCGTGATCTCTATATGCTTATATCTTATTAGTATAGGATAGGCAGCGTCATCTCTGTATGCTTACACTGACCATAAGATATCCTGGGATCACATATAGAAGACCTGCCATAGTAAGATCTCATCGTACATGTTTGTACTAAGGAAATTAAGAAAACATTGCCTGGAGATATTTTAAGATTAGTTTACTCTCAATGATCCAAAGTCGCCTTGCCTATGGCATTATTATCTGGGCCATGTAAACCTAACCTCTCTTCT
Source organism: Microvelia longipes (assembly GCA_018340805.1). NCBI lineage: Eukaryota > Metazoa > Arthropoda > Insecta > Hemiptera > Veliidae > Microvelia > Microvelia longipes. Next base: position 55,188,489 of record JACMZG010001911.1, on the reverse strand, counting down.
TTTGTTGCAAAAAAAGGCATTGAGAAATAATTAAAAAAGCTAAGTCCAGAGATCACTGCAAAGAAATATTCATAGAACTAAATGTTATGACAATTGTAAATATGTATATATATAATGTATATTACATGTAAAACAAAATGTAAACAAGTATAAAAACTAGTGGTTCCTATCATGGTATAAAACAAGATATAGAGAGGTACTTACCATACCAAGGCACAGACTAAATAAGGCTAGAGTTGGTCACTCAATCCTAGGAATCAAAATCTATAATATATTGCCCGAAAAATTTAAAAAATTAGAGGTGAAAGAATATAAAAAAGAAATTAAAGATTTTTTAATAAAAGAGCCATTTTATAGTTTAAAAGAGTATTATTTTTATCTTCTGACAATCTCTCAGCTGACTTTGTTTACTTACCATGTAGTTTATTATATTTATTTACACAATGGACGCATCCTATTGATATTTAATTGTATTTTAATGGAATAAAGTATATTTTTATTTTATTTTATTTTATTTACTTGTATGAGATAAGTAGCGTCATCTCTATATGCTTACATCCCATTAGTATAAGATAAGTATCGTCATCTCTATATCTAACATCTCATTATTATAAGATAAGTAGCGTCATCTCTATATGCTTACATTTCATTAGTATAAGATAGGCAGCGTCATCTTATATGCTTTACATAATATTATAAGGAGATAAGTAGGGCCATCTCTATGCTACAGCGTCATCTCTATAGCTTACATCATGTATAAGATAAGTAGCGTCATCTCTATATGCTTACATCTATAAGATGAGATAAGCAGCGTCATCTCTATATATGCTTACATCTTATTGTATGAGTAAGTACGTCATCTCTATATGCTTACATCTTATTGGTATGAAATAAGTAGCGTCATCTCTAATATGCTTACATCATATGGTATAAAAAAGTAGCGTCATCTCTATATGCTGTACATCTTATGTAGAGATAATAGCGTCATCTCTATATGCTACATCTTATTGGTATGAAATAAGTAGCGTCATCTCTATGCTTACATTATGGTATGAGGTAAGTTAGCGTCATCTCTATATGCTTACATCTTATTGGTATGAATAAGTAGCGTCATCTCTATATGCTTACATCTAGCGTCATCTCTATATGCTTACATCATATTTGTATGAGTAAGTAGCGTCATCTCTATATGCTTATCATTTGTATGAGATAAGTAGCGGTCATCTCTATATGCATTATATATAGATAAGTTCGTCATCTCTATCTTATCTCTGTATCTCTAATTTACATCTTATTGGAATGAGATAATTATCATCATCTTTATATGCTTACATCTTATTGGTATGAGATATGCAGCGTCATCTCTATATGCTGACATATTTATCATAAAAGCGTTATCTCTATATGCTGACATATTTATCATAAAAGATACATGTTGTCGAGACGCAATAATCCTACTCTAATGTTACGATTGCAGGTTTATTGCTCAGATGCAATAAGCACATGCAAAAAGATAACGATGTATGTACAAATTGATGCAGTATGCCTGCAGTTTAATAGTGTGAGTGCTTGTATTAGTGTGAGTGAAGGTAGTTTTATACTGACGCGCTAAACCCACTCCTGAAGAATATTTGCAGGCATAGTGCTTCAGGCTTAGTGCGTCAAAGATTCAATGTAATTGACGCAATAAAGATACCAGTTTATATACGCAGTAAAGATACCAAAAATAAGTTGTTAACAGCTGAAACAGCAAGAAAATTCTTTGTTTAAGATGTTTTTGTCTATCTGGGGATTCCCAAGTGGTCCTTCATAATTGCTGGATAAGTTTCTTGTTTTGATAAGTTGAAGATCAAAAGAAGATATATAAATATAATTTTTTATATTTTTTGGACTCAAATGGTGTTCATTGTGAACAGTTAGTGGTATAATTGAATGTTAGGTCAAGATCCCTTGTTTAGGTTTAATCTGTTAGCTTTGAACATTTTTACTGTTACCCTTATAATTATTTTATAAAAGATCTCGATGACGCATAAAATGTGATCATTCTGACCCACGAGGATTATAAGTTTAGTCAAGACCTGTCAATGAAATTCCGAGATATAAGACTCAAATTTGTTAACCTACGCTAACTCCTTATGGTTATTCAAGAACGGATTTCGATGAGTCATAAAATATGTTCATTCTGACCCATGAGTAGTCTAAGTTTAAAGTTTAGCTAAGATGCATCTATTAGATTCCGATCTTTAAGTATCTAAAACTTTTTTTTACACTATCCCCTATTGTTATTTGAGAAGAAATTTCGTCCAGACACATAATGTGGTCAATATGACCTATGGACCATTTAAGTGTAGAGTTTAGTCAAGATCCATCGATTAGATTCCAATCTGTAAGCACATAAAATTTAGTGTTGCACAAAACTCATACTACTTTCGAACGGGTCCCAATAAGACTTGAAAGGTGAATACTCAGACCAGTGACTCAGACCTATGAACATTTTAAGTTTAAAGTTTAGTCAAGATCTATCTGTTAGATTCTGAGCAGTAAGCACTCAAAAAAAGAATTTTTACACTCACCCCTTATTGTTATTTTTGTACAGATCAAGAACTGGCATAGTTTATGACTCCTTCTGATATATGATTAGTCTAAGTTTAAACTTTGGAGTAGACCCTTTAAGTGGTTTTCGAGTTATAAGTAACTAACACTTACAACTTATTTTTTTATACATATATAGATTAATAAAATGTCAACCTTTTAGTTAAAAAATCAAAAATAAAAGAAGAATATAAAACAACATAAAGTTTATATTTTACAACAAATAAATAGTATAAATTAAATTTCATAATATTTTAAAAATTAAAAATATATCCCAAAAAATCAGACTTTAAAATCAATAGTTCAATATATACAAACAAAATACCTTGTAAATAATTTACAAATCTTTAAAAAACTAACAGAATAGAGAAAAAAGGATGAAAGTCAGTTAGCAAAAATTAAGTCTTATGAGAAGAAGAGACCCACTGACTTATGTTAAAGATTAATTAAGTTAATGTGCCTATCTAGAAAATATGACCTAAGTTGGTGAGTTTCTCTTATTTAAAATAACAATTTACATAAACTGACATAGCTTTCAGTTTACATAATAATATAGCCTTTTTAACATTTTTCAAGCTTTTTCCCTGAAATCACGTATCAACTTGAAGTTCATCCTTTTTCCCTTGATCCATCATTTTTAATCATAAAAGATCATCATCAGTGCAATATAGCCACTAATTTATAAAAAAAAACCTCAAGCCAGAAATAATTTGACTTGCACATATAATTGTGTGTGCATATGAAATTGACTTAAATAACCAAACCCCATTTGTATTTTTCAGATAAAAATGTACTCGAAAAAACAGGTCCAAAGAGGGCCTCATATGTTGTGACATTTATATTTAATATGTTTATACTCTATAAAGTTCAATGAAGGCTGTTTAGAGCCTTGGGGATCATCAGAGACAACCCCTACGGGAACCACTTTGGGTGGTAACCGATGAAAATGTACGGTCAAAGTGTTATCTTAAGTTGGTAATAATTGATTTGAACTTAAAAAATTTGAGAGAATAATCTGGCATGTGAATCTCAGTATAATTATTAACATTTCATTACCTTAGAGTATGTAATCGATATAATACATATATATATATATATATATATATATATATATATATATATATATATATATATATATATATATATATATATATATATATATATTATATATATATATATATATATAATATATATATTTATATATATATATTATAATATATATATATATATATATATATATATATATATATATATATAAATATATTTTAATTAAGTTCTTTATTGGCAAGAGTATACAAAATTGATTAGTGTAAACAGGAGACATAGAGTATATTTACTAGATTAGGGGTAGTTTGTGCCTTTTTGTTTTAATTTATTTTTTTGGTATGCATTTTGTTTATAATATAATAGAAATCAATATTTATTTACATTTAATCTCCACCATATAATACAAATACATGGATCGTGTGAGCCAGAAATAAGCTATTATTTATGACCAAATACATTTAACAATGTACAAAAAAATATGTATCTTTTTAATCCTGACTCTTTTTAAACTTGAACTAACAACAAATTTTACATATGAAAATCATAAAAGCCAATAGATTCTTTTATAGATCCTAAAATATTAGATACCACACATTGTTCGTTATACATATTGTTACTTTGTAAATAAAATATATTTGATCGAGTAATTAGAGTGAATGTCCTGATAGATGTAGTTCAAATCATTAAGTATGGGTGCAATTTACAAAACTAGCATATGTAATAGATAAATATAATAACTTAGAATGGACTGAATAAGTCTTTTTAACTTCACTGACTATTATCTTTGAATTACTGAAGGTACTTCATTTAAGAGATGCAACTTTTATAACTTCATTTATACATGATTCAAATATGTTTTATAACTTTATTGTCGTCTACTTTTTGAAATAAGTAGCTGCTGTTAGGCAAAAAGCAAATGTTTAAAAAAACCAATGTGCGAGTCAAATGTAAGTAATTATTATTGTCATTACATAAAAAATTAAATTTATATCACACTGCGTACTGTTCTTTCTGTTTCCATTCTTTGCCTAAGTTGTTTTTGTTTAACATTCGTATAAGCAGCACTACCAACTAAAACAATACAGTTACTAACCCACCACATCATCGTGTGAACTTCTTCATACCAATATGTTGCCATCACTGTTTGAGCACACGCTTTTGCAGTCCCTGATATGTTGTGTGTTAGCGGGGACGTAACCTTGATCTGAAGAGAAGTAACATAACCAATTGCAAAACCACATATACCACAGAGTGTCATTAAAAACCAAAAATTTGAATTTACTATATCTTTATATTCTATTATGGACGGTAATTCGCCTGAAAGTACAATTACAGGAAGTAATGTAATTATTGAGTAAACATTATTATAATATGAAAGCAGAAATATATTCTTGTTGACGTATGGTAATACTTTACCAGTTTGCACAGCATAATATGCGACACAGAAAGATCCTAAAAGTCCATAAATAGTAGCCGACACTGACAAAGTTCCTCCGATAGACTCTTGATCGATACCCAATATAAAACCAGATGCTATGACACAACACCATCCCACCACACTCCAAGATACTTTTTCTTTTAAAACAAAATAAGTCAAAATGACATTAAACACAGTCGTTAAAGATCTACCAATATAATAGAATGACACACCAGCATTCTTCAAACACAAAGTATTAAATGTTATCATACATGTAAATAAAAATGACAAAGGAAAAACAGCTCTAAATGTAGATGGGTTGAATGGTGAACCATCGGGGAAATCAATGAAATTTGGAAATCTCCTAGCTAACAATCTAATACCTAAACAAATAATAGCAGTTATGACACACTGATACCACACTATAAAGAACGGAGTGTCCAAATTTACATCACTTAGTAATGTTTTATTAACGAAAACAGTCAAAATTGAAATGCACCAATAAAGTGCTACAACTAACGTAATTTTAACATATTTTATAAATAGGATTTCTTCACGAATTTGCATATGTGTCGGTAGCTTCATATACCCTTGAGATGCCATAATTTACTTTAAAAACACTAGACAACAATACGTATTTATAAACAAAATAAATGCGAAAGCTTTACGTGGAAGTACCACTAATAAAAAGTTACTTTAAATCATGACCATAAAACTAAAATAATTTGCAATCAGGAAAATTATAAACACTTAGATAAAATATAAACTGGAATTTATGATAAGAAGGAAAAATAATACAAACTACAAAATTATAAAGTAAAATTCTAGATCAAAAACAAAACGTTGTTTATCAACGTTAGGGTACGATAGCTTAAAGTCAGATCAAAATCCCAACTACGTAAAACCAAGTTCATTTACAAAATACTTCAACATGTGACATTCCGGTTTAGTATTCTACACTGCTGGATTAGTATTTTATTTAAAAAATTGCCATTACAAAGCCACGGAAACCAAAAACAGAGTACAAAAACATTTCTTTTTATTTTTCTATTCAATAGATCTTATGTAAAATCTAAAATAACAACAAAATAAATAAAATAAAAAGTTTTATAAAAAATTGAAACATCGCGAATACCAAGTAAAATTATTTACCTACAAAAAAGACAAACATCTTGTTTTTTATGTCTAGCAAGAAATGTAATTTATTTACAACGTACGTCATTGACACTAGTTGTACGTTACAATCAGTACATAAAAACGAACACTGATAATTTCGATGCTTAATTAACTTGTAACATACATAAGCAAGATACCAACGTAGGCCAAAATATTAACAATAAGTCACTTTATTGATACTTACTTCAAAAACACATTGTTGCAAGCCAATAAATGTCATATATTTACAACGTACGTCATTGACACTAGTTGTACGTTACAATCAGTACATAAAAACGAATATTGACCATTTCGATGCTTAATTAACTTGTAACATACATAAGCAAGATACCAACGTAGGCCAAAATATTAACAATAAGACACTTTATTGATACTTACTTCAAAAACACATTGTTGCAAGCCAATAAATGTCATATATTTACAACGTACGTCATTGACACTAGTTGTACGATACAATCTGTACATAAAAACGAATATTGACCATTTCGATGCTCCAATAACTTGTAACATACATAAGCAAGATACCAACGTAGGCCAAAATATTAACAATAAGTCACTTTATTGATACTTACTTCAAAAACACATTGTTGCAAGCCAATAAATGTCATATATTTACAACATACGTCATTGACACTAGTTGTACGTTACAATCAGTACATAAAAACGAATATTGACCATTTCGATGCTTAATTAACTTGTAACATACATAAGCAAGATACCAACGTAGGCCAAATATTAACAATAAGTCACTTTATTGATACTTACTTCAAAAACACATTGTTGCAAGCCAATAAATGTCATATATTTACAACGTACGTCATTGACACTAGTTGTACGATACAATCAGTACATAAAAACGAATATTGACCATTTCGATGCTCCAATAACTTGTAACATACATAAGCAAGATACCAACGTAGGCCAAAATATTAACAATAAGTCACTTTATTGATACTTACTTCAAAAACACTTTGTTGCAAGCCAATAAATGTCATATATTTACAACGTACGTCATTGACACTAGTTGTACGTTACAATCAGTACATAAAAACGAATATTGACCATTTCGATGCCTAATTAACTTGTAACATACATTAGCAGGATACCAACGTAGGCCAAAATATTAACAATAAGTCACTTTATTGATACTTACTTCAAAAACACATTGTTGCAAGCCAATAAATGTCATATATTTACAACGTACGTCATTGACACTAGTTGTACGTTACAATCAGTACATAAAAACGAATATTGACCATTTCGATGCTTAATTAACTTAACATACATAAGCAAGATAACGTAGGCCAAAATATTAACAATAAGTCACTTTATTGATACTTACTTCAAAAACACTTTGTTGCAAGCCAATAAATGTCATATATTTAAACGTACGTCATTGACACTAGTTGTACGTTACAATCAGTACATAAAAACGAATATTGACCATTTCGATGCTTAATTAACTTGTAACATACATAAGCAAGATACCAACGTAGGCCAAAATATTAACAATAAGTCACTTTATTGATACTTACTTCAAAAACACATTGTTGCAAGCCAATAAATGTCATATATTTACAACGTACGTCATTGACACTAGTTGTACGAACAATCAGTACATAAACGAACACTGATAATTTCAATGCTTAATTAACTTGTAACATACATAAGCAAGATACCAACGTAGGCCAAAATATTAACAATAAGTCACTTTATTGATACTTACTTCAAAAACACATTGTTGCAAGCAAATAAATGTCATATATTTACATCGTACGTCATTGACACAAAATGTACGTCAATCAGTACATAAAAATGATATTGATAATTTCCATGCTCCAATAACTTGTAACATACATAAGTTTTTAGTTATACTTAAATGTGATAGGAATATAATTTTACATTTTTTAGGAATATGGTATGTAAAAATTGCAATTTGCTTGATATGCAAATCGCCAGCTATTCCTTAAATAAGGATGACCAATTTTCCATTTCGTTGTTTGACTTTTGGTCTTAAAAAGTAATAATATGATTTCGGTTTCTGCTGTCGAGACTTTATTGGCCATTCTTGTGCAAGATAATTCTAAGAGTGATAATAGATTCTTATCACTAAGACACCAAGACGCTAGCAGAATTTTGGGATTGTATAAAACCCCTTTTAAGAGAAATGATAAAATATTTCCAAACAACTTCAATGTGTACAAGTTTATTTTTATTCCGTTTCATGTACACAGTAACCATTTTCGAGATGGCGCCATAAGTATTTGTAATAAAACTATTTTTTTGTACGATTCGGTGTATAGCACTTCTTAAATGTCAGGAGAAAAAGAGATTTTATCATTCCTACAAAAATATAATGTTTTCTCAAAATTTAATTTAGATTTAAGCGACTGGGCAGTCAAAAAAATTGACTGGCCAAAGCAGCCGACAGGTAGTGTTGACTGTGGGGTGTATATACTTGAATTTTTTAAGTCTATGATGATGGGTCAAAAAACAATGCATTTTTTTCATCCAAATGAAAGACGGAATTATTATATGGACCTCATTTTAGATAGTAGTGATATGTTACTAACATATGTCTTTATTGTAGAAACCATTTTGGCCACAAATCTCAAGAGGATGATTGGGTAGAATGTACACATTGCATGCGTTGGTGTCACTTAAAGTGCTACAATAGGTTTCACAGTCTTTCACCGATTACGGTTGAAGAGGCAAATAATTCTGTTGTGTCTTGCCAAATCTGTGAAGCTAATCAAATTTGCCCAAACAATTCTTATGCTCTAGTCTAAAATGTTTTTTTATTTATGAGGAAGTCATTTTGACCTTCGACAGCATTCGCTTAGAGCGAAGGAACTCTGTTAGGTCATTTATACTTCCTTCAATGAAATAGGTCAGCTAGGCCCAAATAAAAGTTAGGTCAGGGGGGGAATTAATACCCTCAGATCTGATGTATTTATATATTTCTGTCAGATGTGTCGATATTGGTTTTCCAATCCTCGGCCAATATACTACATTCCAGATTGTCGTGATATGATGTGGAATCTTATGTATTAGTATAAAAGGCGTAATGCAATTATTAGTATGTCAACCTAATGTAAGTTGATTTTCACAATATCTATCTACCCAAATAAGATTGCTGTGGGTCACATAAGGATTTAAAAAAATTACATTCATATTCTGTACAGTTACAGTGTAACTGTTTTAAAGCAAGATATCTGTGAACATTCTTAATCCAAAGTGAAAGGATTATCTAATATATATTATTGAAAAGTCTAAAAAATTCAAAATGGTTACTCAGGGATACCCCAAGAAATATTATGACTACCTGATCAGGTAGTCATAAAATATTTCCAACTATACCCTTTTGTTAACATAAAAATAGAGCCTCATAAACTTGGGATTCTTAACTTTAAGACTATTGTAAACTTCATGTTAATAAAAGGGCATAGTTTTAAATATAAAGAATACCTCATCAGGTAGCCCTAATATTGTCTTGGGGTTACCCATAGGTCTTTTCATTTTACTCTAATTATCTAGCACAGTGCCGTAGCCAGGATTTAATTTCGGGGGGGGGGGGGGGGGCTGAATGTTAAAAATTTTATATGTATACATATATATATATATATATATATATATATATTATATATTAATTATATATTAAATTTTTTTAAATGTATTAATTTATATATACCGTTAAATTTAGACAGATTACAATGTATACATTGTTTGTTTTTATTTATTATTAAATAATAATATTATTTTATATTAAATAAATAAATAAATTGTTTCTGGTAAAGTATATAATCAATAAAATACACATAGTTATAAAACACAAACTATATTTTGCACATAATGTATTAAATTTTTTATAACGTAAAATTAATAAAACATTTAATTTTTATATATAATATTATATTAAGTAAATTTTGAAACAGTCCGCGACATCAGGGGTACATGTCATTTACCGGATTGTACAAACCAGAGACTATATAGTTAAACTGTAAGACTGACGACCCCATGGTGGGAAAATTTGGATTCCGATCGACGCTAGCGCCGCGGCAGACCTACTTTTCAACTAAGTAGGCGTGGTTTAATTTCTCGCTTTTTGCCTACGTTCCATTTGAAATTAACTTTTATAAGTCATATATTATAGTCCAAGAGCCAGACGCAAAAAACGTGACCGTCTAGCCCCAAAGTTTTAACCCACTAGATCGACTTATTCTGGCTCTCTGATAATGAATCAGGTGGTCTGCCGTTTCAGATAAGGGAATTTTAGTCCCGGGGCCCCTTTAAAATCCACAAAATGAACTCAAATTCTGTTTTAGCCCAATAACGGTGTTCCTATTGATTTTATCCAAAAATTTAAAGGGTTGTTTTTTAAAGTTTATTAAATTATGTGTTAAAGTTTATTAAAAATGTGATAAATCCATTTTTAACCATCAAAATCGGTCCAGTAAAACCGGAGATACAAATGTTGAAAGATTACCGAAAAAAGTGTATTTTTCTACAATTTAAGTTTTTACCTATCTTTGAGCATTATATGTCGGTCATTAAGTCATCACATATTAGAGCTGTGCTGACTTCTTTCTCTAGAACAACTCCATATACCTGCAGTTCAACAAAATATGCTGATTTTTAAGTCTGCCTAATTCTTAAACATGTTAATATGGGAAAACATGACATTTTAAGGTTTTTATGCGTTTTTGGACAAAAATGTATGCTTTTTAGATTGTTTTTCGGTAATCTTTCAAATTTGTATCTCCGGTTTTACTGGACCGATTTTGATGGTTAAAAAATGGATTTATCATGTTAACCGGCTTTCGTGTTATCAGTGGTATTACATTGTGTTTACGGTCCTGTGCTTCTTCTATGTATAGTATTATTCTAAGCACAGGTCGCACAGTTATTACTGAAAGACCTAACTGACCGTTATATCGTAATTGGAACTTCGAGATAATATTTCGGACAAGCCTACTTTACTTTGTATTGTTCACTGTTTTCAAATTATTTGTATATCTTTCTATTTTTATATATGTATTTGATATTATGATATTATATATTATAGTTTATTGTTAAAAATATATGTTATTTAATTTATTATTTTATATATTTTTTATAGCTTTTTTCACACATTTATTGCGGGTTTAGGTTATGTAAACATTTCAGGGGGGGGGGGGGGGGGGGGAAGCCCCCCCGCCCCCCCCTGGCTACGCCACTGATCTAGCAGATGTTTGATTCACAGAAAAATATTACAGAGGCCCATAAACGTAAAAACCCCATCGCCTACTTTAATCCTTGTCAAGCTGACTTAAAGAGTTAATAAAACAGTACAAACCCAATATTCCATTTCTAGCACTTATCATCCTTGCAATTTTTACATACCATATTCCTGGAAAATGTAAAACTATATTCCTATCACATTTAAGTATAACTAAAAACTTATGTATGTTACAAGTTAATAAAGCATCGAAATGGTCAATATTCGTTTTTATGTACTGATTGTAACGTACAACTAGTGTCAATGACGTACGTTGTAAATATATGACATTTATTGGCTTGCAACAATGTGTTTTTGAAGTAAGTATCAATAAAGTGACTTATTGTTAATATTTTGGCCTACGTGGTATCTTGCTTTTGTATGTTACAAGTTAATTAAGCATCGAAATGGTCAATATTCGTTTTTATGTACTGATTGTAACGTACAACTAATGTCAATGACGTACGTTGTAAATATATGACATTTATTGGCTTGCAACAATGTGTTTTTGAAGTAAGTATCAATAAAGTGACTTATTGTTAATATTTTGGCCTACGTTGGTATCTTGCTTATGTATGTTACAAGTTAATTAAGCATCGAAATGGTCAATATTCGTTTTTATGTACTGATTGTATCGTACAACTAGTGTCAATGACGTACGTTGTAAATATATGACATTTATTGGCTTGCAACAATGTGTTTTTGAAGTAAGTATCAATAAAGTGACTTATTGTTAATATTTTGGCCTACGTTGGTATCTTGCTTATGTATGTTACAAGTTATTGAGCATCGAAATGGTCAATATTCGTTTTTAACGTAATCAAGGTAACGTACAACTAGTGTCAATGACGTACGTTGTAAATATATGACATTTATTGGCTTGCAACAATGTGTTTTTGAAGTAAGTATCAATAAAGTGACTTATTGTTAATATTTTGGCCTACGTTGGTATCTTGCTTTTGTATGTTACAAGTTAATTAAGCATCGAAATGGTCAATATTCGTTTTTATGTACTGATTGTAACGTACAACTAATGTCAATGACGTACGTTGTAAATATATGACATTTATTGGCTTGCAACAATGTGTTTTTGAAGTAAGTATCAATAAAGTGACTATTGTTAATTTTTGGCCTACGTTGGTATCTTGCTTATGTATGTTACAAGTTATTGGAGCATCGAAATGGTCAATATTCGTTTTTATGTACTGATTGTAACGTACAACTAGTGTCAATGACGTACGTTGTAAATATATGACATTTATTGGCTTGCAACAATGTGTTTTTGAAGTAAGTATCAATAAAGTGACTTATTGTTAATATTTTGGCCTACGTTGGTATCTTGCTTATGTATGTTACAAGATAATTAAGCATCGAAATGGTCAATATTCGTTTTTATGTACTGATTGTAACGTACAACTAGTGTCAATGACGTACGTTGTAAATATATGACATTTATTGGCTTGCAACAATGTGTTTTTGAAGTAAGTATCAATAAAGTGACTTATTGTTAATATTTTGGCCTACGTTGGTATCTTGCTTATGTATGTTACAAGTTATTGGAGCATCGAAATGGTCAATATTCGTTTTTATGTACTGATTGTATCGTACAACTAGTGTCAATGACGTACGTTGTAAATATATGACATTTATTGGCTTGCAACAAAGTGTTTTTGAAGTAAGTATCAATAAAGTGACTTATTGTTAATATTTTGGCCTACGTTGGTATCTTGCTTATGTATGTTACAAGTTAATTAAGCATTGAAATTATCAGTGTTCGTTTTTAAGTACTGTTTGTGACATACAACTAGTGTCAATAACGTAAGTTGTAAATAAATTACATTTCTTGCTAGACATAAAAAACAAGATGTTTGTCTTTTTTTGTGGTAAATAATTTTACTTGGTATTCGCGATGTTTCAATTTTATAAAACTTTTTATTTTATTTATTTGTTGTTATTTTAGATTTTACATAAGATCTATTGAATAGAAAATAAAAAGAAATGTTTTGTACTCTGTTTTTGGTTTCCGTGGCTTTGTAATGGCAATTTTTTAAATAAAATACTAATCCAGCAGTGTAGAATACTAAACCGGAATGTCACATGTTGAAGTATTTTGTAAATGAACCTGGGTTTTTAACGTAGTTGGGATTTTGATCTGACTTTAAGCTATCGTACCCTAACGTGTTTATCAAATATTTTATCAATAACATTTTTGGTTATAAAACAACAAAGTTAAAAAAGCCATCTAAAAAAGCAGCTGCGCTTACAGCTACCCTAAGTTCCAATCATTCCGGTAAACGAACGCTATAAATTATTAAAGCTTCAATTAGTTTATAAATATATTTTTTAATGTGGTGAGATAGTTGGGTACATTGTTAATGTGTCCGTTAAAAAAAGTCGTTGAAAAATTTGTTTATGCATTTTTAAGTATTCTTGTTGCCAATGTTTAATTGATTCTATTAATTAAAGTTATCATTGAATGAACTTCCCAGAGTTTTAAAAACTTGCGTGTGGCATTAGTTTAACCGGATCGTAAGTTAATTATAAGTTTTATTTTGATTTCTGACAGCGTTAAACGTACGGGTTCTAATGGATACATTTTTGACCTTTGAGCCATTATATTACTTTACATAATCTTAAATAATTAATAATAACAATATATTTGAATTTATCTGTTTTAGACGCTGGTTTCTTTATTTGGAATTGAAATGATCCTTTGAAATGGAGAAATATTTCTTTGAGGTAATAGAACACATTATTGTCCTGCATATCATATTACTAGGTTCTAAGTGCCCACAGTTATTACATACACACAGTATACCAAATACGCGGATCGTATTAAGTATGCTTGTTTAATACTCAGTATTTCTTTATGTTTGATGACCCTTTTATTAAATCTTCATAAATCACAGCATAATATTTGAGTAAATTATAGTGGAATAGAATAACAAGTGAACAGACTCCCCTAAAATACTAGTGAGAGTTCTGAAAAATCGATATATATGAAGAATCGAGTGTTCTCGATATTTTAACAATGGCTGCCACTCTGTTAACTGACAGAAGATTGTCATACTGTTGTGTAAACTCTCCGTGTTGTTATATTTCCATTTTTGTTATTGTTTTTTAACGGATTTCTGTCATACTATGTAACCCCATCATTGACGGGTAACATGACGTAAGGTATAACCTCTTCTATGATTACAATAGGTTCTAAAAGGAGCCCTATTGGCTATTTCAAGTTGTATCGAAAGTCCGAAATATGTGAGTAAAGTAACTTGTTAATTCTATTACACTATACATTAATTACAAAGGTAAACAACAGAAAAATAAGGGGTCACCTAAACTAAAGAAGTACCAAATATGATGGATAAACCATACGGAGGGAATCCAGTCAGATACCTTTGATGAAGGGAGATAAAATGCTGTTCCCCCCCCCCAGCAAGACGGCAGGATTCTTTTAACATTATTTTAGACATTTTTAATAACTTTTTTTTGTAATTATGTGAGATAACCAAATCATTTTACTATAACCTACGTTTTTTTTTTTTTTTTTTTTTTTTAATGCTCAGGTGGAAAATTCCAGGGCACTTAGACCTCTTAGGTGGGTCCATTGTGCCATATAACCTACGTTTCAAAAAGAGGTAAGCAAGATTATTGCAGCGGTTGTAGGATTGAGCAAAAGTACACGAAGCAGCTACATTTTGGAAAGTGTTGTTGGGGCCATTAATGACTTCTTTTAATTTTCCATTTCTGTGCCCTAAGCATCCTCTACTTTAATTTTTTGGCATTATTGTAAAAGCAAAGATAGTTGTCATTATTCTATTATCATTAGGAAGCATGTCCGTCTGACAGCACTGACGAGGGTTTAAAATTCTTGATGACTTAGCAAAATAAGTTACTGTAGTCAGTATTTTGTATATTCTCAAGGAGCGTAAATACATACTCCTCAATTATGCTTGTTTGCAACTTTCATGTAGTTACAGGGTTTTGAAGAGCCAAGGGTATTATATACCATTAGTCTCGGTGCTATGTTTTTAGGAATTTTATACACCTATCTATTTTAGATGTATTTAAAAATTGTTGATGTTTGTTTTATTTAGGTGAGTGTAACACCTCCTAAGAAGCGCAAAATAACTCCTATAATAGAAGAAAGAGAACTCCTCACTCTTGCTCCTTTTACAACCATTCCTAAGATTGAATTCAATGATGTCAAAGTATCAACTGCTTCAAGCAAACTTTTGTCTGTTTACAACCCGCATTTAACATCATTGCAAGTAAGTTAAACATTCTTATTTGTTACATTCAACAGGTACATTCAATGATGTTAGAAAGAGCTTAGAGGCTAAACCCTCTCTCCTCTTAGTATGAGAAAAAAGTTCAAGTAAACCAATTTTTATATCTGCATTGAAGTTATCCAAACTTCATATTTGGATTTACCTTCTTAACATAATATCTCTTGGCACTCCTCTGATTTCATACCATTTATATGTGTGTATGTAATAATAATTAATTAAAAAAAAAACTATTTAAAAAAAATTAACAAAAATTTAGAGATGTATGATTTTTTTCTGTGTTTTTTTCGTGTTCTTCCTCCTTTTGTACCATGCTGTGCATGGCAGAGGGCCTGGTTAAGGATTGCTTATGAACTTACAATCTGTAAATTAATATCTACTGATAAGATGCTATCTATTTATAACGTTATATTGGGTTGCCTTACTTAAAAATAAGTGCTTCTCCCAATCCCACCTCCTATTACTAATTTATTTATTTATACATGTTGGCAGAGCTATTTTACAAAAATTGTGAAATAATATAATAGAATTTAAAAAATGAAATATAACGAAACAAACTATAAACCACTGATTAGGTAGATTAGTATATATTCCTCTATGCTATAAACTTTACAATAATATATATAGATAAAAGAACATTTATTTTTTTTTTTTTTACAGGAAGAGAAGATTTGATTAATTTATTTTATTTATTAATAATACTATGATCATAAAAAATAACCTTTGTTTGACTTAGAGTAATAATATAAAAAAACAATCAAAGAAAAAATAACTTTTTTTGCACCTTTAAACAATTTTTTATTAAGCAAATGGTAAATTAAATCTAATGTAATATAATAATATTTTTAGATTCGATTTGATGCTGGAAACTCAGGTAATGAAGTTCAGATTAACCCCTGCGAAGTTGAAGTGAAGGCCAAAGACACTGTGGATATTGAAGTAACATGGATTGCACCCCCAATACCTGCCAGCTTTAGATATACAGTCAACACCATATGTACTACTCATAAGAAATTACCTCATTTCCTGCTCATTTGTCACTGTGTTGCTCCAAAGGTATTTCTTATCTATATTTGTTTTATTATCTTAAATTTTTATCATGAGTATTTAGGTTTGTTACTTATTAAGAAAGGAACCATAGAAATTCACGGCTCTTCTGTATAGATTAGATGAAATATACCTACACTTAAAATTTAAAGGAGTAGAACGCTATCTTAGGGAGCTGGCAAAAAGGGCCCAACAACGTGGCCTACTTGCCTGGTAGTTACTACCACTCCCCCCATATTACTACTACTAGGTTTGTTACTTTATTAGTTTTATTCTTATTTAAACTTACAAGTCATAAATAAGCTATTTTCACTTTTTGTTTGTTTGAAGAAACAGAAATGATCTATGGTTTGGTCTAGTAGTTTTCAGCTCATAGATTACGACAAATCTCTGATTGGTTCTCGTGAATAATTCATGGCAGCAGTTCACTGCTACCAACTATGCCAAAATTATTTTCCCTGAGGTGATGTCATAGGGACATAACCTTTATGAGGCGCTACCTTACACTGATTAAATTTGGCATTACTAATGATTTTAACTTAAGAATCATTTTATAACATGACAGATAACAAGATAACATTCAGTGTTATCTTGTCCAGAATCCTACAATTTTATTCACATATGGCACCTACTGTAGAATAACAAACAATTAAAATCAGTTGACCACGTGGGATAATAATGTTGATTAGCCTGATATGAAATTGGTTTAATATATAACCTCATTGGTTCCCTCCTATTATTTTCCATTCTGTCAACTGATTTTAACCTGATTAGTGTGTTATACTCTAGACATAACACCCCCTGTAGATTGAGATATACAGGGTAAAAAGGAAATGCACTAACATTTTTTAAAGAAAGCATGAACTAAGCTTTATATGAGCGGCAAAATTGCTGTGCAGAGTTGATTTAAGAATGATGACCATGGTTTTGTCTAAATTGTGAAATGCATATGTGAATTTCCATTTAAAAATCCAGAAAAAATTGTGATGGAAGTATATAAGGTTATAAGGCATAAATTTTGAGCAAGAAATCATGCAGCAGCAAAGATTTTGCCTTGATCGCGGACCTCTGTGTGTGAATGTGTTTTAACTGATCAGTATTCACCCTATCGGTACCTTGATATTACAGTGTATCTCATACTATTGGGTGGTCTGAAGCAATTCTAATAAGACGTTTAGGACTTGTTGCAACCTGTGACCTCCTTTTTTAGTCTGACCTTTATCTCTAGATTTTATATCTTTCTAGCTTATGTGGAATCGATTTAAATAATTTTGATTTGCTTTCTAGGGAGGATTAAAGAAACAGAAAGGTCAGGCTAATAAAAAAGTATTAAAAGCTGTAAAACATGGCAATGAAGAAGTAACAGACAGAAAGTTGACTTATACGATTGTGCCGGCGCCACCTCGCGAGGCATTGAAATGTGTTCATAACACTTTAGACTCGACTAATGTCAATTATATTCGAAACAATACTTTCACTAGCACCGGAAACGAGAATGTACCACCTCCTCAAATTATTTTATCTCCCGCTTCCCCTGATAAAACATCAAGGAAAAGAAGAAGCACTGATGAAACTCAAATTGACAAAGAAGAGACGACACTTACATCTACTCCAAATAAGATTGATTCACCGAAATTTAGAGATTCGTTGGAGTACTCTTTTGAAACGATATCTAGCATTGCTAATGAATCCCTTCAAAGACAGAATGATACTATTAGTGAGCTGAGACTTTCCCAGACTGTTACAAGGAAAAGTAACGTTACTTATTTCATTAGCGAAAGTAGCACACCTTTGAATAATAATGAGAGAAGTAGATATTCGGAGTGGTGCGATACTCAGGAAGAGAGTAAACTTACACTGAGACCATCTAACTCTCGCTCGACTTATACTGTCACCTCCTCCAGGATGACTCAGTCAATGGATAATATTGCATCACTATTTCCTCAGCCTTCAAACAGGCGATTAAGTAAATCGACTGAACATTTGACTTCTGATTCCACGTTTTTAGTTCCTCCTCCAATTGAAGAGTTTAAAACTTTTAGGTGTGAAAATGCAAGGAAAACATTTATTGTACCTAATGACAAGAAATTGCGGAGAGATGGTAAATTTTCATCTGTTACTAATCTAGATAGCACTCCTAATAAATCTACTCACGAATTCAGACCAAGGAGTTTAAGTGCATCCATTGCTCATTTGGGTAAGTTATAATCTGTCCTATATAACACTCTATACACCCTGAATAGATGTCTTCAACTGATATTTAGATACTAAATGTGATATGAATTGTTTTTTGGCCCTGAGAGTCACAAAACCATGGCCTTATTTACTTAAGGCCATGGTTTTGTCTTTATTTAATACATACATACATACATACATATATATATATATATATATATATATATATAATATATTATATATATATATATATATATATATGTATATGTATATGTATAGTTTCCCTATAACTCTCGAAGGATCTCTCAAATCACAACAAATCTTAGCATATGGGTAGATGAAGGGGAGATTATGAGGTCTATTGTTTTTAAAACATTTATGATGTAATCAACCCAAGTTATAACATCATGAAAAAAATGATACTTGAAATGGCCTTAAAACAAGGTGTCATATTTCAAAGTTGGCTGCAAGTTAAGGCATTGGTGACTGGTGACGGCTGAATCGGACCATGCCAAGCGATTCTAATGGTGGGCTAATCATTATTTGTTAAGACGGAAAATAATAAAAACCCTTTAGTAACTGTTTAACTATGTTAGTAACTGTTTAACTATAAAGACACTGAAAGGTTTTGGCTTTACTGGTATAGTCAAAATCGGTCTGTGCCTTTATAGTGAATCTGTTAACTTTTTTACTGTGGGTAGACAATTTAATTTTGTTTTAAAACTAAGGGTTTTTATTATTTAATCATGCTTAGTATAGAAGAGGAACCAAACCTATCTTTGGTTCCGCCTTTACACTACAATCCTAGACAGACAGGACAAAAATGGTTCCCACAGAACCAAGGTGAGCTAAGCAGGCCTGCCAAGTGGAAAGACCTTAAAGTATCTTCTGAAAGTCTTCTTAAGGTAGTTGGCATTTTGAAGCAATAGGGACTGGTTTTGGCTTCTGGCTGAAGGTCCACATTCTCTTTGAAAAATCAATAATAATTTTATAGCTCTGATTATTATTAATCATCTATCAATCATAAATACATGTGCCTCCCCATCTTCTCTTATGAAAACTGTTTATATGTTTGATCACTAAGTCATAACAGCTGATAAATTAAAAATTTAAGTTATAAATAAATTTAAAGTATTTTTTTTTAATGTGGAACTCTGGTTTAATAATATGTGTGATTGTTTTAGATTCAAAGTCATATTTAGATTTAAATACAACTTTAGTTTCGGATAGCAAGTGTAAGAAAGCCTCAGCTGTTTACTCAGCCTTCTTTCATGAGCCTAAGAACATCCCTGTTAATGAAGATCCATTTTCAAGGTAAGACAATGTTGATCCCTCTTTAAGTAGTCTATGTTTGGTTATAACACTTGTAATTGAAGTCCTGTAATTCATCCTTCAGATAGATCGCATCGCTCATAATAGTTATAGTTGTGATTAATAGAATAGTTATAGTAATAGTATAGTTATGATTATAGCTCATTAATAGAATAGTTCCAATGCAAGGAACAAGCTTAATCTCGGTATTGCTTCTCGCAAAACTTTTTTAATTCCCTTACAATTTTGCAGGGATACAATATGCTGGCAATACAGCAGATTGTCAGAATACAAATCATATTTTTTTTGTAATTGTTGTAATTGTTTTAAAATTCTCTAAAAAAAATCCAATTTTTTGAATAGGTAAAAATCGAAGACAATTAAGTGAACATTCAAAATGACCGAGCTTGTCGGCATAAGTGAGAGACATGAGTAACAACATAAAGTCACAATAAGATTGAAATTCGAATATATGTAATCTGCGAAAATTCAAAATTCACGATACTTTTTGAACACACCTTGTACTTTATTTTCCCCTTTATTTATGCTTTTCTTATTATTTTGCTGTGAAAAAATGTGTTTAGTTTTCAAATAAACACTATTTTTTGTTAACAAAAAGTATATTATTTTAAAAAATGTATTTTATTATTGTTATAATTTAAGAAAGAAGATCAGTTTTCATTTCAACAATGATTTTTTCCTCACCTTCAAATCAAGTTTTAAATTTATATTTTAGTTTTTTTTGTCTTTACTTTTAATTAAATTTAAATCTTTATTATTTAAATTTATGACATTGCAGGAAGAACATAGAGTTCCACACGCGAGAGTGGATAGACGAGAGGGAGTATGAGTTGCTCAACTGGCTCAATGCTTTAATGACGCCACCTGTTGAATGGGAAGGAATATCACAGTTAACTATTGAGTCAGACGCCATAGCTAAGATGTGGCACGAAGCAGCTAGGTCTAAAGTACTTCTACTCCCTCCTTCCAAGGAAAACTTAGCTTCCCAGTAAGTGTTTTTAATTTATCTGCTTACTTTATAAATTTTGCCTTTTGTCATGGAATTAAAAATAATATGTCATTCCATAAAATTTAAACTAATGCTAATAATGAGATGAAACTTAGCACATATGTTAGTCTTATACATGGCTACAAGCGTGCCAAATTTCAATCGGATCACATCAATTTCCACATTTTATGATTTTCAAAATTTTTGCTAAGTCATCATTGCGGGTTTAAAAAAACCCGGAATGACATATTATTTTTATTTATAATATAACAATATAAATATGTTATTATTTTTGGAAAAAGCACAACTACAACGGTAGACTGAATTTTATACAAAATTTCAACTCTCGAGCATAAATACACTAGAAGCTACAATGATAATAGACACACAGACAACTTTGAGAAATCCCACTCTGGAGGCCTTTCAAACACCTGAATCGGATAATGCCGGTTTAACCCCGGTTTCGATTTTTTTTGCATACAAAATACTCCTTTATACGTACGGTATAAATGTGGAAAAGTAAAAATGTTTATTTAGGTCCGTATTTACCTACCTATTTTAAACTGTGGTTTAAGAAGGATTATATTTAAACTAAATTAAATCCAGCTTAGTTAATACCGATGGAAGTTTAATGTTTAGATTGCTTTAGACTAAAGTACGATTTGGTGAAATGGGCCTTAAGTGTCCTGCTCCTTAATGAAGAATAATGGGGCATGAAGCTAAGGATTCCAATCCAAGTTGCTCGTAAATTATGCTTAACCTTAAATTAAGCTGGGTTTAGGGCACTCAATAGATTATGTAACAAGAGGCTCCAAACCTTTACTATCGTGGTGGCAGGCCTGGATGATAACAGTTACACTACTGGAAAAACCCCACCTGAATAACAATGGGTTAGTGATAATTATGTTTGTTTAGATCTTTAAAAGAGTCTCGGCGAATGAATAATATAAGAAAAGCTGCAAGTCATCTATTCAGCTCCCAGGAAGTGAGACATGTGCATGATTGGATCAAAGCTCAGATCAGTAAGAAGACATTTGATGTTAAAAACGATGTTGACCTCGGCAAGAATCAGGGTATGCTATTAAATAATGCTTCTAATAAAAAGACATTAACTTTCTCCGCCTTTGCACTCATTTAGTAAAGTTAAAATATTAATTTAAAGTTTATTCCTGTCGTTCCATAATTTTTCTCCTTGTATGCAAACTCATAAAAATTGTGTTATTTTGTGTAAGGTTTTTATCTATAAAACCATAGTGTTCCTATGGAACACAATGACTTTCAAATGCTTCAGATTGAAATTAAGCTTTGTAAAAATTACTCTAAAGCCTTCATAGGTCATAGGTCTAAGGCCTTCGTAAAGCCAAGAGGCCATAGGTCGCTTGATAGTTAAATAATAATAATACTTTTGACTTTTGTATACTTGTTTATATTAATAATGAAACATTGAAAAAAGCCTTGTTCGCTTGCAAGATTGTGGTTATTAAATACTAACTTCACTTGCTAAGTATCTAAAGTACATTACATTGATCTTTATCATGAGGGTTTTAATCCAGCCAGGGAGCCTTAAAATGAGGTTATCTCTTGTACTGTACACTCAGGAGGTCTTGAAGTAAAGGCCGGCCATCCCAGCCAGGGTTTTATGTGGTTTTCTTGGCTGCTAATTCACAAATGTGGGGTTGGTTCCTGTTGCGTCTGAGACAAGTTTGGATCCATGATTTTGTTGTCTTCTGCTCACGAAAACTCAAGTTTTTGCGGGCTGATGGAGTTGAAGGTTGGAAAAATATACTGAGCTGACGTATGTCCAAAAAACTTAGTGAAAGTGAAGCCAGATCACGAGTAGGAACGAAGTGCCCGGTTCTTGAATACTGACGCTTTCTAGTAGCACTGCTGAACGTTGACTTTCAAGTCAGGGCTAAAGAATGTATTTGGTCTCTACAAGAATGTATCTTGTACGGTCTCGCCTTGAACAACACGCCCCAACAACAACAGTAAATTTTAACAATTAATTAAAAATAATTGGAACATTTAAAAAAAAAATTGTAAATGCTATTATTCATTAAATGTAATAGAAGCATGTAGTATGGCAAGCATGCATCTTCTTCATTAGCCATGTATCTAGTACTAGTTGAGTCTATGCTTAACTATTACTTTTAAAAAGATGTTTTAGTTGCTATTATTTGAATGTTGGTTGCAGGTAGTAAAGTTCTGATAGTTCAGATGTTGATGAGGTACAACCCACTGTGGCTTTGCGTGGGACTGGAGGCAATCTACAAGACTCAGATCAACCTGCAGTCCATACAGGATTACAAAACCATCATTGTCTTCCTACTAAGGAATCTACTAAATAATGAAATTGTTGAAAAGAAAGTCGCCTCAAAGAAAAATTACAAAATTAAAATGGAAAATTGGAGGGTGAGTTTTTCCATCAGTTATTTATTATAACTCTGCACAAATAAGCTGTATTGACATGTACCAAGGGGGAAGGAATAATAACACAGTAAAGAATAGCACTCTTGTGGAAGGAAATTACTCTATGTAATTCACTGTTAACGTAGGTATAGGTGTAGATAATATAGGTATTCAATGTAGTTAATATAGGTATTCATTGTAGTATTGTCCTAGAGACCAATGGCTGCCAACCTAACAAATCTAGATTATAATATTTACTAAATTAAAACTTATTTAACTTATAACAAATCTGTGTTGAGGAAATTATTCAATGTACTTTAAACTTTTCTATCAAAAAAGTTAATAGAAAAAAAACTAAACTAGTAAATAGAAAAAAAAACTTTTCTATTTACAATTTTTTTTATTACATTTGCATCTTTATTTAGTTTTTATGAATATTTCATTTGTGATTTGTTTACTTTTTATAGAACGTCTTTAAAAATATATTTTGACAATACTTAAATTGGGTTTGCTAGGTTGGTTTTCTAGGTTAAGTTTTCTGTTATGAGTAATGCTCTTGCTTTTAAGTTCTAGGTAAAATAATGAAGACTTCAGTCTTATTGAAAGTTTCTGCTTTATTATATGCAACAGATATTACATATCTGGCCAACAATAATCCAGAGGCCTCTTGTTTTAACACTAAAGATGCCTGGCTTTGCCCAGCGAAATGTCTCTTAATGTAAATAAAACAGAAAATTTCAATAGAACTGAAGATTTCATTATTTTACCTAGAATTCCATTCTTAATAGTCCAATAATGAATTGTCTGTTATTAATTGTTATCAATGTTTGTTATTCTAAGGTGCTGTTGAACAGGAGATCTATTATGTTGTTTTGGTCGTGTAATTTATCATCCATAGCTATAGGCTGTGGATGTCCTTCATTAGAATGTCCTTTAATTATAAAGCCATTTTTCCTGAAACAGAGTAATTCCAAAACAAGTAGTTCCAACTAAAAATTAGAAAATGTTTTTAATCAAGGACTCTGACTTGGTTGATGATCAGTGTAGAAAATGTTAAATAGCTTCTAATGCAATCCAGTATATTACAAGCGAATGCAGTTTGCTTGGTTGGTTCTAATAATGAGCTTTCCTATCTAGCTTCATCTCATCAAGATTGTAAAGAGCTAAGTATCAGTGGGGTGTACCAGGTTGACTTTTTTATTCAAAATTTATGTTTCTGTTTTATTGTTTTGTTTAGGCTGAAATGAATGGTTACGTGGTGGAGAAGTTCCTCATGTTGGTTTACCTCCTGGATAAAGCCAAGTCCCAACGACTCATTCCATTTGATCCGTGCCTATTTCTTAAGAACTCTCCTGTCAAGGTTAATATTTTTATTTAATTACTTTTTTTATAGATTAGCAGCAGTTTTTTATAGAGTGTAAGCAAAATTTTATTATAAAATGGCACTTAAAATTGCAAAGTCTATTCTGTGTGGAAAATTTATTTAATGAGCGCAACTTCAAAATTTAAAAACTTTGAATTTAAAATTGTGTTTTATCAAGGCGTCATTATCTTAAGGTTGTTGGCATACTGAATCAATTGGGACCGGTTTCAGCTCAATCAGACCATGCTTAGAACAAAAATAGTGGGTATATTTTTCTCGTATCTATGTGGATGACCTTATATCAGGTAATGATTATTGCACTTATCTGGATTGCAATAATGACTATATGTTCGATTCAGTTATATTATTTATATAGTGATGGGAAATCCTAAATTTATGATGAAAAGTCTCTAAAAATGGAAAATAATTCATTTGTTGAGCTTGAACTGCTTTTACCCAGTAGTTACTTTCAATAACCCATGTATAAAAATTTTGTTGAAGTGTTGTTAATTTTCTAATATTAGTAATAATGGATACACATTATAACAATAATAATTTTTATTCCTTCCAGTTCAATGTCTCTACGTTGTCTATGGAGATCAAAAAATCTTATTTTCAATAAGACATACTAATTTCAATATACTCGCACTAAATAAAACTTTTTAAAAGTAAAAGACTTTTTTTCGGAGAAAGGGCTTTACCACTCAATTGAATTGATGATGTGAAAGTTAAGTAAAAGTTTCTGGAAGGAGTTTAAAACATTTAGCAGTCATGTAGAGTGGTAAACAGATGGTCAATGCAAGTCAATAAGCAGGGTAGTCCAGTTTGTTGCAGTGTCTGATGTAGGATTGCGAAGTAATAATGAAGTATATACTACAGAGTTCTTTTTAAAATTAAGCATCTCGAAAAAAATCCCTAAGTATTCTTAACAAATATAATTTTTTATTAAATGCTATTTTGTTTTTTATTTTGCAGGCAAGTGAAGAACTTCTTGATGAATTCATCAGAGAATTCATGAAGTGCACCGGTGGGATGAAGAATAATATGAAGAGGATTGGTTACGTTCTTGTTTACAGTCAGACTTGTTTGGATGAGTTTGATTTCTCAGTTAAAACTCGGTTAGACTTGCGTGATGGTATCAGACTCACCAAGGCTGTACAGATTATCTTGAAGAGGGACGATTTAATGAAAAGTTTGAGAGCACCTGCTGTTTCAATACTTCAGAAAGTCAATAACGTCCAAGTAGCCATAAACGCTTTAACTAACGAAGGTTTCACAATTATCGGTGATATTACTGCTAGAGACATTGTTAACGGCCACCGTGAAAAAATACTTTCACTTTTATGGCAAATTTTAAATAAATTTATTAAAATGCGCTACGAAGTCGCGGCTACTAAGATACAATTGTGTTGGAAAAAGAGGTCACTTTATATAGAAATCAACAAGCGTATCAGATATAAAAATGAATTGAAAAGACACAACGCTTGTGTTGCAATACAGAAATACTGGAGGGGGTACATCACCAGGCACTGGTTTCATAATAATAAAGATAAATTAAAACAACAGATTGAAGCGAGAAGGGAATATTTTGAAAATATTAATAGGAACGCAATTATAATACAGGGATGGTATAGGAGGCTCTCCTCAGCTAGACAGTGCAGAAATGAATTTTTAATTAAAAGACAAAGTATTATTACTATACAGAAATGCTTCAGATCTTATAGAGTGACCAAACTAGCTAGACAACAATTTTTGACTAAAAAATCTAACGCAATAAAAATCCAAAAGTGGTACAAATCATTTAAACAAATGAAAATCCAAAGAGAAAGATTTGTCAAGTTAAAATCAGCTGCTATTTTGGTACAAAATAAATTTAGAGCCAATCGGCAAATGAAATTAGATTGTAATTATTATTTAACTTTAAGAAAATCAGTTATTAAAGTCCAAAGATATTATAAAGCTAAATTAATAATGAAGAATGAACGTAGGAATTTTATTTTAAAGAAAAATAGTGCTGTTTTAATACAAAGGACTTACAGAGGATATAAACTTATGAAACAACTTAAAAATGAGTTTATAAACAAAAGAACTTCTGCTGTTAAAATTCAACACTGGTTTAGAAGCTATCAATTGATGAAAATTGACAGAAATAATTATCTATCTATTAAAAAGTCAGCTGTTTTGATTCAAAGTAAATTTAGAGCCTACTTGCTTATGAAGGAGAATAAAAATAAATTTTTAGTTATTAAATCATCGACTTGTAAGATACAAGTTTGGTGGAGGTCTTATATTTTAATGAAGAAACAAAGAAGTTATTATTTGAACTTAAAAAAATCAGTTGTTGTTATTCAACAAAGATATAGGAGCAATATGATTATGAAAGGAAATAGGCGTGAGTTTTTGTTGATGAAAAATTCAGCGGTTCAAATACAGAATTGGTTCAGAAGTTGTCAGCTGATGCAGACTCACAGGTTGAAATATTTAAGTATGAAAAGATCGGCTGTTGTGATCCAACAAACTTATAGAGGTTACCTGACCATGAAAACTTGTCGTAAACAATACCTTGAGCTGAAAACTTCTATTTGTAAAATTCAAATTTGGTTTAGATCTTATTTACAAATGAAAAAAGAAAGAAATAATTATGTACTCGTTAAAAATTCAGCGATTGTTATTCAAAATCATTATAGGAATTATTTGAAATCAAAAGAAATTAGATCACAGTATTTGTTAATTAGAGAGTCTACTATCAAAATTCAAAATTGGTTTAGAGCTTGCCATGCGATGAAAAAAGATCAGAAAAATTATATAAAAATGAGAAAAGCAGCTGTTTCAATTCAAAATTGGTTTAGAGCTTGCCAAGCAATGAAAAAAGAGCAGAAAAATTATACCAAAATGAGAAAAGCAGCTGTATCAATTCAAAATTGGTTTAAAGCTTGCCAAGCGATGAAAAAAGATCAGAAAAATTATATCAAAATAAGAAAAGCAGCTGTTTCAATTCAAAATTGGTTTAGAGCTTGCCAAGCAATGAAAAAAGAACAGAAAAATTATACCAAAATGAAAAAAGCAGCTGTATCAATTCAAAATGTTTTTAGAAGTTATTGTGAAATGAAGAAATGCAGATTAAATTACCTAACAAAGAAAACGTCTTCTATTAAAATTCAAAATTGGTTTAGAACTACTCAGTTGATGAGAAAGGAAAGGGATTATTACTTAAGATTGAGAAAAGCCGCTGTTTTAATTCAGACTAAGTTTAGAAGTAACTGTGAGATGAAAAAATGCGTTAATAAGTTTTCATTGATGAAAAAATCAGCAATTAGAATTCAAAATTGGTACAGAGCTACGAGTTTGATGAAAAATGATAGAAATAACTTCCTACTTATTAAACAATCAACTTCAGTTATTCAGAAATATTATAAAAATTATTTACTAGCTAAAGAAATCAGAAAGAGATTTTTACTTGAAAAATCATCGGCTGTGAAAATACAAAATTGGATTAGAGCTTGTCAGTTGATGAAACGAGATCGCCAAACTTATTTAAAACTAAGAAATTCAGTTGTATTTATACAAAATGTATTTAGAAGTTACTCTATGATGAAGGAATGTAGACATAGTTATTTGACTAAGAGAAAATTTGCTATTAAAATACAAAATTGGTTTAAAGCTTGCATATTGATGAGGAAAGAACGGAATAATTATTTAAGATTGAGGGGATCCACTATTTTTATTCAAAATGTGTTTCGAAGTTATTTAGAAATGAAGAGAATCAAAACTTCTTATTTAAAAATGAAATGTTCTGCTATTAAAATTCAAAATTGGTTTAGAACTTGTAGATTGATGAAAGAAGAACGGAAAAATTATTTGGTCATAAGGGAGTCGGTTATTGTTATTCAAAATGCATTCAGAGGTTATTGTGAATCAAAACGTTGCAAATTTGACTATTTAAATATAAGAAACTCCGCAATTAAAATACAAAACTGGTATAGAGCTTGTCAGTTGATGAAAAAAGAGAGACATCGATACTTAGTCATTAAAAAATCTACAATTATTATACAGAAATATTATAGAAATTATTTTACTACTAAACAGATAAGATCCAAATTTTTACTTACAAAGTCGTGCGCTGTTAAAATCCAGTGTTGGTACAGAGCTTGTAAATTAATGAAAAAAGAAAGAAAACATTATATTAATATGAAAAAATCTGTTGAAATCATACAAAATAGATTTAGAGGATATTTAGCTATGAAAAGACAGAGTTGTGAGTATCAACGTATTAAGTCTTCTGCTGTTAAAATCCAAATTTGGTATAAATCTTGTGTTCTTATGAAACAACAAAGATTAGAGTTTGTTGTTGTTAAGAACTCTGTGGTTTCGATACAGAAAACGTTGAGAAGTTATTTGAAAATGAAGAGGGAAAGAGGTGCATTTTTATTGAAAAGAGATTCTGCTGTTAAAATTCAAAATTTTATTAGATCATGGATAATGATGAAGCAACAAAGAAATGAGTATTTAAAAATGAAGAAATCGGCAATTATTATTCAAAAGGCTTTTAGAAGTTATCAACTAATGAAAACATGTCATCAAGAATACTTAGCTAAGAAATCTTCTGCTACGAGAGTGCAAATCTGGTTTAGGTCTTATTTATTGATGAGAAAAGAAAAAGCTAACTACTCACTCAAAAAGCAATCTGCTTTAGTGATACAAAGAAAATTTAGAAATTATTTATTGATGAAAGAAACGAGAAAATCATTTTTGATGAAAAAATCGTCAGTTATTAAAATACAAAATTGGTACAGAGCTAGTCATTTGATGAAAATGGAAAGGGAACAGTTTTTGTTTATTAAAAACTCGTCTTTAACAATTCAAAAATATTATAGGAATTATTTGATTACTAAAGGAATCAGAAAGCAGTATTTACTTGAAAAATCCTCAGTTATAAAAATACAGAACTGGTTTAGAGCTTGTTTATTAAAAAGACAAGAAAGAGATAATTATGTAAATTTAAGAAAATCTGTTATTTTAATTCAAAGTTATTTTAGAGGATATCGCAAAATGAAGGAATGTAAATGTCAATATTTATTAATAAAATCATCAATTATTAAAATACAGAATTGGTATCGTTCTTATAAATTAGTGGAAATGGCAAGAAATCAGTTGAACCAATTGAAATATGCCAAATATCAATTAGAAGCGAACAAAAATAAAAAATTAATAACTTCTGTAGTGAAAATACAAAGATGGTACAAATCAGTACTTCTAATGAGAAAGGAAAGAAATCATTACTTAACAATGAAAAATTCAGTCAAGTTATTGGAGGAAAAAATGAAAGGGTATTTGTTAATGAAGAGGTGCCAGAGTGATTTTAATAAAACACGAAGTAGCTGTATTATTATTCAAAGATGGTATAGGGGCGTGAGAATGATGCAGCAAGACAGAATGAGGTATAATAAGTTGAAACAATCTATTATTCTAATACAGAGAAAGATAAGAGAAAAACAAGAGAAAGATAGAGAAGAACGGCTGAGGAAAGAGAAACAAAACCAGGCTTCTTTTAAAATTCAGGTAAATGTTTTTAGTAATTTACTCTAGTATTGTGATTATTTGTTTGAAAAATACTCAAATAATGATAAGCTTATGTTGCCACGATAATTAGTTATAATTACAATTCCTTAATTATGGAGTTAAAATGTTTGATCACTTTGTAATATGTGATTTTTATTGATGAATTTTAAAAAAAGCATGCCAATGTGGTTGTTGGCTTGAAAACAGAAGGATAACATATAACCATGACCACAAATGAATCCCTCCTTAAGAGTATTGAGCTTACTCATCAACTCGTCCTGAAATCTATAATTAATCCCAGTCTAAAAAAACCATTCCTATTCATTATTTTCCTCTTCAACTGTCATTTTTATGCATCTATTCATTTGTTTTTTTTTTATTATTATATTTTTTATCGTACATTATTAATTATTTTTTATATTTTGACTATTTACCTATTTAACTTTATTTTTGTAAGAATGTTACTGAGTCACAAAAAAATGATCACTGATGTTACTGAGATCACCCCACTCCGTTTCTTTCTACACCTAAATCCCCTCTTAAAACCATTAAATCCTACCCCCTGATTTTCTTGGCTTCAGTCTTTCTTCACCCATCCTAAATATTGTGGCATGTTTAATTTGCTCATCTGGCTTACAATAAGTTTATTATTTTGGTATTTTTAATTTTATTTACGTTTTCTATATTATTTCTGTAAAAGTTATTATACATTTATTTATTTATTGATTTATTTAAACTGGCGAAATTGAGACAAAAGTCTCCTCTTCCATTCCGCCAGCACTCAAACAATACAATTGATTTATAGTACAATACAACTTACATTAATCTAACTTAAAACATGCGGCTCTTATAATTTATTTATGTATAAAAATTTTATACATTATAATATATATATTATATATATATATATATATATATTATATATATATAATATTATGTCAACTATTCATGTCTTGCAGAATTTAGTAGAATCGAATGATATACATATAGGTATAAAAGGTTTATATTTGACACTTTTTATGGCTTACAATAAGTTTTGACAGAGAGGTCAAAATAAAACTTGGTACAAAAGTTTATCACATTTTCTACAAACTGTAAAAAAGACACATTTACATAAAAAATTTTATGTAAATAAAAATTCTAAAGGACTCAAGTCTTCATTAATTAACCTAGAATGTAAAAAAGACTACTGTCTATTCTATTTAGTTTTTTGTTAATAAAAATTTGATGACATCAAACCTACTTAATGGTCATCAAAATTTTGAAGTTTAGCTAGATGTTATTATTGGTTATTTATACTTTTTGATGAGTTGAATGTGTTAATTGTTGGAGACCAGCTCAATCAGATCAAACTAGCGCTCCTGTTAACTGGCTACGGAAGTAACCTTTTCTTGTTTAAAATATATCCTAGGAACCTCTTTCTTTATATATGTATTCTTAGGTTTTTGTTTTGTTCTTCTCAGGCTGCGTGGAAAGGCTATAAAGTGAGGAATCGGTTCAGAAATATATTGGCAGACATGAAGGAAAATAGAATACAAGAAGCAACTTGTAACTCTCAGCCTCTTAGAGAGAAGTACGCTGATATTTTGAAATTACTTAGAACTACAAGGGGCAGTCTATCTGAAAAACGATTCATACTTATCACATTCAGTAAGTTTATATGATTTTTTTTTATCATAAATAAAACATTTCTTTGTTTCCCAAGTAAGTACATAACATTACATGTTAAATCTTAGAGTCAATATCATAAATAAATTTGACCAAACAGTTATGACATACAATAATATATAATTAACATTTTATATACTCTTACATTAAATTCTTGTATATTTATACTCTAACATTTAATCAATTTTTATTTAAATGAGAAATTTTTACTCTTTTCCTAAAACCATTTTTTATGAGAAAAATCTTTTAAATCTTTTGCCAAAGAGTGATTTAATCAACTCCTGAGTATTTAAATATTTTAAATTGAATAAATAAAATTGATTTATAATTTTTAAGTTTTATTTTTTTAATTATTAAATGTTTTATAGTTACGGATATTCCTACTTTTTCATATAATTATACTGTAACATACGGCTATGGTCAATTGACAACTTGGGATAATAGTGTTGAGGAACCAATGAGGTTGACCTAATATGAAATTGTGGGTGTGGTTTAACATCCTCATTGGCATCTTCACATTATTTTCCCACACTAAAGAACTTGAAGAAGTAGTTAATTATTTATTGTTAATGCTAAGTATTTAGCAAATATTTAATTCATAAATATCAGGAATAATTTAAACTCATACTACTGTATATAATTATGCATAATATTTTTATTTCAGGGCTTTGCCCTGTGTCAAATTCGGTTGAGTACAACTTTATTAAGTTGGTTAGTAAAATAGTCCTTGGATATTTAGTGTATGCTAAATATATATGCATTAATATATTTTTGGTCAAGTTTTAATGTAAGCACTTTATTTTTATATTTTATTATTTTTTTAATTAAATTATTTATTTTAATAATATGGTATTTCTATTCGTGTTGGACACAAAGATTGCAAGAGATTTCTGGGGTATAATTGGTCCCCACCAATAATTCATGGCGGAATCACAATACTACCATCTATGTCAAAATTAATTGCCCTAGTTAGAGTAGAGGCGCTGGCTTTTACTAATGAAGTTATGCATTACTAGTGATTTAACAAACTTTTAGAGATTGATGTCACCTTTTTGAATAAATATTCGTTTAAACTCATTTATTTTTTATTTTCATCAAAAGAATGATTATTCAGTGTTGCCAAGTTTAGAACTAGGAAACTTGTTGCCTTTAAAAGTGTTGGCAATGCTGCCATTTCCTTTACTCAAATACGATGGTGGACATTGAAATCTAAGGGTGTGATCAGTTAAATCTGAATAGGTCAGTGCCATGATGGCTATTTTACCCCTGTCACCGAAGTGACCAGAGTTAAGTTGGCAAACTCTTTTTGATCTCTTCTTAAGATCAGTGATAGGTAACCTCAAGGTTTCTGGTATAACCTTTTAACAACATGCTTGCCTTTGTTTACGCTTTGTTATTCTCGTCATTACTTTTAAAATCTTGCTTCTGTCTTGTGTTGATGTTTATGAATACTACTTAAGCGATAGGTCTACAACTCCAGGCTTCATTCTATCTCATTATTGCTAAATTTGATGAATCACCTGAAAGTAACTAACAGCAACGTATTGTAACGTTAAAATAAATACGTTTCTTTCAAGTATGCAAAAAAAGAAGCCAAAACAAACAAAAATAGGTAAAATTGACCAAAATGTTGGTAGAACTGAGTCAAGTATCTGAGTCGGCAAAAAAGAAGCCAAAACAAAAAAATAGGTAAAACTGACAAAAATGTTTGTAGATCTGAGTCAAGTAACCATCTTTGAACAGCAATTCCACCTTGATTTTGGAGATGTGCCCACTGAGTAACTCCGCCTACTAACCAGAAACAACATGCTGAAAACAGCCCATGGTCAGACCGGTCTGATTGGTCAATATTGGCAGACCTACCCTATTAGATATACTATATTTATATTAGTTTTAAACTCTAAATATATTATATTGTATAATATTTATTGTATCTATATTATATAATATCACTATGAAAAATACAAATTATACATGATGTAATATGTTGTTGCAGACAGACTAACTAGATTGTCCCGAGAACTAAGTATAGATCTATGTAGCTGCAGAGAGTTCCACATCATGCTATGGAATACTTTCAGTTCAGCCAACAGAGCCCCTCATTACTATGATATATGCGACCTCGGTCTGAGTATCACTTTAAATTTAGTTAAAGCTAGCCCTAAACAACTTTTCAAGGTAAATTTAAAATTTATTTATATGTATACATAAATGTACTTTGGTGCCCGAATATTGTTGTAAATAATGATTTAGTTAACCTCTCTACATTAGACATGAGGTCAACTTAACGCAATATGAACTAGGTTTAACACGTAGATAGTCTGAAAGTGGAACCTCGTAAGTCATATTTTTAGTTGACCTCACTACTAACAACTACAAAATTAGTTGTGAGGTCAACTTAATGCATTACTAACAGGGAGGGTCCAGTTTATTGTTCTGTATCAGCACCTGTTTTTAAAGATTTGTAAAAAGGAAGTCACTTGTGCTTCCATTTTTCACTGCTATTTTAGTGAAATTACCAGTGCTAGTAAAGTGTCAAAGGTAAAAGAAGAGTGGAGTCGATAATCTTGCCTTATAGGGTTTAGTTATGTATGATTACTAACTAGGTTAATCACATTGATGGCCTAAAAGTAGAACCTTGTAAGTGATGTTTTCAGTTGACCTTACAACTATCAATTAAAACATTAGTTGCAAGGTCAACTTTAAGCATTACAACTAGGTTAATCACATCGATTGCCTAAAAGTGGAACCTAAAAGGGATGTTTTAGTTGACCTCACTACTAACAATTAAAACATTAGTTGCAAGGTCAACCTAAAGCATTACAACTAGGTTAATCACATCGATTGCCTAAAAATGGAACCTTGTATGTGATGTTTTCAGTTGACCTCACAACTATCAATTAAAACATTAGTTTTGAAGTCAACTTATCATTACTTAATAGGTTAAATTACAGGGAGGCTCAGAGGCCAAAATGCGGTTGAAAGCTTCTTGTTTTCTATTCAATGCTCACATAGGTACAATTCAAATAATAAAAACTTACTTCTGTCAATGATTCAACATTTATGTAATCTATTAGATTATCTTATGCCAATTCCTATAATGTAGTTTTATTTATTAAATAGTGCTTTGTGCTTAAAGTTTGATCTTTTTAATTAATTTTTATATTAGGGCTTCATACTTTGCTTTATCGCCTTTGAAAGCATAACATTGTCTAAAGCTTGCCCTTTGTTGTAGTGGAATTAACCTATTGATTTAGGATGGTTGAGGGTCTAAGACACTTATAGCCATAGTTCATATCCTAATCCTACATAGTTTGATTTGAAAAAGTGGTTCTATCACTCCTTTGGATCTGCAAAATTGCCCCTTACGCACCATGTTTTAGCAATTGAAAAACAGAAGAGGCAATTAATTATTCTTGGCATTTAAAAAAAAAATAATAATAACTCCTCTAGGTAAGTATAAAATTTTTGGTGGTAAAAATTTCACTTTTCTGTTGAACTAAAACTTGCTATTTGCTTTCAACTTGCAGATGATGAGTGAATTAAACGGCTGTGAAATATTGTTCTCATTAATGTCTAAATTCATCTCCATAAAGCCAGATCTATTTGGAAAATGTGCCACAATCTTTTGGATCCTTATCAAGCAACCAACTATTGCTCTGGTAAATATTATGTTTATTTTAGCAAATATAGTTATGGAGTCCAATTAATCGGTAATATTAATTAATAAGTCTTATATGCTTATACCATATTATTATTATTAGATTTTGATGGTAGGTATAAAACCCATGCACTACGACTTTAAGTCTTTTGTACAAATACCCTTGTGTTCACTTTTTACAGAAGATCTTTTCTCTTGATCAGCTCTAGGATTTTTGTCACTAAGTCCTCATCAGGGATTTCAACTCTTTTTAAGGTAGCTTTCCCAAATAACATAAATCTCTTATATGCAAGGGCTTCACATTCAAATATGATGTGTGTTGCTGATTCAGAGGATAGTCCACAAAGCCTACAGACAGGCTCTTCTAAGTATACCCTAAGTATACTTAGAAGCCTATCTAAGTAGGCTTCTTCTTATACCCTAAGTCTCTTATCTTATAAAATTAGTTATATACATGGCCAGCTTTCAGTCTCAACAGATCATCATTGGAGCTGACGACATATAAAGAAAGTCGAAGTAGTAAGGGCTTGGATCATCCAACAGTTTGAAATCAATAATTAAATTTATTTGTTTATCAGTAAAGAGACCTTTTACTTTTCTTTATTTATACTGTAGGTATATAGGAAAAGTATTGTGTTGGCATTAAAAATCCAAAACTAATATTTAAACTGAATTATCAATTTCAAGTGTTTTTAAGACCTCCTGAGTGGTTTTTCTAATTTTCTGTCTGTATTTGTATGTGTGTCTATTTTTATCATAGCTCCCAGTGTGTTTATGATTAAGAGTTTAAACTTAGTACAAAAATCAATCTTTGTCCTTAGGAATCTAGTTGTGCTTTCCAGGAAATAATTTTTATGACTTCATTAACTGTTAGTAATGACTCTGTAAAAATTTAAAAAAAAAATATTAAACATAAAAAATCTTTTTGTCTATTTGAAATTTTGTACGAATAAACTATGATACATCACTGTGATGTGATGTATTAGTAATACACACACACAACACACACACACACACATATATATATATATATATATATATAATATATTATATATATATATATATATATATATATATATATATATATATGTATTATATATTATTTTGATAGTTAAATAATATTAGCTGTTTAATGAAATGTTTAATCTAAAATATAATTAAACACAAAATGAAAATGACTTATTCTTGGTGAAGCCAAGCATGGTAATAAAAATCATCCTCTTCCACTTTCGTTTATTATAGGTTACTCTCCTCCAGGTGCTTCCTTAACAACATCATTTCATATCTCTATCCCATTGTTTTTTTGGTTTTCTTCTTTTTTCTTTTGTTTTCTATTTAAAAATGTAGCTATGTATTTGTCTTTTTTTTTGCAGGCATTGATTAAAAACGACTTGTTTATTAACAGACTTAAGAGATTTTTAAGTTTAACCAAAGAAAGTAGCAAAACTCATCGAGTGAGTTTGAAGAGAAGTCAGAGTCTGGTGCGCTTGCCTCTTGTTCAAGGTGACGGAGGTTACGGAGGCAAAGTCAATAAAACCGAGTTCCAGGACAATGTATTCGCCATTGAGACTATTATAAGTGACCTTAACAAATATATGAACTGTAGACCTAGATAACTTTTTAGCTTTAAATGACATGGCATTTATCCTGTATCACTATTTTTTTAAACTAAGAAATAATAAACTATGATATTTTTTTACTATTTATGCGTCGTTATTTAAATTTTGAAAAATTACTTATTAATTAATTTAAAGGCTTGAGAAAATTAAGACTATCACACCTACTACCTGAGGTAAATTAGTTAAAAAAACTTTAAAAAAGTATGCAAACATAATGACATTGCAATTACTTATCTACCTTTTATTAATTATTCAACATTTAATCCATTGGACCGGGGTGGACAGCCCCCTAAAGCTTACTTTACCTAAAATTAAGTGAGACTCATTTAAATATATATTCCTAGCACTTAGCTTCTAATCATCTTTAAACCAGTTGTTTTTAACAAATTATGAGCAAAATTATTTGGCTTTAATCCACTTGCTTTGTTGCTTTCAGATAATAACATCTTAAAGGCAGGTAATAGTCCCATTATAATAGTCAGACACGAAAAACAAGTCAACCTAGTGGAGTAACCTTAGAATAATACTATATATAGAAGGAGCACTACTGATAACACGAAAGTCGGTTCACTGGTGCACCTAAGTAATGCTGCCACCCTAACAATATACAATTTTCTAAAAAAAAGTTGGCAATACTTCCGTTTGCTGAATTATTATGGTCTATTATTAATTAATTATTGATTACTCATAAATTACTAATATAAATATCGTTGCATTACAATATTTAAAGCATTTTAAATTGTAGTTTAGCATATTTATTAAAATTATATATAATAAGTAGTCCTTGTCAACTAAATGTAGATTCTTGTATTCCGTCACCCTTTTGCCATCTAAGACCAGTTTTATTAAATACTCAGCAGGTGTTTTAAGTTATTATATTTGTTCTTTACGATCTTTCTTCATTAATAGATTTTTATGATAAATATTTAAAATAATGTTTTGTTGTCAAGTTGGCAGCATTACTTAGGTGAAACAGGAATTACATTGTGTTTACGGCCCTGTGCTCCTTCTATATATAGTATTATTCTTAGGGAGTAACCCTTTGGGTTTGATATTGGCTTGGGCTCAAGTCTTTTGTGTCTGGGTTTTAGACTATGAGGTTTTATCTAGAGAAAGAAGCTGTGTGTGGGATGATAGATTAAAATCCTAACTCCTTACACATAACGCTCGCTGTGCTTCTAACAATGAAAATAGGTTACATCCAACTAAATTTCTCATCCATTATGTTGTTTCATACTTTATAACTGGTAAAATGTGATAAATTAAGAATTTTTAATTTCTTTGTCCAATTAAGTCATGCCACTTGTTTTTTAAATATATTTGTTAATTAATACTCATAATTCAATAGATTTGTTAGAGGAATGATATTAGTTTTATCTTTTGTGCTGGCTCAAAATTTTATTCCTCTTTTTATAGTTCACCTAAACTCTTTGTGTCGTTTTAAAATCATTATTACATCTTTTTCTCCATTACATAATATATGACAATTTAATAAATAGAAAAAGGACACTATAAAAATTTGAAAATAAGTAAAGACCTTTATTGGGACTTCTATTTTTAACTTAATATAACTATATTTAGAGTTATATTTTATATAATGTTTTGTATTGTATTTTAAGTTTTTTTATATAAACTTAAAACTAATATACCAAAAAAGATAACTCTAAATTGATTCACTGATTTCTGTACGGGGCTTGTAACAAAGTATATACTAACAGTAATATTGTAACAAAGTATATATTTGGACAAAAACAAAACAATTTGATTTGGCCCAACATTCAATCACTAACTCACAGATTTCAATATAAAAAGCTAAAATTTGAAACTCGTTACGAAAAAGAAAGTTTATACAAATGACATTTTTATCGACCTTTCCC
Source organism: Microvelia longipes (assembly GCA_018340805.1). NCBI lineage: Eukaryota > Metazoa > Arthropoda > Insecta > Hemiptera > Veliidae > Microvelia > Microvelia longipes. The sequence goes on along the minus strand of JACMZG010001911.1, from coordinate 55,149,013 downwards.
ATAGAGATATATTACTAGAGGGGGTATAGCCTATCTCAAAATAGTGATAGTAATTAGAGAGGTGATAGACCACCTAGCAAGTAGGCTGTGTTGTTTAGCCTTTTTTGCTGTCTTCCTTAGATAGTAGATAGTGCTCTATACCTTTTGAGTCCTAGTGCAGGTATTTTACTTCAAATCCACAGAAGAGCCTTGACTTTTTACTCTAAGTTTCTACTAGAAACGAAAAAAAAAAATAAAAACAACACGTGCCCCACTGCTAGACCAAAAACATATATATTTAATTTAAACTACTATTGAGGTTCCTAAATTTTGCCTCAACCCAGGTTCATTTAGGGTTAGGGATCTTTTACACCTGAAATTGCACAGGCTCGGAACCACCGCCTTAACGTCCCTTTCGAAGGAAGGCACATAAAATTATTTCCATCCCTCTCATGAAAATCCTAGAGGCCCCGACCATGATTGAACTCGGACTGTCTGGGTGCCAGGAGCATGTGCACCACAGACACCCCCAGCCCATCTCAAAATATCAAGAAGCTTGAAACATCTTTTTAGGGCTCCCAGGAGCTCTGTGTAACCTCATTGAAACCTTCTCTAAGAGTAAGTTACAATTATAATTAGTCAATTGTCCTCTGCTTTACATTCATTGTTTCTGTTTTGATTTTGAAACATTCTATTATTCAAGTTACTGTAATTTTGTCTTGTTTCTTTGATAGTGTTAATAGTTGAAAATATTCGAGTTACTTGTTCAATTGATTCAAAATTTAACCAATAGATCCACTCTAGTAATATATGTCTATGACCTTCCCCAACATTTATAATCAAAAGTCTTGACATCTCTAACCTTAGTACTAAATATAGAAAATAATTAATGTTTATTGTTAAAATAAAGCATGGAAAAGATTAAATACATCGAAAACTTAGCAAATTTGTTGTTTTCTCTTTATTTTGTATTTACTTTCTAATTATAATTAATAAGTTAAAAGTAACAAACATTCTCTTCTCACAGGGTTATACTTGTGAGGATTTATTTTGTGAATTGAATTAAATTTCAGGATTTTAATTAATTTGTAAAATTTTCAGTATAAAAAATTTATCATAAACTTATTGTGAAAAATAAATGCTATGCTACTTCCAGAACTGTCTTTCACCATGTTTGACAATTTAATATGATCTTGAATGACAAAGTCATATTTAGTTTAAGTTACAGTTGTTAGACTAGGAATAATGGATAAGTGAGGAATCAATTCCTTCCGTTCCATTCCAGAATCTTTCTGGCCCTGAAGTGTAGACTAATCAAATGGCTTCACTTATGATTTTAAAACTTTCAACTGATGCACACTAAAACTGTATCTGTAAATATCTTTGTTTGTAAATATCTTTATGTTTTGTATTTAATTAGTTCCAATAAATAGTTTAACTAACAAGTACTTCAAGTTAACTTTCGACTAGATTTAAATATACTTAATTAGAAAACATTTTCTCTTTTTTTATGAATTATCTATTCTTATAATTTTTGCAGCTCATTAGAAAATTTCAAAGAAAATTATACTAATGAGATTGTCGGCTTATAAACTATGGGAGTAGGGAGGGTTTTATCCCACACAGTCTCCAGATTCCTAATATGTGTGTGTGTGTAGCATTTTTTGGTAGTATACTATTTTTTTCTAATATTTGGAATCAAGAAGCCAAGCAGAATAAATGCCCCCACTACTTTAATGCCAATGGCCTCATTAGCATAATTTTCTTTAAAATATGCTGAAAATGGGTGAAAATCGAAAAACAATTGTTTGGGTATGATAATAACCCATCCCAAGTATTGCTGAACTAATTTTTATTTATTAATAGTTTTTACTAATATTTCATTTGAAATAAATAAATATTATAGAAAATTTTAGGCTTAAATTTTTTTGAAAACTAAACGTACAAAGTGACAGGAGAGCACTTCTTAATGTTTCCAAGTTCTTGGTCAGCCCATATTTATGTTGCCTTATTTTTACTATAAATTAAGATGAATTAAATCTACGGGCAATGACAAGAGGAAAGACTTCACTAAAAGACTGTGTGTTGTCAATTGGGGCCACATCACATTTAAATAAATTAGTTATCATATTTTATACGAGCAAGCGTTGTATGCACTTCTCATTTTTTATTATTAAAATTATGCACAAAAGTTGGAATGACAGGAATTATTTTTGTCATTTGGATTCAGGAAAAAGCCTACATTAGTTCATTTAATGGTTGCAAGAAGACATCAATAGTGCTTATTTGAAAATTGTACTCTTTAAAAATTTCCTTTTCTGTTTACCAACCTGTATATTTAAGTCATCTTATACTATAATAAATATCAGGGTTGCCAGGCATCCTCCTTTTCCAAGATTGTCCAGGTTTTTGGTCTCGAATCCCAGTGTCCAAAATAAACTTAAGACTCTTCATTTTCCCGGTTTTTATACAATTATTTATAACAAACATTTATTAAATTCATATGATAGTATGATTAATTTATATTTAAAAATTACTCAACAAATTATTTCTAATACTTTCTTTTTATTTAATTTTATTATGGAAGTAAAAATTTCCTGAAAAATATTTTATAAAAAAGTCTTAACATTTTTTTTTTAATTAAAACATACTTTCTTAATCATTCTATTTGTGGGTTTCTTTGTTAATTTTGATAATTTATTTTTAAAAATTAAACCTGCAGTTTTTAGTCTGGCTTCAATCACCATTACTTTCTTGTCAGTGTTCATTTTTTAATTTATGTATTAATTTTATTTTTCAAGTGTGATGCCTTTTTAATTTGTGTCTCATGTCTGCTCAATTAAAAAATATAGTTTTAAAATTTGAGAACAATGTGTACCAATTTGACAAGCAGAATTGAAAAATGTATTTGGATGTTTGCACCAACTTTGTAATTATGACTTTTAAATTCTCTAATTTTTCTGGTATTAACTCTGAAACTTAGATCTTTGATAGAAACCGTATAACATTAATTATATAAGAGAAATTTTTGAATCTAGGTACAGATATATTTATCTTTTTAGGTTATTAGCAAAATTGTAGCACTGAAGTGAATTCAAATCTTGTCATTCTTTTGACAAAGCAAGTTGCAACTCCAAAATCAATAAGTAAAGTTTGCAGGTACCCATTCCAGATTTTAGTTTTGGCGAAATGCTTTTAACCCGGATTCAATTTCTTAAATCCTGGCAACCCTAATAAAATATATGACTACTAAAAGCTTAATAATTATGACATACCATATCAAAAAGGAATAGTTTTCTTGTATGCTTTTCTGAAGTTTAAAACGTCTTATTTAAATGTTCACTGCCATAATTCTGTTTTTAATTGTTTTCTGTAATATTACCACAACTTTATTATTTACTTTTTATTGATTACATAATTATTTTTATTTGACAAAATAAGACATTTTTATAAATACTTATAAGTTCTTTCTTCTTTAGGACTGATGGTCTAATTTTTTGTATATTTATAAAAATAAGTCTTAAATATGAGAACAATTTTGATTTTGTTAAATATTTTAGTTGTGATTTGTATACAGTTTAAAATAACTAATTTAATGAAAATTTTGTACATTTTTTATCTGTAAGTAAATACTTTAAAGTTAAAAAGATAATAATTATTTAATAAATAAGTTTTTTTTATTTGTACGATCTTTTACTTTCCTTAGATTACTCCAAGGTGAGATGTTAAATACCTGCTGTTACTGTGACGGCCAGGTATGACAACTCTCATGCTGTATAAAATGTGTAGAAACTCATGTCAGCCAAGAGATAGTGTTACTGTCGCTCCCCTATACTCCCCATTATAAACCCGGACCAGTTTTCTATTGTTTCCCGCCAATAACTTTTGGTGGGCTAATATTTTAAAGAAGAAATTAATAAAAAGATACGAGAAGAGTATTAATAAAAAGGTAGATATTGTGTTTTTGTTTTGTGGGGTATTATCCCAGGTCAGTAGGTAAAGAATTTGAGAGGGGTAGAGGCTTGTTAAGAGAGAGAGGGGCTGTTGTAGGGTGGGTGATCTGCTTAGGTAGTTCACACTAAGGTTTGCTTGGTAGCATCACTAGACTGGGGGTTATAAACACATACTTATAAATTCTATGTGTTTCCTATCCCAGTGAGAGTTACCTTACCTGGTGGCGCCATTGTGACTGTTATATTTTTATAATGTTAGCTATCTAACATCTTAGTTAAAAACATTTCTAAGATGATTCTTACTGAAAAAGGAAAGAAAGGTATTGAAGAAATTGAAAGCAAAGGACACTCAAACTGAATGATAAAGGTACGATATAATCAGGCATTACACCCTATATACCATTGCCAACACTACCTTTTAAGTTGTTTCACTTTTCTGGCACGCCGCCAAGGAGAAGAAGCTGATGATTGCCTCACAGTTTGAAAAAGGCTCTTTAGTATTGACAACCTAGCAACTTTACTTTGAAACGCCAATGACCGTCTCCACCCAATATGGACATGACTTGGCGGGACAGAAAACTTGATTTCCCTACTTTTTTGGATCAAAGACTAGGCAGGGAGTTTTTTTACCACTTAAGTGGTTTTGGTAAGATTTCATGACTTTACGGCTCGTGTTTCATTTAAAAACAAAAGTAAACAAGATTCATGTTGTGGATAAGGCTGTCAAGGTATTCTATACTCCACTCTTAAGCTCTGGTTTTTGCGGCACGTACAGCATAGGAATTATAAATTTGGGATGCATTGATACAAGAATGTTAAAAAGCATCAGACTAATCCTGAAGTCCTAAAATACCAAAATCCATTCATTAGTAAAGAGTGCAGGTGTGTAAATTTATATAAAAGTACCGTTCACAAGCTTAGTTTCAAACTCAAAAAGTCCCCTCGTATCAAAATGTGTCCAGTAGTTTAGGCTGTAGGTACGTAAACATATAAAACTATTGTTCGCTAGCTTAGTTTTTCACTCTGCGTTTCGCGTAGAAATGTCGAATTTGTTATTTCATTAAGTAGGAATGCACACGAGCATGAGACGAATCTAAAAAGTTCTCACACATCAAAATCCGTTCAGTAGTTTAGGCTGTAGGTGCGTAAACATATAAAACTATTTTGCGCTAGCTTAGTTTTTCGTTTCGCGTAGAAATGTCGAATTTGATATTTCATTAAGTAGGAATGCACACGAGCATAAGACAAATCCAAAAAGTCCTTTATGTCAAAATCCGTTCAGTAGTTTAGGCTGTAGGTGCGTCAACAAAAAATGCAGGAAGGATAAGAATAGAATAAAAAGTCGTCAAAAATGCCATTTTTAAACCTCTTTTTCTGCAATTCTACTAGGCCGATTTGGATGATTTTTTTATTTTTTAACTACAAGCCACGCTTTTTAAGGTTATTATAATATTATTATGTACATATAGCCGTTGACCCGCTACAGACCCTCAAAAACCCTACATTGTTGCATAAAGTATAATATATACTGGCAGCTTTAATAGGTTTTTGACTTTTTCACTGACTAAGTGGGGTATTTTAACTTTTCTTCTTGACTTGGCGGGGCGGAACGCTGCTGCGTTTATAAATTTATACAGGGTGTGGCAAAAGTTCAGCAACACCTAAATATTATCGTTAATATTTGAGTTATCAAACTGCGGTTTGCGGTTATCTTCATCATGCGTAAAAAACTACTTTTTTGGTAGCTACCCATTTTCCCGCCATTTTGGTTGCATGTGTATTAATTCTCTACTCTCACTCTTTTTTTCTCTTTTTTTTTTTATTTCAAAAACATAGTTTGTCAATTTATTTTTATTAAATTTCTGTTTTTCTTTCTCCCATGTTTAAGGATGGACGGAAGAACTAAGATTACTTAGAGTCCATCCTATTTTACACTTTTTATTTGTGTTAATCTACTCAAAAAATTTTATAGTGTAAATAAACCATTTATTTATTTATTCATTTATTTATTTATGTCGATTTTATTCCAAAGCAAATCTTCAACAAATTTAGCAACAAATTTCAGTCAGTCCTATTACTTGTCAAGTCAGTTTTACTAGCATATTAACTATTAATCCTTGCAAGTTAAAGTAATATTTTTTCTTAATTTTGGGGATTTTAAATTTAAGCTTGAGCTTAGTCTATTATCCTCTTGATTCTTCCCGTAGGTTTTATTATCTCTGATTCTTCCCAAGATTCTCCCTGAGCTTGAGACTTTGTTTAGTTTTAGTTTAGTTAAAAGAATGATTAACTAAAATGTAGTGTTGGCACCACTGAAAAAACAAATTTTTAAAAATTGGTGGGAAAACGGCTGATAACTGTTTTTGTTTGTTTTGTTATCGTGAGTTTAATTTCGTTCGTATTTTTTTAAATATTTTTTGACTATAATGTCTGATTCAGTGGAATCTACGCCTAAATGTCCAAGATCTAAAATCCCACGGATGAGCCGCTTGAGTAATAGTCCTTTTGCAGTTCCTCCTACACCATTCCTTGAAAAAATTGGATATGGAACTGGTATGTTGTTTTCGTGGTATGTTGTCTGTTTTCTTGTTATAATAGAAAAGCGAATATTCTACCATGCGGACTGTAGGTTTTAATTTTAAAGTATAAACGTCTGTACGTTTTGTCCTTGTTTGATATTTATAGGTAGAATCAATAAGTTAGTTTACTACCATTAGCTAGTTTGTTTGTTCCTGTGTTATTCGAGAGTGAGTAGACCTCTCTTCTCTTTGCACCCCCTCCCTCAAAATGACTGTAGTGCAAAGTAATCAAAGATAATAATGACAAGACAACTCGGAGAGTCCGATTAGTAATGAATGACAGTTGACAATAATCTGTCATCCTTATCTGTTCTTATAGTACGAAATTGGCTAAAATCAGTTGACAGCGTGGGGAAATAGTGTTAAGGAACCAATAAAGTTGGCCTGATTTGAAATTGAGGGCGTGGTTTAACGTCCAGGACTAACCTCATTGGCTCCCTCGCATTATTTTCCCACGCTGTCAACTGCTTTTAGCAGTGTGTCGTACTATACCATTCCCAGATGACACCCATTTTTAAGAATCTAGTTTCACAAAACTCGCAGTAGTTTTTGAAAGGTGTGGGTTGACTTGGTTTTGATTCTACATTGGGAAACTAATGTGTTGCCAATATAGCCCGCATTCTTTAAAAAAAATACAAATCCAAACAAAGTGGGCTAATTTCGTTCTGGGTTTGTTGTGATTTCTAGATGTTGATAAGAGAAACTAATTTTATTACAACCAATGGGTCCACGATGAGAGAGTCTAAATACAGCCGACTCTTATTTTTACCCCACCTTGATTATTTGATTGGTCTCCTCATAATTAATAAAAATGCATTCTATGTTCAAATAGAATATGAATCCCATGAAATATAGTCTATTCTTTCTATGTTTTTTGTGTTCTTACTATGTTGACATTGTTTCTTATCCATTGATTGAATCTTATCCAAAATTGTTTCTTATCCATTGACCAGAAACCACTTTTAATTATAGAACAGTAGTACTTCTTAATTTTGAGTCCTGTTAATTTTACTTATTTAAGCCTCAATAGCTGTGAATTACCCGAAACTGATTTTTACCATAGTTAGTTATCCCTGCTTGCTTAGCTTTTAGCAGCTGTATCTTATATATATTTCTGAGATTTTTATTTCAAAACATTTAAAGATAGTACAACTTTGGTAAAAATACAGACATTTTTTTGTTTTTTTATATAATTTTTCTTTATGTTTCTTGTTTAAACATTTTTAAAAGTGTATTTTCTAAGGTGTTTTTACTTTATTTTATTAAATCCATCTTTGTTACTTATAGTACTTATATCTTCATCGAGTTTTTATACAAGGCCACATTCCAGTAAACTGCACACTATTTATTTTATTTTGTGTAGCTTATATTTTATCGCACAGACATAGTGGAAAAGGGAAAGCCAAACTCCACTCTCCTCTTTTCTTTTTATATGGTATTTTAAGATATTATAGCAATTAACATTTCTATATTATTATATTATAGCATACAATAAATCTAAAAACATATGTGTCTTGTATATGTTTTGAGATTTGCTATCTTTATAATAGCATGTGTGACAAAGTAAATGTTGTTTTTATTAAATATTATTATGTAAAAAACACAATTAACAATTTATTAAAATTAATTTTGATAAATATAAATTTATCAACTATTCTTAATTTGGAAAACTCGGTAGTATCAAATGATACAAATTAATTTTATTTAAACATAATTTGATATTTTAATGTTTTGTAGGAGTTAGTGTTTACCATCTTGACAGGGTCAACAATGGCTCACCTTATTCACCGTGGGCTTTGAAAAAAGTCAACAAGAGATTTGCAAACGGTGACTTTGCTCAAAGGATTAAGAAAGAAGCAGGACTGTTAAAATCATTTAATCATCCTAATATTGTTGGCTTCCGTGGTTTCACCAAAACTGAGGATGGAAGAGAAGTAAATATACTCATGTTTAAATTTTTTTTGCTACAGTAGAGGATTAGTTTAAAAATTATTTTTTTCAGTGCTTACAGCTCAGAATCTAATTGATAGTTCTTGACTGAACTTTAAACTTAGAATGCTCATAGGTCTGAGTAATCACCTTTTAAGTTTTGGAAATAATACCCGTTTGAAAATAATATTGGTTTAGTGCAACTCTAAATTTTTAAGTGCTTACAGATTGGAATCTAATCTATGGATCTTGACTAAACTCTACACTTAAATGAATCATAGGTCTTATTCACCACATTATATGTCTCAACGAAATTCCTTCACAAATAACAATAGGGGATTAGTGTAAAAAATAAGTTTTAGATACGTAAAGATCGGAATCTAATAATGCATCTTAACCTTTATACTTAGACTATTCATGGGTCAGAATTAACGTTTTTTATGACTCATTGAAATCCGTTCTTAAATAAAAATAAGGAGTTAGTGTAAGACAAATTTGAGTCTTATTTCTCAGAATTTCATGGATAGAGCTATACTTGACTAAACTTTAAACTTAGAATCCTCTTTGGTCAGAATGAACACATTTTATGCATCATCTAGATATTTTCTAAAATAATTATAGGGGTGGGGTAAGTGTAAAAATGTTCGAAGGTAACACATTAAATCTAAACGATAAATCTTGGCCTAACTTTCAATTATACCACTGACTGATCACAATGAACACCATTTTAGTCTAAAATAATATAAACTATAATATTTATACATCTCAAATAATACTATTCTGTGTTCCAAACTAATAGGTGTGGTAAAAAAAATTTTGAGTGTTTACAGCTCAGAACCTAATTGACGGATCATGACTAAACTTTTAACAACTTCTCATTTGTCAGAATAGACAAGGAACTTTACAAGCAATCATAAAGCACGGCTTGAGAATTGCCATCTTAAACAAAGATTTTTTTGCTGTTAGAGCTGTTAACAACTTCTACTTTTTGTAGAATAATTAATAATAATATGTTGTTTGAAAAATAAAATATTTGCCGAGCGAAGCTCGTGTATTAGTGCTAGTTAATAATAATTTTTATAAATGTATTTATGCAGGTACTTGCAATGGAAGAATGCTCAGTGTCTTTGGGAGACATGATTGAGGAAAGGATGGGAGAAGATATTGGTCCATTTGAAAGTGAAGAAATATTAAGTGTTGCAAAGTCTGTTGCAAAAGCTCTCCATTACTTGCATTCTGAAAAACATCTAATACACGGTGATATAAAATCCCATAATATACTTGTTAAAGGTTAGTTTTATTTTACTACTTTTAGCTTGACTTTACTTAAATTCACCTTGGAATAAATTTACCATGGCACCTCCCCGACAAAGGACTTCACTAAATCTATTCATCTCTTTAAATATGTTATATCATTTGCCTTGCTCTGTTATTTTAGCGATTAACAGCATGTTATTTTTCCTCGTTTATTCCAAAGGTATACAGGAAAAGTGTTATTTGTGAAATTTGTATAAAAATTTGAAACCGGGATATCAACTGAATTTTCCGGTGTTTTTAAAACTTCCTAAGTGGTTTTTACAAAGTTTTCTGATATCATTGTATCTCCAAGCAGTGTATTTAAGATGGAGAGTTGAAACTTGATACAAAAATCAATCTTTAAGTCTAGTTGTGCTATCCGGAAATAAAAATACATAAAAAATAAATAATGATACAACAAAAATTTTGAAAATTCATTAAATAAGGAAATTTTTTTATTGGTTTAAGATTTGGCACCCATGTAGTCATATAATACCATAAAAAGTCATAATAATAGTAGTATGGTCATAATATAAGACCAACATGTGCCAAGTTTCATCTCCTTATCAGCATTAGATCAATTTTTATCAAATGACTTGTATACATTGTTTAAAAAAGTTTAAATTCGGTACAAGTATATCCTTTTATGCAATAAATAAGTACTAAATCTACAGTTTTTGTTGGATGGTAAAAGTTAAGCGGTAACAAGCAAGGTCAGTGCCTGAATGGGTGATCGATGGAAATAAAACAAATGTATTTACTGTCTGGGGACAAGCGAAGTAAGTCTGAAGTAGTGAGGATGAGGGGAGCAAATCTGATGTGGAGAGGTTAAGTTCTGAGGTGAACCCTCAGAACTGAATTAGATTTTTTAAATTAATTTAATTTGATTTTGTTAATAATTTCTTTACATTCTTTGATTTTTGTTTTTGTGGTGTGTAATAAATTTTAACCCTGATATCAACTGGTTGATTCCTTTTCACTGTGTTGCCTACCAAGGGACTCGAGGAATTTAATTTTTTTTACTGAGTAACCTGGTGTAGAACCACCACAGTTGTTTTTTAATCAGCCTGCTTCATAGCCACCGACTATGATACAAGCCCTCCGATTTCCTTTTCTTCTCATTTAAATAATTTGTTAAACATTTAATTTTATTTCCTAGGTAACTTAGAGGATATCAAACTGTGTGATTTCGGTGTGAGTATAGAGACAGATAGTAACGGTGAAGGTAAACTAGAGGATTATGTCGGCACGTCATGCTGGAGTGCTCCTGAAACCCTAGCAGATGGTCCTCTCACCAATAAATCTGACATATTTTCATTTGGTTTGGTGCTGTGGGAGATGATAGCTCTAACACCTCCTCATATACCTCAGCTAGATGAATCTGATGCTGACGTTTCTTTGAATTTAAACGAAGAACAGTATGGTAAGTGTTACATATAAGTTCAAGGTAGATCACATTTTATAGAGATGGTCAATCTGGGTGTAAAATGTTTTCTCTTATTTAATGTTTGTTCTTATTTATTGTTCATTCTTATAATATTATACAATGTTTAATTTTATACAATCATTCTTCACACAAGTTATAAAAAAATCAGAATAATGCTTCAATCATAGCAGACATTATCAGAGTTATTATTTTAAGAGATATATTTAGTTTTCAAAACACTCCTAAGACTAAAAGCTATTTTTGTACTTGAAAAACTTAGGGTGCTCATTTTAGCAAATTTTCATCTCGAAAATTTAATGAATTCAACATCAATCTTATAAATGAAAAAAATTTATAAGATTGTTACAGGTACTTGGGAGACATCACAGGATAGCAATAGTAAAAACCCCCTGGGGATGCTCTTAACACACGTGTCCTGATCCAATTAAAAATCTAACAGCAAACAACATTAACGTAGAAGCAGAAAGAAATTAATATCAAGACGAAAAGTTTATTGAACGTATTAGGAATGTTATGTCACAAAAGATAAATGTCAGTTATTATTAATGTGTTACAAAATTTATTGTCGGTCAATAAATTTCATCTTGGAACTGGTGTGAAGGTGACTGCCATAAAGATTTTGTTTTTACAAAAAAATCAGACTTTCTCATCTGCCTCTATGTCAATACATTTATTGTTATATTATGATATATTTTAATTATAGTTTTCCGGGTAAAAGTTAAATAAATAGTTATACAATTCAGATTGAGTATGCAATGAATTGCAAGAATGCTATTAAAAACCAATATTAGAAAAGACACCGTTTACAGTAAAAAGAATTGATAAAAATCTAGTTAAAAATATTTTGCAGCTGTAGGGGCTTTTTTCTTCCCTTGTAGTGTGTTACAAGCATTGCATTTCTCCCTTCTAGCTGATTTTTAGTCACGTAATCATGTGGAAAGATATAGGGTGAGGAGTATAGTTTAGATGACCCCTTAGTTTTTTGTGTTTATTTACCTTTGTCTTTTATTAATTGTGTTAATTAGTATGTTGTGAGTAATGAATATTAAACTAAGAGGTCATCTAATCTAAGAAGGACCACCCAATTTTCTCTATAACCCATGATTCTCAATCCCTTCCTTCTTGGACACTCATCTTACATTTACCTTCTATTATGAAATAAATGATTATATTGTATTATTATGTTTACAGGTACAAGGCCAGAACTTCCTGATTTATTTGAATACGGTAATGAGTATGATAAAGTCATTGATCTCTTCAAATGGTGCACCGAGTCAGATTATAAGAAAAGACCAACAGCTCTTGAAATCATTAAAAAGATTGAGGCTGACTAAAACTTATTTATTATTTTTTATGAATTTTATATTATCTGTGTATAAATTATTTTAATTACTATTTAATGTAAAGGGCTCCCATTAGAATTCGAATAAATTAATTTTTATCGTGGAAAACATAGTTTTGTGTGAGCTAGAGGGATTTGGGTTCAAAACTATCAAGAAAATTAATGTAATAATAAGACATGTGGACTCATCGGAGTTGTTCGGATACTCTAAAATGAGATTTTTTAAATTAACAAGTTTCATCTCAATCTAAACAAGTATTATATATATATATATATATATATATTATATATATATATATATATATATTATATATAATATATAAAATATAAATATCTGTGTGTGTGTGTATCCCTTCATGCCATCAGTCTTACTGGCTGATTTTTCATTCATTTCATAAGCTGAATTTCCCTTTGCAAATTTTATTTAGCAACTTGTCCATGCCTTAAAATATAAATTTAGATTACTCATCAACTTTATAATATTCAATGGCACAGATGATGACCGTTAACGGTTGAAAGCCGGCTTTGTTATTTATTAATTATTATGAGTGGAGAGACAAAAACTTGTTTAGTTTTATTTCTTCTTATGAATTTAGTATTATATACTTAGTTAAATTACATTGAACTTAGTTAAATTACATAGAACTTACTTAAATTACATATTAATATATATAAATAGACCTTTTCAACTGTACCACCTTATATATTTATTTTATAAATTTTATTTTTTATTTTATATTTTATTTATTAATCAAAAAATACAACAAATTTTTTACCTATAAGTATTGACATTTATATTTTTTTAGAAAGAGTTGAAAGACAGAATTAAATAATAGCTCATTAATATTTATGATTTGCCTAAATATATTTATTTCCTTTTTTAACTTTTTCTAAATTATCCATAGATCTTTTTATACATTTTTAATTTTGTTAGTATCATTTTAGTTTTACATTTTTTACGATGTATCTGTGTGAATATCTATTTTTGTTTCATAATAAACCACTGCTATGTATAAATGTCTAGTGCTTAGAGTATTGAGTTTTTTTTAGTTTCACACTTTACTTAATGCAGTTTAAATTCTATGTCTTCTTTCTGAGCAAAGGTATTTAAGGTTTGGCTTGAGTAGAACCAAGCAACCAAGAGAATAGAAATTATGTATAAGATATCAGAACAATGGCATTAAGATAAAATAAACTGATCAAAATACTATAATAATAAAACTCTTTTATTAAAATAATAAAGATTAAATGACTTTAGCAAATCTAGAATCAAAACCCAAACAAACAAAAGTATTCTTCTCTAAATCAGAAAAGGGGGTAAAAAATTCCAAAACTTTAAAAACAGAAAGGCTTCTTTTGTGTCAGGTCTCTATGGTGTTTCCTAATCAATCAAATGTGTGTGTGTGTGTGTGTGTGTGTGTATTTGATATATATATATATATATATATATATTATATATATATATATATATATATATATATATATAATATATATAATTTATTATAATTAACGGTTTTTAATCAAGTTAAGAAAGGAAAAGGACACTAATGAAACCCAGGACAGAACAATTTTTTCAAAATTATGCATAAAAGATTATTTGGTTGTTGAATAATTCAAAAATCAAATAAATGTATTTTATCTCCAGATGGGGTGTAATGTGAAGTTAATTGACATTTTTTAGGGATTGAAGAAGCACTCATTTATACTTTTGATTTTTTTGGGGGGCAGCACCCCCACAATTTATAAGGGGAGTCTGATCCATAAAAAGAATTAAATACATCAAAATGTATAAAAATAAGAATATAACAATAATTACATGACGCGAAGGTCTGGAGATAAAATCTTGTATGCATGCATCTTGGGAGCTAAGTGTTTTCCCCTTCATAAGTGCCTTCCTCGGCTTTGCCTCAGGTGTTAAATCCTTCAGTTCCCTCGGCTTTCAACCTTAGGAACCAATTAACTGCTCAGGGAAATAATAGCATTCTTTACTCCCTTGGTGCATAAATAACTATTATCTTATGTCCAATTAGTATTAGGTTATTGATGCCTTTCCTTACGTTTTATATTATAATACCTATTTTTTACATTAAATTTTAGCTGCTTTATTGCTCTAATTGTTATTGTACATACAATAAGTTTATTCCATGTTTATATTTAATTTCATGTATTTTTTAGTATTATTTTGAATAAAGAATGATATTTCTATTTCTTTGTTCTTATTGATGGTTTGGTTAACCAGAGTTTGGTTGTTGAATTAAGATTCTTAACTGAGAGCAATGGCCCCCTAGGGGGATAAGTGAACATTTTTAGCTGGTGCGAGGATATGGTCATACCCACATAGTTTTAGCCCTCTCATTTTCTAAACATAATATCTTCATATGGCTCCTTACCATAAAAATAACTAACTACCACTGTATATATTCCTCTAAGCTAACTACCATTAAACTTTTAAATCTCACTTCATAATGTGGCTCCGCAGCCACATTATTGTGTTGTATCAGTATATTGTATCAGTAGTCCTTTTACTTGTTTTTGTAAGTGGTATCTTGCCACCATATCAGTATATTTTCAAATGTATTTGTAATAAACATGGTATGGGATATCTCAGAAATTTTCTTCACCACATCAGAACTAGACTCATTCTCCCTGCTTTGTTGCTTTGCTCGTGCTCAGATAGTAAATACAATCGTTTTATTCCCAGTGGTTATCCATTCAGGCACTGACCTTAATCGATGCTGCTTAACTTTTATGGTCCAACAAAAACTGAATATATTTGGCATATTGAAACAAAACTTAGTATACTTATTTATTACATAAAAGGATTTATGTACCAAATTTACAACTTAGGATACCTGTACCAAATTTCAACTCAATTGGATTATTTTTTCAAGTGTACACAAAAATTCATCTAATGCTGATAATGAGATTAAACTTTGCACATTGGTCTCATACATGACTACATGATGTCTAAATTCAAATCAATTAAATTTTTCCATAATTTATGGATTTTTGACATTTTTACTACACATATGCCAAATTTCTAAGCGTTCCGAACATTTGTCTGTGTTTAATATTTTTTTAAATTCTTGCTGACTCATTATTGCCAGTTATAGTAAAAACATTAGTTTCCGGGAAGCTCGACTAGACCTAAATATTGGTTTTTGTACCAACTTTTGACTGTCTAACATAAATATGCTGGGATGTACGATGATAACAGATACACACACACACATAGAGATGTACAACTTTGTGAAAACCACTCAGAAATTTAAAAACACCTGGGATATATAATTCAGGTGAAATCTCCGTTTTAGATTGCTTACAATACTTTTCCTATATACCTTTGGTATAAATTGAGAAAAATAAAAACCTTGATTTGTTTTCATAAATTATATACATCAATTGATATAATCAAAGCTAATGCTGATAACATTAATTTGACTTCACCTTATTGTTTCACTCATAAGGTGAAGACCTACCTATGTTGTCTTAGTATATATGTATACTAAGTTTCATCTCAATCCAAAATGCTTCATATTTTTAGTGATTTTTTGAAATTCTCGCCGAGTCATTATAGCTGGTTAATGATGTGATATATATACTGCAAGATTCTGTAATTATATATGATTGACTTTTGTACCAAGTTATTTTATTCCTAAAAAATATTTTCTCTTTAAAGAGCAATTTTCTCCCTAAAAAAGCTCAAGAAAACGCATATTTTTATTAATTATTTACAATATAATAAATTAGTATAACAATTGGTACAAAAAGCTATAAATGTTTGTTTAAATGCTAAAGTTAGGTGGATTTAATATCTATTCTTATCTTTATCCAAGTTGAGCGAGGAGGGAGAGAAGAAGTATTGCTATAACTATTATTAGACAAACTATCAGCCACACTTTTTTCTAAAACAAAAATTAATAATAATTACAATAGAATAGATTAGATGTGAAAGTTTGTGACATGGAGAATTATGAGTAATACTGTATTGAGAAAGATGGTATGTGTTATGTGTAGAAGGCCCCAGGTAGATAGGTTTCAAAATGGTCTGTAAAGCCGTCGATAAGTTGACTTAAGTTGTAACTTAGTAAAGTCGTAAAATAAATCAATTGTTTTCGGCTTCCCGAACATTGCTTGTGTTTGATTTATATTTTATCGTTCTGCTTGATTTTTAATTTTGTACTAATGCTTTGATTAATTTATAAGTGAAGGTGGTCAGGTTATTTGTTTGAGGTTTCAACATTTTACCTATAGGGCCTCTCTAGTAATAATTTAGTTATTAATTTATTTAGTTTAATTATTGTCTTGTATATGATTGATCAGTATGCTGTGTATGCATACTGTAGCAACTTATTGTAAATATGCAGCCTCATATTGTATTTTTTTATAAATATATTATGTTTCTCTCTATGGCAGGGTGTCAGGATTTTAATACCAACTATAACATCGTTTATTGTCAATATCATTGACAAAGGATTACTTCCAACTAATTTTACTCAATAGAATAGCTTAAATAAAAGTTCAGTTTTAATTTAATTTTTTACTCTTGCTCAAGAAATTACAATACACACTACATGTAAATATGGACCAACGTATTAACCCTGAGGTATTATCCCCAGGGTTAATACTTCTACTTCTAACTTGGACAAAGTTGGATAAGCATCCCAATTGGGGTGCTTATCCAACTTTCCCCAAGTATAATTTAAAGTGAAATATCTTTCAATAAAATACTGTACATAAAAACTGAGAGTATAGCCCAGATTATGAACCCTGGACCACTGTCTCCGGTATCAAAATTAAATTCCTTTACAATACTAGCCTGGCTGGCAGATTTTCATGGCATTGTATATTGTTACCTTTCTATAACTGGTTTGTTTTTTCCTAGCTTTATCTAGTTTGTTTGTTCCATCATGAGTCCTCACGACTCCTTTCATCACGTGATACTCTATGTTATCTATCATTTCACCCTGAAATAGCCAATAAAACATCTTATTCAGTAAATATATAATAGTCTTGAGTTTATTAACTACATGTAAAGGACTATTATGTACATCATCAAATTATATATTTTAATCTGATTTGTTACAATATTTTTCATTTCTTAGCAGCACATGTGAGGGACTTCGTCCTATTTGCCTATTTTCTCTTGCTGTTAATTTTATAAGCAATTTTTTGTTAACAATTTTAGGTATTTCGAAATTTTTCCGCAAGACATCAAATTCGCTATGATCATCCTCACAAGTTCCGATTCATCCTCAGAATATAAAAAATACCAAATTAGCAAGAGTATAAGAATTTTCTCTAATTTTTTTAGTATTTCATCATCTTGACTATATAGCTTAATTTTCAACATTATTGAAATTACCATATTAGTAATATATTTCGTTCAGCATTGTCAGTGACTTTAGGCTAGAATAGTTTACATGTCGTAAAAAGTTCCCTCACTTAAACTAATGGTTAACGCACATATAAACTAATCATTGACAAGGAGCCTCTGTGTCTAGACGGCTTCACGGCATCTGCGCCGAGGACCTCTTCGCAGCCACATTATTGTTTTCCTGTATCAGTTTGTCGTATTACTAGTTCTTGTAGGTGGCATACTGCCATAATATTTGCCAATTTTCAAAAATATTAGTAGAAAAATGTGGTTTTTAAATAAAATAATACATGTCAAATGATAAAATCATCACTAATACCAATACATTTGTTGACTTTGCCATTATATTTGCCCTATGTCTTTAGACCGGCTTTGCTGGTCCTCAGATAGTAAATACATTCCTTTCATTCCCAGCTATCACCCATCCAGGCACTGAGCACGCTCGTTGATGCTTAACTTTTATAATTCAACAAACAACTGTAGATATACTTGCTGTATTTAAACGAAAGTTAGTATACTTATTTATTATATAAAGGGATATACCATAGAGTAGTATTGTAACCTAATCAGTGTGATATACTTATACCAAATTTCAACTCAATTGGATTTTTAAAAAAAATTTGTACAACTCATTCAATAAAAATTGAACTAATACTTAAAAAAATCCTGGTAGCACAAATAGACCTTAAGATTGATTTTGTTCCAAGTTTCAATTCTTGCATAAATACCCTGGGAGCTATCATGATAAGAGACACACACATAAAGACAGACAACTTTGTAAAAACCACTCAGGAGGTCTTAAAAACACCTAAAATGGATAATTCAGGTGAAATCCCCGTTTCGGATTTTTTGCATTACAATAATTTTCATTTGAGGAAAAGTAGGAAAAATGAGGAAAAGTGAAAACCAAATTTATTTCTAAAGAAATTCGTCAATTGAGTTATGTGCTTCCACCAACAAATAGTCTTTTATTTTCTTATGCAACATGCCTAAGCTTTCTTGCAGCTAGGGCTGATTGTGCAAGTAGATATTATTATAACTTTGTTTAAATTCAGGGTTTGGCAGGGGGTTCAACCTCTTTTGTTCACAAGGTATTTTTAACCTATAGGTTAAAAATAGAGTAAACTTTAGTTTAGACAATACTAGCATACAAACCTGCATGTTGACGTGCATAGCTAAATCAAAGAACAGATTCCGAATTTCAATTATTTCTTTTTCAATAGCTAGTATTTCAGCATGTCGGTTCTTTGCTTCTATTAGTTGTTGTCTAGCTATTGCCATGTCTTTCAAGTACTGAAAGTAAATAAAACATAAATGGTCTATTGTAATAAAAAGTTAAGTGTTTAGACACTATTATTAATACTTGTGTGTGTCTAATTCTGATTCTCATCTATTGTTTCTAATTAAAATCAATGTGGCTAAATTAAAAAATACAATTTAAAAATTGTTTTGTATATTATGTTTATAGTATATTACCTATAATATGAATATGTAAGTTTTTATTATTTTGCAATAAAAGTCTTCTTGAATTTGTTTGCTACTGCAGCTCGTATTTTAGGTCCAAGCATCTTATTGAATTTAACTATTAACCACACTTATCGTTGCCTAAACTCAGTGTAGTGTTAGGACTGGAACACTAGCACTTGTTGCTGAAAAGTCTACTTGGTGTTTCCTAACTATGCAACGAATGATCAGTACATTAAGTAGCTATATAACAACAGCTATATTTTGAATAAAGCTAATGTTATCAATTTTTATAAACCTTTTATGATGGAACTTTTAAAAGGCTTCATTTTATAAGCTTATACATGTCTTTCACATTTTTTAAAGGCTTGTTTTTTCAAGTTTATATAGACCTTCTTGGAACTAACATTTAAAATACTTTTCTTTTCCATGCTTACATGTGGCTTAACAATTTAAGCTTTTCAAAACTGATAATTCAACCTTCAAATTAATTAATTCAAACCTTGATATTAAGTTAATGAAAAATCTTGTTCAGTGGTTACTCTTAAGCTTGAAACAAGCTTTGACTGAAATATTGCAAGCCAACAACAAGGCTGCTGGCTTTATTATTAAACTTAATTCAAGCATATTTTAAGCTTACAGGCTATTTGGGTATCAGTATACATCTTTTGTCTATTTTAATATTTATTAAATTTATTATTTTTTATGCTCCCCCTGTGTGTGGGACGGACTGTTTCAAAGTTCCCTGAACACGACAAAATTGGTTTGCAAATCTTATATTATATTATATATTATAATATATTATATATATATAATATATATATATATATATATTATATATATATATATATATATATACCCCACGGTCGCGGGGTTAGTCTTATAGACTACAGTGCTAAAGTACCGCAAACTCCTAGCTTTGATTCCTCATTTAATCAATGTAAATATCAATCTGACTATTGTCTGTCTCTGCAATATGTAACTAACAAAGAGACTAATTTTCAGTGCGAGTTACAAGACTAAATGTAAAACTTAAAATACGAGGTGTGGATAAAAGAAAAGAATGAGCAATACTTACTTACATCATCAGCAAATATGGCTGTGTCTTCCGAGTCCAACATTACTGATAATTCTTCATTTGTTACTTCTTTATCGGCTGATCAACATGAAACATGAATAGAGATTAAAGTAAATGAGTGTTTATTAATATATAAGCACTTACGTGGTAAAAAAACTCTTTGCCGAGTCTTTGGTCTAAAAAAGTAGGGTCTCCACCCATTACGAACATGACTTGGCAGGACAGAAGAGTTGAGTTTCCTACTTTTTTAGACCAAAGACATGGCGGGAAGTTTTTTTTCCACGTAAGTGGTTTTTGGTAAGATTTCATGACTTTTTGTATGGCTCCTGTTTTATGTAAAAACAGAAGTAAACAAGATACGTGTTGTAGATAAAGCTGTAAAGGGTGTTAACGTATTCTATACATCACTCTTAAGCTCTGTTTTTTTTGCGGCGCGTACAGCATAGGAATTATGAATTTGGGAGGTATTGATACAAAAATGTTAATAGGCATCCGACAAATCCAAAAGTCCACAAAACACCAAAATCCATTCATTAGTAAAGAGTGCATAAGTTATATAAAAGTAGCGTTCGCTAGCTTAGTTTTTCGCTCCGCGTTTAAGATTTTATTAGGTAGGAATGCACACGAGCATACGACAAATCAAAAAAGTCCTCATACGTAAAAATCCGTTCAGTAGTTTAGGCTATAGGTGCGTAAACATATGCTAGCTTAGTTTTTCGCTCCGCGTTTGATATTTTATTAAGTAGGAATGCACAAGAGCATAAGACGGAATCTAAAACGTCCTCACTCATCAAAATCCGTTCAGTAGTTTAGTCAGTAGGTGCGTCAACAAAAAATGCAGGAAGAATAAGAAGTCGTAAAAATGTCATTTTCAAACTTCTTTTTCTCCATTTCTGCTTGGCCGATTTGTATGATTTGTTTTTGATCTACAAAACACGACCATTATATATATTATAATATTGTTTATGCAATGATAGCCGTTTACACGCTACATACCCTCAAAAACCCTACTTTATTGCGTACTACACACTGGTAGCTTTAGTAGGTTTTTTACTGACTAAGTATTTTAACGTTTCTTCTCGACTTGGCGGGGTGGAACGCTGCTGCGTTCCTAAATTGGTTTTGTGCCATTTTGATTTGTTTTTATCAGTAAAATTGGTTTTAGCGAATTTCCAAAGTGAAAATAAGCTTATGAGGATGGAGCCAGATTTGTATGATAGAAGGGAGAGGAAAATGAAAAGCAAACCAAGATTATGCAAAAATATATTAAATGCTTATGATTAATTTTCATCTTTCTGGGTAGGACTTTTACTTTTTTAACCGTTTCCTTTTGTACTATATTTCGTTCGAATAGGTTGAAACCGGAATAATCCGCTTCAGACGTTTAAAAGGCCTCCTGAGTGGTTTTAGTTGTCTGTGTGTATCTGTTATGCGTATTTATGCTAGAGAGTTGAAATTTTGAACGAAAATCAATCTACTGCTGTAGTTGTGCCATTCGGAAAAGATTTTTTTGATGACGTCATTAACCCGCAATAATGACTCAGCAAAAATTTTTTAAAATCATTAAACGCAGAAAAATGATGCGATCTGATTGAAATTTGGCACGGAAGTAGCTATGTATAAGACAAACATATATACCAAGTTTGATCAGATTAAAGTTAAATGGCTTGTGTACGTTTTTTTAAAAAAATGTAAAAAATAGGAAAATGGTCCAATTAAGTTGAAATTTGTTAAAAGTGTATACCATTACTTAATATGTACACTAAGTTTTGTTTGGATACGACAAGTATATCCATGATTTTTGTTGGATCATAAAATTTAAGGAGCATTGAGCGTGGTCAGTGCTATATGACCGACCGCAGAGAATGATACGGATGCATTTACTATCTAACGATGAGCGGATTTTTTCTGAATAGGTTGAGCCACTTTCTTTTTTACTATGTTTTGTCTGAATAGGTTGAGCCATTTTTTTGTATTTTTTGTCCGAATAGTTTGAGCTTTTTTACTTGTCTATGTTTTGTCCGAATGATTTTAGCGTCTTTACAAAAAAGAGCTTCTTCGTCAACTATGTCCACATACACTTACGCCTATGTTAAGATAATTTTATTTAATAATTTTATTAATCAATATAATTAATAATTTTCAGCCGCCGTATAAGTTAAAGCGGCTATGTAGTGGTGATTATGGATAGGGTAAGAGACTCTTTAAATTATTATAAAGCTATTTCTATAACTTACACTAACGACACGTATGTGTGTGAGTAAGTAAGTGTAAACTCGTAGACGTGTGTGTGTGTGTGTAGTCGTAGCGTAATTTATTTTTATTTTGTCGTCTCTGAAATATTATTTGGTAAATATTCGTTAAAATTACTGTCCCATTCACAAAGAGCAAGATGAATTGGTTGGAAACATGCTACGGGTCTGTCGAGTGGTTTGTTAAGAAATTTGTTTGTACAATAGAAATAAATATGAAACTCTAGAGAAGCGAAAAGTCCTTGAGATGTTATTACTCGGATCGGACCCCACAATACTAGTAGATATTTATTTATTAATTTTAATATTTCCCTTTGTGTGCGTGTAGAACTAAATTGTTGAGAATCTTAAACGATATTTATCTATTGGGGGACAATTATTTAAAATTACAAAGAGATCTAGAAGTCTTCAAAGCTGTAGAAAGCATAATAAGCCTCCAAGCTTATTCTGACTCTTTTGGTGACATTTTCATAAGAGGGACATTGTCTAAGTTAAGTTGACTGAAATTAGGGTAAAATTAAAGAAAAGTATGTCAAATATCTGCCTCTGCGGATATTTGACATACTTTTCTTTATTTATATTTTACTGCAGATTTGCAGGTATGTCAAATATCTGCCTCTGCGGATATTTGACATACTTTTCTTTAATTTTATATTTTACTGCAGATATTTGCAGTATGTCAAATATCTGTCTCTGCGGATATTTGACATACTTTTCTTTAATTTTATATTTTACTGCAGATATTTGCAGTATGTCAAATATCTGCCTCTGCGGATATTTGACATACTTTTCTTTAATTTTATATTTTACTGCAGATATTTGCAGTATGTCAAATATCTGCCTCTGCGGATATTTGACATACTTTTCTTTAATTTTATATTTACTGCAGATATTGCAGTATGTCAAATATCTGCCTCTGCGATATTTGACATACTTTTCTTTAATTTTATATTTTACTGCAGATATTTGCAGTATGTCAAATATCTGCAGAAGGAGATATTTGACATATCCTAAGTATAGACTAAAGACTCCTCTACTAGAAATATTTTTATCATTTGATTTTCTATTCAAAAATTTTGTTTTGGACACACCATAGTATATCTAAAAGCATGGCATTGTAGGAATAATATATCAGGTACAGAGTATCTCGCAAGTTTTCCTTATCATCAAGTTTAATCTGAAATCAATTTAAATTTAAAACTGTTAGTCAGAACGGAAGATAGTGTTTACAAGATTTGTCTAGAAATACACTCACAAATTTCGAGTGGGATGTTGTTTCCATGTTTTTATAGGCACTAAACGAATAAAACCTGTCCAGAGTCGATACGACCTCTACATAAAGTACATGAAGCCAGGGTTCCCAGATTCGAATCTTGATACCGGCAATAATTTTTTATCGTTATATTTGCACTGTATAAGTTTATGTATCTACATAAACTTATAAATATATAACTACAAAATTATTCTGGCGCGGAGGTCCGAAAGGCAGGTAAATTTTCTTTGAAACGCGTACTTAGAAATGTTGTTTATTAAATAAAATATATTTTTAAAGGATTTATTAGATAGGTTTGATATATTTGGTTATATTCTTTAATATAAATTTTGCTCGTACTTTGTAAAATAGAGACATAGATAAATAAGCGAGCAAATTTTCTTGCTCAACAGTCTATTTCTTGCTTAAGTTTCCGGTACATGCTTTATAACCTGAGCAGTAGCGTCACAACATGTTATTTAACTTTTGCGGATTTTCAAAGAAAATGCGCTTAATTAAGGCAGAGTTTTGAATGAATGCAAATAATGCTATGCAGTGCCGATTTTGGAATGATGACTGTTTTGTATAATCTATGGGATAATTATGCGTATTTTCTTTGAAGAACCCAGAAAAATAAAATACAACGTTTTCAAGCAACTGCGTTTCCGATTTTGGAATGATGACTGTTTTGTATAAGCATGTACCGGAAAATTAAACAAGATTGGATTGTTGTGCAAGAAAGCTCGCATTTGAAAGAAAATTTGTCCTTTTTCCGGACCTCCGTGCCAGAATTATTTTCTAGTTATAAACTTATACAGTGCCAATATAACGATAAAAAAATATTGACAGTACCATGATTCTATTTGTATGGGACCATGATGATTTTATTTAATGAACAACAAATCTAAGTATGGTAAAATATTTATTATTTAACTAAGTTTCAGTTTTGTAGAGCATTGTGTTTTCATCCATGATGTCCTACATCCCTGATGATGCCCCTTACATTAGACGCGAAACGTCATAATCTTCATGACAATAACCGCGAAAGCTTACGCAGTTCTTTGAATAGTATTGAATAATACTTTGCAAAGAATCGAACAACGAAGTACATAGACTAAGAGTAATAATTGATGTAATTATTGAGAGTGAAAACAACTCATTGGATTCGCCTTACAGTTATTTATGAAGTGTTTGTTCTTAACTTCCCAAAAGATAAGATTTACGTTCAACTGAAGTGAGTCACTCATAAAAAATTATATATTGTCAGGAGTATTAAATTAGACAATTTAATAGTTTTACATTAGTTCATCTAAACGCCACCAGAGGCGAATCTCGGAGATTAATTGTACCTCTATTTACTAAAACTCTTAATCAAACAGTTCTAATCTTAGAATAATACTATATATAGAAGGAGCACAGGACCGTAAACACAATGTAATTCCACTGATAACACGAAAGGCGGTTGACTGGTGTAACAAAGTAATGCTGCCAACCTGACAACAAAACATTATTTTAAATATTTGTCATAAATATCTATTAATGAAGAAAGATCGTAAAGAACAAATATATTAACTTAAAACACCAGCTGAGTATTTAATAAAACTGGTCTTAGATGGCAAAAGGGTGGCGGGATACAAGAATCTACATTTAGTTGACGAGGACTACTTATTATTTATAATTTTAATAAATACGTTAAACTACAATTTAAAATGCTTTAAATATTGTAATGCACCGATATTTATATCAGTATTTTATGAATAATCAATCATTAATTAATAATATAACATAATAATTTAGCAACCGGAAGTATTGCCAACTTTTTTTTTAGAAAATTGTATATTGTTAGGGTGCCAGCATTACTTAGTTGCACCAGTCAACCGGCTTTCGTGTTATCAGTAGTGCTCCTTCTATATAAAGTATTATTCTAAGGTTCTAATACACATGAATAATATATGTCCAGGCCTCTCAATGTATCAAAATAGGCTATTTTGACCCTCTCTATTATATCTCTATGCTCCACCCTAACTCGAGAGATAGGTATTGGAGCCAGAGTTAGGATGCAATGTAAGGTTACTTCATATATTATCTTGTTTTTGATTTGTTGGTACCCACCTGGCGCTCACACTGCCTTAGTTGGGCCTATCATTTACAAAACGCTTGCAGCTATAAAGTCATTAGCGGTATAAAAAATAATTTCTTAGACGTGTAGAAACACGTCTGTTTCTGATGACTCGTCTATAAGAAGATGGACAAGTCATCAGTTTAAACAGTACGCATGGTAAGATGAATCAAACGGTATTTGTTTTTAGTGACTCTAATTATTTCCAATTAGTTTGTTTGTCTTGTCCTCTAGAGAGTAGTTATAAATTAGTCACGACTCTTAACTCAATCTATTTATACTCCAACACTTGTATTTAACACATCAAAATAATTATACAATTGTTGTGTCAGTTGCATAGCAACCAAAAAATGGGCAATGAAAGTAAAATAAATAATTCTGGCGCCAAATGTGGTCCAAATGCCGGGCGAATTTCCTTTGGAATGCGTGTTTCCGTCCTTAACAATCCATTTTCGCTTAAGGTTCCGGTTTATGCTTTATAAATTGAGCAGGTCCTAAAATATCAAGCACTACTCGTAAATCATTTTTTCTTTATTTTTCAAAGGAAATGCGCACAATTATCCTGTTGGTTATACAAAACTATGTACACTGAACTTTTTTAAGACCTAAGTAAACCATTACAATAAAATTAGCGATGTTTCGGCGGCATCAGTAATGACGTAATCTGACTCGATCGACTTAACAAATACGGTGCAAGATCCAGATCGTATTAAATGCGTATAGAATAAGATCACTTGTTAAATTCGCGGTGTGTATGTAGTATGTATTTATTTAAGACAGTATATATTCTGTATATATTTGGTTATTTATAATAGAGTAGACTAGAGTACATATAGAATTACGCTAGTGTGGTACCATAAGTTAGAAACAAATTTAGAATTAAGCCATGTAATATCAGGTATAAATAAACTAAACTGTGCGTTACTATTCACAGTGGCACGTGGTCTGAACGTGTCCTACACGTGTGCTATAAAACAGTGTATAAGATTATAAGAACGAACCGTGTAAACACATCAAATTCATTAAGTATAAAAAGAATGTAAATGTCTCATACTAAATGTTTTAATATGATATTAAGCCTTTGGTCTGTATTCACTACGCGGCATCGGGGTATACCTGTACGGTCACATTGTTTTTGTTTCGTATCATTTATGTTACATTATTATTTGTTTTAGCACGCACTTGGCAAATTTTTTATCTCTTTGCATCACAGCATGTTCCGCAAGCCTGTGAGGCTAGCTGTTACTATGGAAGAAAGTGTAGGTATTTACTAAAAAATCCGATAAAGTGTTATTTTGCTTCTTTATCTCTTATAATAGAAAGGGGAAGCAATGTAATGGGAAAAATGTGATCCTCACCAGTGGCGGACTGGGACAAAAAAGCCCGGGGGGCTTACTTCAAAGGAGCCCATCAAAAACCCTATTAAATATAAATAAATATATATATATATATATATATATATATATATATAATATATATATTATAATATATATATATATATATATATATATATATATTATATATATATATATATATATATATATATATATATATATAATATATATATATATATATATATAAATGTCAGTCAGCAAAATCTTGGAAGTAAGTGTATTTACCAACCAAGTTTCGTTTTAAATTGAGAAAGTCTTCAAGAGTTATAGTTCTCCCCCTTCATCTTTCGATCAACCTCGTACGCGTCATTTTCAATGTTTAATGAAAAGTGTTTTAATACAAATTATGAATGTTTAAGAAAATTAAAATAATATAATAAAGTGGTTTGTAAATAACACAATAGGCTTTGGCGTCCTTGCAGCAACAAGGATCAGTCCCGCTTCGCGGCCCCCTGTGGCCACCTCGCGATTACTTAGTGATTGTCCACTTTTGTAAGTGGCATAGTTTTTTTTTATAATTTATTTTTTAGTTACACTGCATTCTATCACATACATAGATGCTACAAGTAACAGAGATGATAGGGTTGTTGTGGCTTGTTTGTCTTGACGGAGAGGCTACCCACTGGTAGAACTCCTTGGCGGGATTGGTTTTTTTTCTTCCCTTTACAAGGTGCTCACTGTCTGTGAATTGTGAAAGGTTAGGTATCTGAAAAGGGCTAGGTCGTGAACAAAAGGGATATTAAGGTCATTGTGAATTGTGAAGTTAGAGACATAAGCTGGAGAGGATGTAATTTGCCTGAGGATTTTAGATTGGAGTGATTGGATTTTATAGGAATTGGAAGGTTTTGTTGAGCCCCAGAGTTCAATTCCGTAGGCCCAAGTTGGTTGGAGGATGGATTTATAAAGTTGAAGTTTGTTGGAAAGGGGAAGTTTAGATCTTTTGTCAAGTAGTCTTAGTAGCAGTTTGTATCGTCTGTTCGTCTCTATTCGTTTTGTTGATGTATGTAGTGCCCATGTTAGTTTGCTGTCAAGATGAAGTCCTAAGTGGCATAGTGCCACAGTATTACCAGATTTATTAGTCAACCTGATTTGTTTACATAAAGTTATACATGTCAAACGATAAAATCGGGACTAAAATTAAAAAGTACATTAACTAACAACTATTTAAAGTATATATAAATATATATCTTTGTGTGTGCGTAGAAATATATATGTATATATATATATATATATATATATATATATATAATATATATATATAATATATATATATATATATATATATATATATTAATTTGATCTGAGTCCCACTGTCATATACACCACTTCTTCCTCCCTAGCTATTATCCCCACATCTTCAGCTCATTTTGCCTTTGAAATTAAGACTAAAAAACGCTAAAATATGAGTGGCAAAACATAATTGTGTTTGTGTGTTTAATAGATTATTTTTTGCGTCATTTTTATTCAATGTTTAAAATAATTATCACTATATTCATCCACTTAAAACTCCCAAGTGGGGTTTAGCGAATTTCCAAAGAAAAACAGTGATATTTTCTACTTTCCCACTGAATGTCAACGCTGACCCTGATTGATTATTATTGATTATTAATATGATTATTGATTTTCATAAATTGTTCTTCGTATCACAAAGACTAGAAATTTCATACAGATGCTTAACAATAAATGCCGATGAGTCCATTGTGTTCCGCTTTCCGATATTATGAGCATGACATCGAAAAATTAAATTATTAAATTAAATTAATTAAATTATTCGTCATCATCTGTAAAACACATTGTTTATTATTCAAAAATTCAGAAGATAAATTTACAAGTTACTCACTGATAAGCAATTGTTTTTTAAGAATGTCTTCATTCCTTTTCTTATAATACTCCAGTGTAGTCCTGTAGTCTTCGACGGCATCCGTGAAGTTCTTTGTTAACATTAAGTATTGCGTTTCAATGACGCGCCGCACTCCTGCGTCTGTGTGCGTCTCTTTTCTTTTCTTCAGTTCTGCATCAAGGAAATGTATCATTAGATTTAAAAGTAGAGCGATAACCTCAGACTCAAATTTAAATTGATTATAAAAATAAAAATAATATGAGACTCTAAGCACTGCTGTATACCTCTCCTACGAACCGATTTAAAATCCTTTTAAATTATATTTAAGAATAATATGAGCAATTTTGTAAAAAAATTGCAGTTACCCTGAGCAATGTTCAAGTTTAACGCTACATAGTTGGAACAGAGTAGCACTTTTACATGTCTGTAAATTTGGATGTAATTTTCAAAAGAAATGCGTTTATGTATACCATAGGTTGCACAAAACTATGCTAGCTCTAGCATAATGAATACTGGACTAGATTTAGGCAGTCATAAAAAGCTCTGCTTGTGCGAATTCCAAGAAAGCAAGCAACCCAAATAAATTCACCCAGACTGCGCACCACCGCAACCAAATTATTTTTGGTGCGGTTTTCCTCTAAGCTTATTGACGGTATAAATTAAGAAAAGTAATAATCATGGAGTGTTGCATGTACTTTCAAAAAGGTTTTATTGGTGAAATCAAAGAAATTCAATACCTATTGTTTATTTGCGTGAACAACTTATTACGTATTATTTTTGACATAGTTCATGGATAACAAATAATCTTTTAATATTTGTATTAGCTACTGTCTATTTTTAAAGTAACATTGTCATATTAATAATAGATAAATAATTAAATAGATAAATGATATAAACATAGAAGCTTTGCGGATTAATGACGTTATTATTTAAAAACTTTCCAAAATCATTTTTC
Source organism: Microvelia longipes (assembly GCA_018340805.1). NCBI lineage: Eukaryota > Metazoa > Arthropoda > Insecta > Hemiptera > Veliidae > Microvelia > Microvelia longipes. The sequence continues at coordinate 55,118,757 of JACMZG010001911.1, read as the reverse complement.
TAGAAAGTAAATTTGTTCGGGTGACTGAATTCTTATCAGGAATTTTCTATAATCGTATAATTCCTATTTTTATCGTTGAACAAACAATGATGAATGAGTAAAGAGAACAAAAAATTATATTTCTAATTAAGTGGCAATACTTTAACTCGAGATAACACATCCCATATCTTAATCATATGACTCGCTTAAAGATATTTCAGTCAATTAAACTCCATATCTATGGTATTTATTTAAGATAATGGGAACTTAAATAGACTTTGTCGAGGCAGTAATCGAGTAAAATTCATTTTAATGATACAATCACATGGTACATATTATAATCCTTCAATCATAGATATATTATTACTTGAGGGCCCCTATAGGTTAAATTTTGAAACATCGAAAAAGTAACCTGACCACCTTCGCTAATATATATAATCAAATGATCAATACAAAATTACAATAACTTGTATAGTAAAACATTAAAAATACAAACAAACACACACAAACAATGTGCGGGGAACCGAAATACTTTCATTAGTTATAACCCCTTATAACCTTTACTCACTCTTGAAGGAGGTTTCAATGTGGTTACACAGAGCCCCTGAAAGCCCCAAAAAGATGTTTCAGGCCTCTCAATGTATTTAGATAGGCTATGCCCCCTCTAGTATATATCTCTATGCCTCCAATCACATAATGCAATCATAGTGGGCAGCCTGCGACGTACGCCAGCTTTGGTGCATTCTCTTGAAATTACTTTATCTTAAATTTTAATTAAGGTAATTTAATTTGTATACTTGTTGAAATTCAAGTGCGGAATCGATTCTACTTCTCTTAGTAATCAAATTGCTAAAAAAAGCCTTTTGAAGAAAGGCGTAAAAATTAATTTTAACTTGGGAAAACCATGCAAACAACAACACAGCAACAAGATAGATAAAATGACTAGTTCGACATCAACTATCTATCGATGACATCAACTATCTTGATTCGTGTGTTGGTCGAACATCAACTATCTTGGTTTCATATGTTGGTCAACATTAACTATCTTGGTTCATGTGTTGGTCGAATATCAACTATCTTGATTCATGTGTTGGTCGAACATCAACTATCTTGGTTCATATGTTGGTCGAACATTAACTATCTTGGTTCATGTGTTGGTCGAATATCAACTATCTTGGTTCATGTGTTGGTCGAACATCAACTATCTTGGTTCATATGTTGGTCGAACATTAACTATCTTGTGTTGGTCGGAATATCAACTATCTGTTCATGTGTTGGTCGGACACATGTGTTGGTCGAACATCACTCTGGTTCAACATCAACTAGTTAACATCAACACTGACCAAGGGTCTTGAAAAAAGGTGATAACGCAATAGTGAACTTTTTTGACCCCATGGACGTTGTTGAGATAGAGAAATAGAAGCAAAATTACCTTCCCCATGATTATTGCAAAAAAACACGAAACACAGGTATTAAGGAAAAGCTGAGTTTACTCTAACTTTCTTCTGTCCTCGTCGTGATTATAACTATAGCAACAAAGGTAACTACCTTTGTTGCTTCTTAAGTCAATTAAAATGAAATAGTTACAAAAAGAAAATATATTACTTTTTACATTTTGTTAGAAACCTTCTCTATATGCAAAACAAACCATCAGAATAAAATTTGCCTCTAAATTTAGTACCTGCGCTGTTTATGCAATGATTGTAAGCTTGCGAATTTCGTACCAAGCACGTGCAGTTTATATGTCAGTCACTTTGTCATATGGCAAATCATTCCTTTCTTCAAAATTCTATGTTTAAACGATAATTTGTCTTATCAGAAACGCGTCTAAAAAACTATTCTTCGTACCGGTGTACAACTTTTTAGCTGCAAGCGTTTTGTGAATGATAGCAGCAATTAAGGCATTGAGAGTGCTGCCAGGTGGGTAGGGTCCATTACATCTAAACCAATAGAATTATTAATATATTGCAACCTAACTCTGGCTTCAATACCTATCCCTGGAGTCAGGGTAAGACATAGAGATATATTACTAGAGAGGGCATAGCCTATTTCAATACATTGAGAGGCCTAAAACATAATTTTTGGGGGCTCAGGGGTTCTGTTTTGTGATGGATTTTTTCTATTTTTTTATCCTTAGCAGGGTCACATTGTTATATGGTAAATAGACTTAATGCGTTATCCCCTTCATTCAAGATTTTGGTCGGTGCTGTCTTACTTTTTATTGTGTGTTGAATTAGTCATTTTATCTATCCTGTTGCTGTGTTTATAACTGCTACAAAACCTAACTTATTTCTTCATGGCGTCACTTATTTGCTATAGTTTTCCATGTTAAATTAATTTTTACGCAAAGGCTCTCTTTAGGGAGTTTGATTACTAAGAGAAGTTAAATCGATTTGGCTCCTAAATTTCAACAAGTATACAAATTAAATTATCTTAATTAAAATTTCATTTGTTCACATAGTAAAACTATGCAATGATTTTTTTTTAAAAAAAGGGTCAATTAGAATTGAGCAAGGTTCGTCCATTTTCAAGTCCTTACAGAGGCAAATGCGGTCACACCAAGACCCGTTCTCATAGGGCGCTAAGACCCCCTTCACTCTTGTATAACCCAAAGCTAAAGATATACTGAACTATAGTATTGTGACAAGCTGATCCGCAGTCCACCTCTCATATGGCGCTGGCCTCTTTCCTTACCTAGTTGACATCCCGGAGAACCGCACAAACTAATACTACTATATCTAAGTGTAAACACATGAGAAAACTTACCGTCAATACTTCCTTTAGCTCGGTTTGAATAACTTCTAATGTTGCCCATTAAGCATTGAATTTTATCTTTGGTACCTAAAAGAAATCATTGTGTTATAATAAACTTCGTTTACGAAATAAACATAATATGCACATATTATAATATGAACTGATGTCATATCCAAAGGAATAGTTTATTATGTTGCCAGTGTGGAAAACAGATACAACAAGGTAGTAACACAGGTTTGCAGCTCGGGCTTATAGGGACACCCTAAGTGGGCATGCCTAAGAGCGGCCAGGTTAGCTGCTCGGCCTTATAGGAACACGCTATGAGGGCCAAAACACAGGGCCGAAATTTATAAATAAATATTCGAGTTCCGAGTACCTCGAAACTTTCTCACCTTAACGGATTCGCTACGCTCGACGTCACTTCCTTGAACTCGCTTCGTTTGAGCTTAGAATATGAAAATCTCCCGAGAAATTTATATTGCTCTACGTCGTCTCAAACAGTAAAAACATCCGTTTCATTCCCAGCGGTTACCCATCCAGTTACTGACCATGCTCGATGCTGTTTGACATTAGTGATCCAACAAAAACTGTCGATATTCTTTGCGTATTAAAAAATGAAACTTAATATTACGTAAATGGATACATTTGTACTAAATTTTAATTTAATTACATTATTCTTGATTTTTAATAATCTTATACATGTCATTCGATAAACATTGAACCGATGCTAAATATGAGATGAAACTTGCAGCATTTGTTGGTCTTATATAGTACTATATGTGTGCCAAATTTCACGTCGATTTGATCATTATTTCGTGTTTTGCTGAGGTAATGATGCATAGTACAACTAGTTCTACGAATTGATAAGCGTACCAAGTTACAACATTCTAGCATATGCACTCTGGGAGCTGCGATGATAACAGACACAACCACATACAGAAAGACAGCGTTTTACGAAAATCACTCAAGAGGCCACAAAAATATCTTAAGCGGATGATTCAGGAACCTGGTTAGGATTTATAGCGCTAACACAATACTTATCAGTTATACTATAAATTAGGAAAGAAAGGATAAATTAGTGGAAGGGATAAAAGCACGTATACACAAAGTCAACCAGGTGTCTGTGAACTATAGGGCGGTCAAAAAAACTCGGCATGTGAAGTACTATAGAAATTCCTTCGGGTACGAAATACCTTGAAATTTTTCGTCACCTGATCGGATTCGCTACGTTCATCCTCGCTTTGTTCGTCCTCAGAATATGAAAATAGCTCATTTATATTTTAGTATATCTATAGATGCACTTCGCTCATCATCAGACAGTTCAAATCTGTTCTATTTTCAGAGAAATTCACCTACTGAACACGAACACGTCCTACAAGAGATGTACTCGTTCCGACATAAACAGTTTTATGTACTAGCCGTATTAACATGAAAATTTGTATGCTTGTTAATATTATAAAGGGATATAATGGTGCCAAATATCAACTTAAATTGATCGAAAGTCTTTTTAAGGAATTTCCCTTGGCTAGCAAAGTTCTTGAGATATGATTTTTTTTTATTTTTTGTAAACACGATAGCCAGCAAAATATGTAAAGATATAAACAGAAAAATTATGTGCTCCTATAATATTAAGTCAATGGTAGGGCTTAAGCCGTTGGGCGTAAGCCTTGATCTATAATTGGCAGCTTATTTTTAACCATTCAAAATTATTCATATAATAGTGATAGTGAGATGAAATTTTTCACATTCGCTAGTCACTGGCTTAAGTACACAACGATGACAGCAGCAACAACCATACAGACAAACAGCTAGGTAAAACCATACATGAGGTCTTTGAATGGTTAAAATCCTGGTTATGAAATTTTGCGTATAATACATATGTTAAACATTTCCTACATACCTTAGGTATAAATGAGGAAAAGTAAAAATCTATTTTAGTAATCTAGTTAGCAATACTCACTTAGTACAATACATACAGCACTTACTAGTTTCAGGTCTTGTAGATTGCTGTAAGATCGTATGGCACTGTTTCAGAGCCAACGTATCATCCCTTATAGAATCTATCCATTCTGTTATCATGTTAACCTGAACGACAAGTTCAAATATCAATTAAAACAATATTAATGTGAATGATTAATAATGAATCATTCGATTGAAATCAAAGGTAATTTGATAATGTCAAAGAATATAATAGTTATAGATAGTCAGAAGGTATACGAGAGAATCAGACAGAAGGTGAGGGTCCTGGCATCTAGTGGCAGCTCTAAAACTAACTCTCCTTTTTTATTACCATTTTAACGATACAAGTATCTACTTAAAATTTTCATTATTATGTAAAGCTATTATTTGGATTAATAGTTTTGTGCCGGAAGTAGTTTGCTGAAAATAAGAGGACAGTGGCGTTCTCGTAGTTGGCACGGTGGAACTACCATATTACACGCTAGCGCTCCTGTTAACTGACTTAGAAACTAACCTTTTCTTGTCCGAAACAATAAATCTCAGGAACATCTTTCTTTAGATAATGTAAATTATTAAATTTAAATTATTCAAAATTACCTGTTTGAATATTCCATCAAGGGATTCCTGCTCTTTTTTGGACGATTTATGTATGGAAGGCATCTTAAAGGTTGGTGTTAATGCTACCTAAACATAAAACGTTAGCATAAAATTAATAAATCTGACAATGTTTAAGTATTTAAATTATAATCTTGGAAGGTAATAAATCTTTATGCTCTATAAGTAAGGTAGGTTGTGTGAAACGTTTAGGTAAGCGGGACTGTTGAAACCGAAATTAAATTACAAAGAGTTAAACGGTTGGGTCATAAACAAATGGACTGATTGAGGATTACCTCTCCCACTGCTGGATAGGTAAAGGGAACTAGCTCCCTCTCCATCTGCAAAGAGCAACTAATCAGTCAGTCTAATGATGGAGCAACTAATTAGGAAATGCGCATAATTATCCAGTTGGTTTTACAAAACTATGCGTCCAAAATTGGCAGTGCGCACTATTATTCGCACTTGTTAAAAAATCGATTAGTGTTTATCTTTAAAGGTTTTAGCGAATTTCCTTTGAAAAGAACAGGCAAAATGAGTTTCGAGCAGTGCTTGATAATTGAGTAATTGCTTAGGTTATAAAGCATAAACCGGAATGGGTTATTAAGCACGGAAACTCGCATTCCAAAGGAAGTTCGCTCGACTTGCGGGCCACCGTGCCAGAATTATTTTGTAGTTATAAACTTACATAACGTAAAAAACCATAAATATTATCGTCCTTACCAGGATTCGAACCCAGGTACCCTGGGTTTGAGTACTTTGAATGCTCGTAACGCCTCCAGACAATTTTCATTCAATTCACACGCCCAAAAAACATTGTAAACGACTCCCGATTTGAAATATGTAGTTTACTAGCTGTATTATAGGTGTTCCGGAAATTGAATACCGTTTTTTCAACTTTTTGGTGACTTTAAGTGGTAGTATCGGCTTCAGACCGGTTTTAATCGATTCAGCGCTCCAAAAAACAGTGAAAGCGACATTTTACTTGACATTTATTTTTTATCGACCATAATGTTGGTTTCCGTAATACATGGAAAGCAAAACATATATAATTTGATACTACCGAGTTATGCAAAACATGAATAGATGACACAACATAATTGTCCGAGAGACACCTAGAAAATAAGCCATTATTGATGACGAATGTCGAATGATGGATCAGTTCCCAGATGTAGCATAGCATCTTGCTTGTTACATCACCTAGGTGTCTCTCGCATAATCATATTGTGTCAGTTGACACAATATAAAAGTGGTTTATTGTATATCTATATTGTATAATATAGATTTGCAAAATATATTTATGATCTGCAAAACTCGGTGGTATCAAGAGGTAAATTTATCAAAGTATCTCCGTGTAATTTCTCTGTTGCAAAATACATCAATAATTCCACATTAAAATATGTTACAGGTACATGCCTCGGGTTATATAGCTCCCTGACCGAAATGCACTAAAGTAAATAAAAATTACAATTAATACTACCATTTCACTAGCACTTGCTTTCCTCCATGATGCTTTCATTTTATCCATGGGGCTTCCAGTCGACGATTCCTGTAAATCAAAATTTATCCATATTTATGTATTTCATATAGTCAAGTCGACGAGGAAATTTAACTCCCTTGAATTGTGGAAGTTTCGTTTCAATTTTTAGAAATATCTTTAGGTGCATTTTGCCAGACCCCAAGATTTACGATGTTTCTAAGAATAAACAATTCTAAACGTAACTTAGTACAAAAATTGAAATTACTGAAAAGAGGATCCATATTAAAATCCAGGTTTTTGTGGCATCACTAACCTGAGTCCAAAGGCGATTCTAGGGGTAGGCTAGGGAGGGCCCCCCCCCCTAAGTAAGTAGCCCCTTTCAATATATACAGTAGATGATTATAGTATAATTTTCGCTAGTTCTTTCCCCCATTTTAGAGTCAGCACCCTTTTAAAGAAAAAACATATGTCCCTTTTAGCTTGTAAAATTAGATTTAAAATTTAATTATTTAAATTATAATAAACTTAAAATTAAGCCCCTCCCCCCTCTAAGATTTTTACCTAGTAAAGTTAAAATTATTTAACGGAAAAGTATTTTACATCCTATTTATTGAGGTGCTGAATCGAATAAAACCGGTCTGTAGTCAAATATGTTTTCCAAGAAATTATTAGTATTGTAACATTTTATAACGCTTAGGCAGCCGTAGGCCTCGCATGCGCCTAGGAAGTGCATAAGTCTCATCGTTCTTTTCACATATTGGACAGACAGGCGTATCATTAATATACATGATAAAAAGATGTTTCTTTAGTTAACAGTGACCTGTTAAAAGATCTATCATGCATCTTAGATTTGATATTCTATCATTCAGCAACCAATTTGATCCGAATTAAAAGAAATCCCAAAAAAATAACATACTATACTATGTCCAGGGACCCATAATAAGTAAGGGTGTCCCAAAAGAGTAACATACTATACCATGTCCAGGGACCCATAATAAGTAACAGTTTCCCAAGATACATACTATACTATGTCCAGGGACCCATAATAGTAAGGTTTCCCAAAAGAATAACATACTATACTATGTCCAGGGACCCATAATAAGTTTACTTGACTTTATCCTGTTAATTAGTTTAACTTTTCTTGACATTCCTGAGGCAAAGCTGATGTAACATCAGTACACATTGTTGATTGACTGTCCGAGCAGACTTATATATTTTGACCTACGATATATTTTTCTATTAATTCAGGTATCTTTCTGAAAAACAGTAGCGTTGACACCAAGAGGATGTATTGGCTATCTTCCAGAGGTTCTATGTTAACTTCTGATCTGAATAAACCCGTTGAGTCTATTCGAGACCCGTCAGTAAATACTCTAATTGAGTTTTCAGGAAAGACAACTTCGTTACTTTGTCAAGTAATTGACAATTCATTTTAAAAAGTTCAGTTTTATTGTTAACTATAGGTAATTTATATTGTAGGACAAGGTTTGCTTTTTGGCTTATAGTTTTATGGCCTAGGCTAGAGTTTTGTTCATCCCAATGCTCATTTTCACGTAGCCGAATGTATGTTGAGATAGTGATCTTCTCGATCAATACGACTGAAGGCAGTTTTAAAGCAAATCCATAGATATAGTTCGAGTAGAAGACATACAGCCTCTGTTCATTTAGCAAGCTAACCTTTGCAATTCATTAAGTTTTTTCTTAATAAATTATTAGACGGCGTGTAACTTTATTCAGCAGGTACTCATCTGCATAGAGATATTATTACAAAAAGGGGCCCTATAGGTTAAATTTTAAAACATTGACAAAGTAACCTGACTACCTTCGCTTATAAATATAATAAAATAATCAGTAGAAAACTACAATAACTTAGTAGAACGTTAAAAATACAAATCAAAACACAAACAATGTGTGGGAAGTAGAAAACAATTGATTAACCTTAACTCATTCTTGGAGAATGTTTTAATGAGGTTACACAGAGCCCCCAAAAGATGTTTCAGGCCTCTCAATGTATTGAGTAGGATATGCCGCCTGTAGTATATATTTCTTAGCTCTTCATGATGTTTTATCTAATGAATGGTGGAGGGAAACATATCAGGTAAAACATCAGATTAATAAAGATACACTTTATCACGTACCTCTTTAGCTTGTTCAGGTGATCTCTTATCATTTAAAAAAAAGAAATTTCTGAACAGTACAGTAGACAGAATTGTATAATATAGAAGATACTGTACATATATAATAAAAGTTTAAGTCTCTTCTAAGACTCCTAAGTGAAAGACAGCCAAACAAAAACCGTTTCAATAAGTGCATGTGGTGTAACTAAATAAACAAAATAATTATACTTTTATTTTGTATCATATTCACAATTATTCTAATCCAGATTACTGATAAATCGATAAACCTAATCAATAAACATAATAACTCTCAAGAAAAACTCTTTGGTTTCACTACTTCTCTAATAGAACTTCCACATTTTATTCTAATTAAAAAAAGAACTCTCCGCTGACACAAAATATAAATAAATCACCAGTGTTCTATCCTCTAAATAAATATGTTTTTCAACTAAATAATTAAACCATGCAGATTTTTTTGTTGTTTTGTAAAAATGTAAATTATTATAATAGAAATCAACAAAAGCTAATTTAAAAATAATAATACTGCCCGTTCTTTATTTTATGGGCGATTGTTTTGAATTTAGCGCGCAAAGTATTATAAAGAAGGTAATAATCAGGTTTACGATATGCTCATCAGCTCGCTAATGTGATGAGTTAGCTTTACCCGCCGCTGGGCAACTTTTCCCGCCATGAGTGACTTTGATGAATAAACACAACACTCATCTAGTACTCATCAGATATTTTCAACTTATCAGATGATAAATGTTGAACACCGAGAGTAACAGGCCACCAAATTATGGATCAAAATTGTATTTTCGGTCTCACTATGGCCGTGTATATCGATTTGGTCATTTTTGGTTTTAATCCCCAAGTTTTCTCTTAACTCTTTTCTATTGCCAAATTAAAGTGATGATCTTATTGATTATGTATTTAATATGAGATGCCCAGGATTGTTTTAAATCTATTGTTATTCCAATGTATATAACTACAGTGTTCAAAACAAGTATTTCGACGTGCTGTTTAGGTGGGTAGAATTCTTCTTGATTCCTCCTCCTTTTAAAGAGTACGGTGTTAGTTTTTCCTGGGTTTACCGATAATTATACATTAACATACTACATGTATCTAGCTCCATATACATTTAGCTACATATATCATCTAGCATCCACATCTAGCTACACATAGAGATATATACTAGAGGGGGCCTATCTAAATACATTGAGAGACCTGAAACATCTTTTTTGGGGCTCTCAAGGGCTCTGTGTAACCTTATTGAAACCTCCTCCAAGAGGGAATTAAGGTTAAAATATATCAATTGTTTTCGGCTTTCCGCATATTGTTTGTGTTTTGATTTGTATTTTTAACGTTTTACTAAATAAGTTACTGTAATTTTATACTAATTTTTTGATTATATTTATAGCTAAGTGGTCAGGTTACTTTTTCAATGTTTCAAAATTCAACCAATAGGGCCCCTCTAGTAATAATATCTCTATGTAGCTACATATATCTCTACTCCATTTTTCTATAAATATACAAGCTTCTTCGATGAGATCACAAACAGTCGATAGAAACCGGCCGTGTAGGAATCCAACACCATCATCTGCGTATGCTTGAGTGTAGAAGCCTGCATCATGAGTCAATCCTTTTAAAAGTTTGACTATGACAAGTTGATAATGAAACTTCCTAGAGGGTATCCCCTTGTTACCTAAGATTTAGCTATGAAATCTCCTAATTTTATATTTGTTCTTCTTTTTATCATAATGTCGTCTACCACATTACAACTTTATTACGTTAGTTTAGCTATGTATCTCAAGACAATTCTCATGCAGGAGTTGGACGAACCTAATCTACGCCTACACGGCCAGAGTAAACCCGCGATAACAACATGATCTCTACGTGTACGTGACACCTTATCACTGTAAACTATCAAGGATCTAATTTCGTCCTAAATTAACTCATTGCATTGAACCCATAGTATGAGACTGGAAACATGGCGCCAACAGTAAATTTCTAAAACACAATTTATCAAAGTGTACAATTTAGTTATCAATTATGCATAGAAAGCAGCGTTTGGCTATCATACCTATCACCTATATTCCAGTAGTTTACACCTGCTGAAAACTAGATTTTGTATAAAAGTGTATATGCATCTACTTCTGCATTATAATTTGCGACTATACACTTCACCAATATGGAAGCAATATTTACCTGTTGAATACTAGGTATAATATTTTTTTTATTTCCACCAAAAATAATATATACAAAAATATTTACACAAAAACATGTTTCTTTTATGTTGATAACACAAAATTAATATTAAAATTTAGTTGTTTTCAAATGGTTTTAATTTGGTGAGAGCCCTCAGTAGATGGTTTGCTATGGTAGGTATGCTATACGTTTATTAGCTGCCTCCATCAATTGATGAAGGCAGCGAATAAACTTATAGCATAATGTATAATTTATGTATAAAATATATGTATAATTATACATATATTATAAGTATTAAACTGCCCGCTAACCCTATGTCACTTACATCAAACACACCTGTCTTCTTAACTACATATATGAACTTACTTAAGCATGTTAATATATATACTACCGATTAGAGAACAATCATAGACTTTTAAATTATCTTTCAACAATCGTAACTATCGATTGTCGGTCTTATTCTCTTAAAACTAATTTAAATAACCAATATCGAACTTTTTATTACTTACCCTTAATAAATCTTCTAATCTATCCTTAGCCATAGTTTCATAAAAAAAATGAACTTATATAATACTGTCACTGTTAATTGTAATACTTTTTACTATCCTCAATTTCACTAAATAAAAATTAATAATTAATATAAAAAACAATTAACAATAAACCAGTTAATAAAAATTCTGGACTAAAAATTTTAAATCACTTCAACACTGGGCGTTAATTGATACATGCTTAATATATATTTATTAATGTTATTATTATTTAAAATAAATAATTAATTTTACCATATGATTTAATAATAAACAGCTGTTATATTGATTTGAAATTAAAAATGCGTAATATTTAATGTAACGGTTGATATGTTTAATGTCATGTTAGAGTATATACTGATAATGCAAGACCTCTATAGGAGGGTTCATGTTTGTATAATGATAAATAATGGTTACCCCCACTAGGTTATATTCCAGGGACTGAGTCTATATTTATACTAATAGAAGCTAAGTCTATTAGAACCTTAGCTCTAATTTAACAAATTAAACATTTTATAATTAACAGAAAACTATCCGTGTAAGCAAAGAAAGAGCTGCGTATCCATTTTAAATTTACATTTTATAGTTTTTATTCAGAATATAATCTTACTGAAAACCACTAGGTAAAATTTCGTCGCCAAGTCTTTGGTTCAAAAATATGTGAACTCAATTTTCTTTCCCTCTAAGTCATGTTCGTTTTGGTTGGAGACGGTCATTGGCAACACTAAAGGGCCTTATTTAAAGTGAGTGGTAATCATCAGCTTTAAGTTGTACAGCTCTTTCTGCTACTTTATGAGGTATTATACAATGCAGAGGTGTTCGGGGAGATAAATCATAACAGATTTTAGCAGTTGTAATAATTGAAGCAGATAGATCCAGGACCAAACAAATGAAATTAATGAATGAATGAAACGATAAGGGTATAGTCAGGAACTACACCATTTAATATACCCTTGCCAACACTACCTCTGAAGTTGAATAGCTTTATTTTTTATGGACTCTGCTGGCCCGCCGCCAAGGGGAAGAAGCTGATTTATTTATTACAAAAGCCACTTATGTGGATGTAACACGTCGTTATAAAATATACAAATACAAGAAATTTAAAAAAATTATTAAATACACAATAAACTTAACAACTAGACATACATTATTTTAATTATTTTAAAGTAATCATAGGAGTGAGAGCGGGAAAGGTAGTCTTGTAGGGTGTAAGGAGCTAGGAGGAGAAACATTTGTAGGATTCGATAGATTTGATAGTGGTGGGCAAGTGATTGTAAAGGGTTATTGCAAGATTGTAAGGAGCCTGTTGAAAGTGAGCTGTACGGCAGCAAGGCGGATATATGTTATGTTTGTTTCTGGTATTAATTCTATGGATGTCAGTGTGATATAAGAATTTGTCAGGGAACTGTCGGATGGATTTACAGAATTTAGCGATTAGGATAGAAGGTAAGGTTAACAATATATGCTTTATAAAACTAGTTCTAGCTGTTTCTCACGGGCCAACGCTATATATCAGACGCTTTAACCTTTTTTGTAAAATCAGAACCCTTTGAGCTTCACTAGATGTGCCCTATGCCATTATATGATGAGCCATACAAGGATAAGCCCAGCCGTAATAAAACATAAGTAAAACTTCTACTGGATTAAAATGTTTAAGCTTAATGTGGAAAGTGCCGTTTAATTTATTAACGACTATGTCCACGTGTTCTTTAAATTCCATATCACTATTTAAGATTAGGCCTAAAAGTGGTTAGTGAAACTGTTTTTAATGGATCATAGATAATAAAAATTGACAATGGTCTATGGATGGTGCGAGAACCGAACAGCACGACTTGAGGTTTTGTTTTATTTACAACAAGGCCATTTTTTGGGCACCATTCAATACACCCAAGAGAAATAAGATTTATCTCCAGACGGTGTATAATGTAAAGCTTATTAACTAGTTTTTAGGGAGTAAAGAAGCACTTTTCACTCCCAAGGGATAAAAAGTGTTTCCTATTATTGGGTTATTAGAGCCAATTATATCAATTTTTTAGGGGAGTGATATTCTATAAATTTACATATGTGACAGATCAATTTTTGCAATATTTCCGTGGGTGGCACCCCCAAAATTGTTGATTTTTTTGGGGAGCAGCACCCCAAAAAAGTATAAGGGGTAGCCGATCAAATAATTTTGTTTACTAGCTCAAAATCCGTTTTAGGTCAAAAGAAGTTGTTTGGAGCAATATTTTTTTTTTATTTTTTTGGAGGCAGCCCCCCTAAATTTATAACGGAGTTCGACCCAAAAAATTAGAATAAAATACAAAAAAACGTATTAAAATAAAATCAACGTCTGAAGATAAAATATTGTATGCACATTGGGAGTAAAATGCTATTTCCCCCCTCGCAATTACCTACCTCGGCCTCGCCGAGTTAAGTTTATAGTCGAAACTTCCTCGGCTTTGCCTCGGGAGTTAAACAAATAAATCCCTCGGCTTTGCTTTGGGAGTTAAATACTATGGTTCCCTCGGCTTACACCTTAAGAACTAACTAAATGCTCAGGAAAATAATAGCATTCTTTACTCCCTTGGTGCATAAATAACTATTATTTTATGTTCCAGGTCATTAAGATTTCTACCAAAAAATAAGACTTTAGTAACTTCGGCATAAATAATAATATGACAGTCACATACGATTTTTTTAAGCCAACCAGGTAGATCATTGATGTACAGAAGAAAAAGAAGAGAGCCAAGTATACTTCCCTGTGGAACTCCAGAGTTCACAAAAAATTCCTTTGAATGCACATTATTTACTTTAACTTAAAATAAACGACCAAGCAGAAAGGACTTCAGCTACTCATAAATGGCACAGCGGAACCCCATGTCATACAACTTCCTTAACAAAACAGACAGGTCCAGCAAATCAAACGCTTTCTTTAAGTCAAAGAATACGCCTGCAACGTGACGTTTGTTATCTATGCCCTTTAATATTTTTTGAATAGTATTGGCAGAGCCCGAGTCAGTGGAAAAACCACTTCTGAAGCCGTTTTGTTCTGGGGCTAAGATAGAGCATTTATTTATAAATTTATTCATCCTATTGTACGCAAATCTTCCTAATATCTTTGAAAACGGACTAAGAAGATAAATTTGCCTGTAGTTATTGCCATCTAGTTTATCACCAGATTTATACAAGGGTACAAGAGTGGATTGTTAAGGATTTAAAGGAAAGATGCCTTCACGTGAAAAGTTAAGATGCCTTAAACATGATTGTAACGTGTGAGTAAATACGTGGGCTACGTCATTAAATTCTTCTTTACTACTGTCATGGGAATACCGTCAGGACTACCTTTAGTATATGATGATTGGCTCTCAATTTAAATAAGACCTTTTTAGTATTATTGCCAACATAACAATATCACTTTGAAACGCCAATAAAAAGAGACACTACTTAGCGGGACAAAAAGTTTATTTCACAACTTTTTTGGACCAAAGACTTGGCGGGGAGTTTTTACCACGCAAAATGTTTTTAGTAAGATTTCATGAGTCTTTGTACGACCACTAAATGTTGGACGACTGTTCATTGCAAAGACAAAGAAGTAAACAAGTTACACGTGTTGTAGATAAAGCTGTAAAATTCGACCTCTTAACTAATAAATTCTGAAGCTGAGACCCTCTTGCCAAGCGAATTTCTTTTGAAATTCGCCAGGCAAGAGGGCGCAAAAATTTGTGCTTCTTTGCTTTAAAATGTACATCTTGCTTAAATGTTCTCTTCATGATTTATCACCTGAAGCAGTAGCATTACTACTTTTTATTAAATCGTTTCCGAATTTTTCAAAGGAAACGCGCATATTTATCCTTTTTAACAGGTTATTAAAAAGTACAGTCATCATTCCGAAATCGAAAATGCAAATGCAAAGCAGTATTCGTACTAATATCAAGATCTGATTTTTGTAATTTTTTAAATTACAAAAATTATTAGGCCAGGCTTAAAGACCTCCGCGCCAGAATTATTTGGTTACATAATGTGCTTGTAATATTATTTTACAAAACGGAACTGAAATTTAAATAAATCCTCTCCGAGATTTGAACCCATAACTGTTGATTGAGATTCCGGCACTATATCCGTGCAGCTACACTTGACCTTCATATCAACTATACACTCTAAGTACTTAAGGTACTTATCTTATGGACCAGGTCCATATCCTGCCCTACAGAGTCCATAGCAAATGTTATGCAGGGCTTAGTCCATACTAAACCAAATTTATACTGCAACACGTCTTAGGGTTCGCTTCGATCGTCCTCAGATTGTAAATACACCCGTTTCATTCCTAGCAGTCACCCATCAAGTTACTGACAACGCTCGATGCTGCTTAACTTTTATGATCCAAAAATCATGGATATACTAGTCGTATTGAAATGAAACTTAGTGTACTTATTCAATACGTAAAGGTATGCATTTGTACCGAATTTCAACTCTACTGATTTTTTCCCAATTTAAATATGTACACAGGTCATTCGATAATAATTAACTAATGTAGTTTCTTTGTTTCACAGAAAATAGTTTTAAAATATAAAATATATAATAATTACCTCTTAAAGGAAGAAGATATATTACTTACGCGAAAGGAAGATGAAGAATGTGTATAAAAATATGTACAAAGTTAATTAGAATAATAACGCACTCTGTTTAAATTATTGTATTTATTATTCATTATAGTATATATTGTGTATGATTAAAGATTTTGAGTTCCTACTTTTATTACTCAATGTAGTCAAAGGAATGCAATAAATTTAATATTTATTTACAAATTAGTTTTCACTATAGTTCATAAATGAGAAATTATATTTTAATATACATATTTCTTTTTACAAAGTATCATAGGGTTATACCCTGTAACCCATTTTTTATATTTCCAAAGTCAAACTGTCATATGGTGTATAATATATAAATGAAAAAAGCACAGAAGCTTTGTGTCATGGCAGGCAGAGTATTAATCTACGGCTTAGGTATAATAGACAGCTCAGCAAAAGTAACCTGTCGAAAGTTCTTGCTACCTCATGGGGAATTTTTCGAGTTCCAGCCACAAATAATTTTTACATATCCTATTCTTTACAACGGGATTTTCATATAAACTGACTTAAATGTAATGAAAACAAGAAAAAGCTAAAAATTAATAATAAGAACATACAATTTAAAAACGCATAAAATTTCCCTCTTTTATATTGAACAAATTTAAATTAATTAACTTTTACGGCATCGTTTTGAAATTAAAGACCTTATCATCAGTCAGTACTGCCAATTAAAAGAATGTACTACAGCCATAGAGATATATACAAGAGAGAGCAGGGCCAATCTAAATGCATTGAGAGGCCTGAAACAACATTTTAGGGCTCTCAGGGGCTCTGTGTAACCTCATTAAAACCTCTTCAAAGAGTGAGTTAAGGTTAAAATTTAAAATGAATCAATTGTTTTCGGCTTCCTGTACATTGTTTGTAATTTGATTTGTATTTGCAACGTTCTATTGTATAAGTCTCTGAAATTTTGTTCTGTTTATTTGATCATGTTGATAATCGCAGGTGGTCAGGTTATTTTTTCGATGTTCCAAAATCCAACCAATAGGGCCCCTCTAGTAATATATCTCTATGACTACAGCTATCTATTGTGACTGACTATTCTAAGATGTTGCTATAGTCATAGTACAAACCATTTCCGGAGGACTTAACCAAGAAATATGTAGAAACGTTGACTCAACTTTCTAAGCACTTCGTGCATGAGCACGTAAAACAAAGCGTTCGAGTGCTTTCTCATCTTCATTCCTATTAATTTCATCAAACTAACTTAATTTAGGTCTTGCTCTACGTTAATAATTCCTTTAAAATATAAACACACCACTCAGTCAATTATTATAGACCAGGAGCCCAGGGGTGTTTTGTTAATAAAAAGTGTAATGGCTGGAACTGGTCTCAATTTTTCGTAAATACCTTCCTGAACAAGGATCTGCAATTCTGCCGACTCGTATCGGATGGGTGTCCCAGGCAGAACGCACTTTAGGGGGTCAAAGGTTCTGCCTAGGACACCCATCCGATACGAGTCGGCAGAATTGCAGATCCTTGTTCAGGAAGGTATTTACGAAAATTGAGACCGGTTCCAGCCATTACACTGTTTGTTAACTTGGGTGGTAAATTTGACCTGTAAAGTGCGTTCTGCCTGGGACGCCCATTCGATACGAGTCGGCAGAATTGCAGATCCTTGTTTAGGAAGGTATTTACGAAAAAATTGAGACCGGTTCCAGCCATTACACTTTTTATCACAAAACACCCCTGGGCTCTTGGTCTATTATATTCTAGAATTATAACTATTATTATTTTTTATTTTTTTTTCTATTATACATATAACTGCGTTCCGAGTCAATTTAATTTACACTTAATCAATACGTATTAGAGTAGTTTCATTTGTATACAAAATTAGAGTACTATGTTTCATATACTTAAGAGCGTCATAACAGAGTTTAATAAAACTACTTGTCTGTTTGATAAAGACAGGTCTTTACTTATCTTGATTTTAAAGGTACGGGCTAAGAATCCTATATATCATAACTAAATCTATCTGAAATAAACACACTTGGATTAATCATATAATAATCGCAAAGTAAAGCCTTACAAATTGGCATTATTTCCAATAGGATCCTTAAAATAATAGTCTTGCGTGTCATATCTTCTTCTTTTTCCTGTATATATCGGGTTGAAATTATAAATGAGATGATTCTGTTCTTCTGCACTGTTTGGAAATGACTGATCATTTAACCTTGATTCAGCAACCAACCAATCATAAAACAATCTGGAAGCTTTGATAGATTTAGCATCATGAGGATTGACTTGTCCTGGTTTCCACTCGTACGGAGATTTCTCCGGATGGAACTGAATTGCAGAAATCGGAATATTCGCCCACTCCATACTGGAAACGAACGGAAATCCATCTTCACTGACAGAATACGACAACACGTTCCATTGAGTTAAATTAAAATACGTTAGATTTTTCTTAGTTAAGCAATGTTCGTGGTGATTGGAGGTTGATGGTAAATTAGCTAAAGTGTAAATGTCATCATCTGATGCCTCTTTATAGAGCGAACTATTTCTAAAATCAGGTAAGAACTTTAAATTAAGGGCTTGGTTTTCAACAGAACAATTGGTTAAAATTTCTTTCCAGTTATTTGACAATGTTGCCAATAACTCAAATCCTTGACAAACTCCTAAAATTGGAATATTGATTCCTTTAGCATTAAGCTTTAATACTTCGTCAAAAATCAATTTACCTGACCTGGCTACGCCATGATGAGAAAATAAATTAGAATTACCTCCAGTATATAAAAACCCATTGAGCTTGGATGCTAAATCTCTATAATATTCCAACCTCCTACGAATAAATACGGGAACGACCCTTGCTCCTGATGCTTCAACAGCTTTAACATAAGAAGCAGCAACATAACTCGTGAAATTTAAAGACCCATAAGGATCGTCGGGTTCAATTTCTTGCACAAGAACGCCTATAATTGGTCTTGTAGTAGCTACAATTAACTTGAAAACGCAAAATAACAATATCACTTTCATATTAGTGTTTTAAATACGTTATTAAAATGAATTAACTAACTTAATATTTGCTCACTGGCTATTAAATTAAAAATAAATTATGTATTTTTAAAACTTTATTTTCAAAATGATTTTCTTTGTTTACTATTATGTAATAATTATAATATTTATCAAATAAATTGTGAAACTCTCAAATTCACAGCTCGATTTTGTGTGAAAAATGTTAAGTTCTACATGACAAGAATAGAGCACAGATAATACTGGAGTTGATAGTCGCAATAATGTGGCTTAAAACAAGATTATTGTTTCAACAACTAATTGTTTGAAACAATTAAATGTTTTATTTAATTATTCTTTTTAGGAGTCACCTTATTAATAACGAATTAAGAGATAACATATTATCTGCACAAACACTACCAACATGCTTCAATATCCAATTGAAACTTTTTCACCAAATTATTTGTTTCTAAAAAGCAAAACAACAATGTTGTTTTGCATCATTGAGGGCGTAGTTTGACATCCAGGACTAACCTCATTGTCCCTCGCATTATTTTCCCACGCTGTTAATTGATTTTAGCCGTGTGTCGTATTATAATAAGGCGCGGTCGAATATCCACGGCCTTCTAGAACATTGGATCACCAACAAACTTTTTTTATAACTTTTTTTTTCAAAATTTTCAGTAATTAGCCGGATTTGTGATAAATGAAGCCTATTTCCGTAATCTGCACGCTCTTTTGGTTAATCTCAAAGAGTATTTACATTCACTCAATGATATTTAATCTAACTTGGTACATACATAACTACTGTTAGACGTCAATGTTATCTACCTGATTTGTGTTATATTTTGAATGTATTAATGAAAATTAGCACAAATTGTTATTATTTGCAGTCAACAACACCACAACAAAGAGGTAATTCGTATGTACGTACATACGTACGTAAATACGTACGTACGTACATACATACATACATACTTACGTATATACGTACATGCGTACATACGAATTACCTCTTTGTTGTGGTGTTGTTGACTGCAAATAATAACAATTTGTGCTAATTTTCATTAATACATTCAAAATATAACACAAATCAGGTAGATAACATTGACGCCTAACAGTAGGTATGTATGTACCATGTTAGATTAAAAATAAATCGTTGAGAGAATGTAAATACTCTTTGAACTGAGTTTTCAAAGAGAATATCAATAATATAATATAAAAATAATAAATAATATAACAAATATAACAATATATAAATATAATTTGGCACTAAAGAAAAAAATATGTCCCACCTTATGATGACTAGTTTACCACTGTTTCCGGTCGAGTTGTTATCGTCTTACATCACCAAGTGTGAGTACCAGAACTTACCCCCCGGTTCTTACGTCCAACAAGTCCGTATTAAAATAACCCCGAAGGGAATACGGTGTTTTTTCGATACCGGAACATCTTTAACAGGTTCGGCCAATAATGCCCAAATAGTTTTCGGTCAATCGGCAGTGGCTTGAATCATAAGTATTATACGAAACAGAAAAATCGTACTTGATACGACCAACAAAATGGTCATAAATCAGACCAATGAAATCAAGGACATAGATTTAAAAGTAAACTGGCCGGCTAGATTATACGGCCATATACAGTCCAAAGGCAATGTCGATAACGACACGATCGGTAAAGATATCCCTTGCAGTCTGGGCGCTATACGGTCTATTCCGTTTCACTTGGGACTCATGATTCCGTCTTGCAGCGAGTACAATAAATTTTCCAGTAGTCTGTCCGGCTGGCCTCAATTGGATCAGTATGTGCCTACTTTTAATTTTATGGAACATGTCAACATGCCATGTATAAATTATACTTACAAACCTAGAGTCGGTTATTTCTAAAGGGCAAAACTATAGTGCCGTTATTGGACCCGATCGATCCAGATAAAAGTACGGTAAACTTCAATACAGGCAATGCTTACATGACCAATGCTTCTATTAGTATCAGTGAGTCAGATATGACGGCCGAATCGAATACAAGTCTAGAAAAAAACTACGAATCTTCCTACTGCCAGTTGATAGAAAAAGGCACTCATTACACGACTCTTTCGATACCAATAGAGTCTTGTCTCAACCCAGTGTTCATTTCGGCATATTGGCCGTTCAGAGTAACACACCGAACGATACTGCTCCCGAGTTTGTCAATGCCAATGCAATATGGCAAATAGAAACAGAAATCGATATCGGCATAAATACTCAATACCTGTATCCTTACGAATCCGTGGCTGGTAACAACGAGCAATTGTGGGGCAGTACCATGACTCCAACCGTACAATACAACAGTGAAACTTTCAACGGGTTCTTATGCACCAAGTATCAACATGATAAATAAAATACGTTTTTTTTTTAAAATGATGTTATATTTTACAAATATAATACAAATTTATATAACAAACCTCTTTTTTAAATTCCTTTATTAAATAAATAAATATCACAAAATCAAAAAATATAGAAAGGTTAACCACATAATAGGAAGAAAACTCCAGTGCTATGTGGGTATACATATTTAACTAAAATATTCTAGTAATTATTATTGTTAATATTATATTATAAAGCATGCAAGTTGTTAAATTAAGATAAATAAAAGGATCACATGTAAAATAAAAATTGTGTTGTTAGTACATTAAGTTAAGTAAAAAATAAGAAATGTGATGAAACATTAAATTAAAGTTAATAACTATAAATAATATAAAATTCTATTTTTAAGTTTTATACAAGATATATGACAATGCAAAATATATTCAAGTAACGTTTTCACAACTCTATTAATTTTTTTTTCAAAACATTTAATTGCTTTTGCGTGTCGAAAAAATGTTAATTTCAATGTAGAATCAAGGATAATTTTAGGTAATATTTTACTATTTTTGTTCAGGTTTTTTATTTGCCTTATCGTTCAAAATAAACTGTCTAAGATGTGTTTTTAGTGAGTCAGGTTTGTTAGTAGGTGTGTTTTTAAACATGGTAAGTAGCTCTGGTGATAGTTTGTTTAATAGTACAGGTCCAGTGTAAGTCCAGTAGTTCTGTCTTGTTGAGGTGTTGGTTTTTGGAGTCAAGTACATCATTTTAGTCTGATTTCTCGTGCCTTTAGTATGATTAATTTCTATTAATTTGTCTGTTTTTGAAAGTCATTAGTATAGAGTTTAGGTCATATATTTGGTTAACAGTTAGTACGTTTAATTTTTCAAACAGGTCTTTGCTTGGTGAGCGTCGAGGTTTTTTTAGTATAGTTCTTAGTATGGCTTTTTGTTGTACTGATACAGATTTTTTCAGAGTTTTACTTGCAGATCCCCATGCTATTATGCCGTATTGTATGATAGAATTTGCAAGTCCGTAGTAAAGGTTTGTACGTTGCTGTAAAGTCAAGAATCCAGTAGTTCTAGAAAATATATAGATAAGTCGTCTGAGTCTCAGAGTAAGTTGTTCGATGTGTTTTTTCCATGTCAAGCAGTCGTCTATAATTATTCCAAGGCAGTTAGTGTGCTGAACTCTTTCTAAGGAAGGACAAGAGCAAGGTAGAGGGTAGGTACTGTGACATGTATTAGAATGTACTCGCAGTTTGGTCTGTGTTGGTTGTTTGTTCGCTTGTAGTGAGTAAGTCATGTATGACGTCTTTTTAATGTTTAGGGTAAGTAAGTTGTTGTCAAGCCAATTTTTTATTTGTTGCATGTCTTTTTCTAGTGTTGTCATAGTCTCCGTCCAGTCGTGTCCAGCATATGCTATGAGTGCGTCATCTGCATACCCAAATATTTTTGACTTCAGCCTGAGCTTAAATAGTCCATCTATATATATAATAAAGAGCACCGGACCTAAAACTGTTCCTTGCGGTATCGAAAACTGTGAAGTCAAATCGGAACCACTGGTGCCATTAACTTTGACCCTATATTTTCTTTGATATAAATAGTTTTTGAACCAATTGAGCACTGTGCCTTTTAGTCCCAACAGTTTTAGTTTTTTTATTAATAATTTGTGAGACACAGTGTCGAAGGCTTTAGCAAGATCCAAGTAAATGGCACCTGGTTTCTTCCCTTTGTCTAGATTGTCAGTCAAGTAATCTACGAGTGTAGCAATAGCGTCCTGTGTCCCATATGTAGGTCGAAATCCAAACTGTGAGTCAGTCAGTAGTTTGTTGGTCTCTAGGTACTTTATTAGTTGCCCTTTTACCACCTTTTCTATTATTTTAGACAAGTTTGACACCATAGCTATCGGTCTGTAATTACAACTTTGCTGTGGGTCTCCTGCTTTATATATTGGGTTAATTATTGCCAGTTTCAGTGAGTCAGGAAATTGCCCAGAAGAAAAGCTTATATTAATTAGATGAGAATAGGTTTTATTACTAAAGTTTGTGAGTTTTTAATATTTCAACAGTTATTGGTCATGTCCTGGTCCACTATTGTTTTTCAGTTCAGTTATTGCTTGTAGAACATCGTTTTCAGTGTAAGTTAGTTCGTCCCATTTTGAGTTGTTATTGTTTTTGGTGTTAGTTTCTTTGATATTTTGTTTAGAATTTATGATTTTACTAGCATACTTTTCCCCAACCGTTGTAAAGAAAGAAACCATTATGTCTGCTGCTCTATTAGGATCCTGTGTTGCGTCTATCGTTTCGTCCGTTGTATCGTCTGTAATATTCTTTATTAGAGTTTTATTTTTAGTTTTTCCTATTGAATCATTTATGATTTTCCAAATTTTTTAGGGTCGTTTTCAGCGTTTAGTATTTTGTCTGTATAGTATTTATTTTTTACTTTTTTTATTATTTTATGCATGTTTCTTTTGTATTTCTTAACCTGCTCAATTAGCTTTAAGTTAAAAGGTTGTTTTTTTAATTTTTCTCTCTAATTTTCTTTATTTCTGAACGAAACTAATAGAGCAGGAGACATCCAAGGCTGTAAAGGGAT
Source organism: Microvelia longipes (assembly GCA_018340805.1). Classification (NCBI taxonomy): domain Eukaryota; kingdom Metazoa; phylum Arthropoda; class Insecta; order Hemiptera; family Veliidae; genus Microvelia; species Microvelia longipes. The sequence goes on along the minus strand of JACMZG010001911.1, from coordinate 55,094,644 downwards.
GTATTTTCTTGGTGTTTGTTTTGTTTCACTTGTTTCAGTCGCGTCTTCAGTCATTTTTTGCACTATTTTTATAAAGTTGTCCGTCGCTATATTAATGTCTGTTTGGCTTGTCACGTCTGTCCATTGTTGTTGTTCTAGTAAAGTTCTTAGTTTATCTTTGTTAAGTTTTGTTTTTTGTTAATTTCATTATATCTTTAGCTTTCTTAGTTTTATTTGTATGTTCTGTCTTAATGTTAAATAATATTGAGTAGTGGTCTGTTATGTGAGATTTCAGAATAGTATGACTGACTTCTTTGGTTATTTTAGTAGAAACAAATAGGTGATCTATTGCAGTTCTAGTATCTACAGTTTCTCTTGTTGGTTCGTTAACGAGTGATATTAGTTTATTCGTATACATTATGTTTAAGTACTCATTAGACTCTTTATCATTTAAATTACTTTGATGGTCTAAAATGTTTAGATTGATATCACCCGTTAATATAACTTTTTTGTTTTTCATTTTTTTTAATACATTATCAAGTTCCTCTAAAAAGGTTTTAACAGTTCCATTTGGAGATCTATATATGGAGATGAGTGCAGTTTGTGTTTTTTTAAATTGCATAATCATACAGTTTGAGTCAGTCATTTTTATTTCTTCCGCCTCTAGATCAAGATATAAGTTATTTTCTATGTATACAACGATACCACTATTTTGATTAAAATTATGTGACGTATGTATTTGGCGGTACCCATTCAAAGAGTATAGATACATTGGTAATTTTTGTATTCTAGCTTCAGTTAATATGATAACATGGGGATTTAGTTTAGCTGAGTTTAACAACAAAGTAAACTGATCTAGGTTCCTATGTAAGCTCCTAATGTTCATATGTATTACAGTCAGACCACTACTCAACTGTCGGACATGTCTAAAGTCGGTTAAGTCTATGTCAATAGTATTTCCTTGTTCTACATTAAAATCAGTAGGGGGTTCTATAGTTAGTTAAGATAAATTTAATAGAGTTGTAATATAAATAGGTTATAGTCAGATAAAGATTGCAATTATAGTTTATAAAGTAGTGATAATAATAATAATAATAATAATAATAATAATAATGAAAACGAGTAAGTATTATATATAAATAAATAAACTTATAACTAAAAGTTAAATACACGTGAACATCTAGTCAATTAGTAGCAAGAGGTTGACTTGGTGATGATGCAGTACTAGAGGCTGGTGTAGCAATAAGACGTAACAGATCCAAATCATCTTCGTTTTTGATTATTGTTACTTTACTTTTATCAGTCTGTCTTACAAAAATATTCCCATCTCTAGTCCAGACCCATTTAAATTTTTTTTTCTGCAGCCACTGTTTTTGTGTCTCTTAGCAGTTGTTTTACACCGGGCGCTAGATGTTCGTTAATATAGATCCTGTTTGTTGTAAAAGACTGGTGTAGTTGATGAGCTCTAAGCTGCTTCTCTTTAGCAAACTTTATCCACTTATTCTTCAGGTACCTACTGGCTAGGTGGGCCACTATAGCAGGTTCTCTGCCTTCAACAAAGGATTTGACCCTATGAGCGACTTGGATGTCGCCATCTCGTATCTCTAGCCCTAGTTCTCTTCCTATACATTCGACTATAAAATTACAGTTTTCTCCTTGTGTAGTTGGAACACCACGTATTTCTATATTTGCAATTCTCGATCGCTGTTCTAAATGAAGAATTTTCACCTTATCCTCTACAGCTCTCTGTTCTAATATTTTTATTCTATCCTCAAGTGAAGTAATTGAATCTCTTAAGTGTATATTTTCTAAGACTACACCGTTAACTTTATCTATAGCTTCATTTGCTTTTGAGGTAGCATTGGCGACGTCTCTTTTAAATACTTCAATATTTTCAGAGAATTTATTTAGTGTTGCTTCAAAATTAGTTATTTCCCATTTCTTTTTTTTAATTGTATACGACGTTCCTGTGGATCTAAATGAACAAGACATCCTCAGCAACATATTTGAAAAAAATAAGCCTATTGTTAAAGATAAAACACTAGAGCAACTATCACTCTCAATTAAACCCCGATTTAAATTAGGACCTAGAAACAAAGATACTGTACATTGGGTTTTAGAATGCGAGCCTGATATGAGGCGAGCACTTCTGAGTTCGGGCAAAGTTTTTATAGAATGGACTTCTTGTCGTGTCAAGGACTTTATTGTCGCATCCAGATGTTTCCGATGTCAGGAATACGGCCATGTAGCCAAATACTGCAAAAAAGATAGCGAAATTTGTCCGCACTGTGCAGGAGAACATGAAATAAAAACGTGTCAGAACTTAAATAAAAACCCAGTGTGCCATAACTGTAAATTACTTATAAAGACAGACAACCCCAATCATAGGGAACGGTTATACCATAGAGCAAACGACCCGAAGTGCCCTTGCCATGCAAATGCAATCCAAAAAGAAATTAAAAAAACCGATTATGGATATTAAAAAATTTATTTTTAAAAAATTAGCTAAAACAGCCCCTACGAACGAGGATAATATCAGTAAAGATAATATCTTTGTTCGTAGGGGCTTGGATTTGTGTAATTTTGTCGGCCTAACGTCCGGAAAAATTACACAATACAACAACTTATTTTTAAATAATTTATTAAACAGTATAACTAATTTTAAGGGCACAACGGAAACAGTTAAAAGTAGAACATCGTTAATCTATAACTTCACTAAATACGTTGACTTAAGTATATCATTTGCCACAAAAAATAATAACTCCTTAAGATTATCTAAGGGGCTTTCTACTATACTTAAAACTAAGAAAATGAAAGAAAATGACTGGTTATCTCTAGAAAACTACTCTGACCTACAATCGCTAGACAAGATGTCCAAATCAGTTAGCAGTAAAATTATAATATTACAAACAGATAAGGAAAACACTTTTAATCATTTAGCCTTACTTATAAAATCATTAAATGTATGGGCCGCATCAAACTATCCATTAGTTATAGGTATCGATATTATAGAGCCACTTATAGATATATCGGCTTTAGATTTATTAAGCTTAATAAACGCATCTATGAACCTTAAGTTTATTTTCTATTACAAAGGTTTTGACACCCTTAATTTCTTAAATATATTTGAAAAGAGTGCAATAAACAAAAATTTCATACAAGGCCTCCTTCCTGGCTCTAACAAGATAGAAAGTTTTACAAATAGCATGATTGAATTACGAAATTTATTAAATCAAAAAGACAAACTAAATGCTGACATATACAAACAAATATTATCAACTGTAGTAAGCAAAAATATATTTGAATCCTCCAGAGCCTTTCGTGAAATAAGGTATAAAGAAATGAATCTGTATGACAATAGCCGAAATACTTTCATATGGCCCACAAATAATCAGTATCGAATGGGTTCCAGCTTAGAAAAAAATGGTACTTATGTAAAATATAACGAAAATCAAAGAAGATTTGAAACAACCGATAGGTATATATTAGTAACTAAAGACACAGAGCTCATGCTTGATGCGGAATTAGTGACCAAAATTAATAAAATCAATATTACTAAATGTAAACTATCAAACGTAAAATGGATAAACGGAGTGCCCGGTTGCGGTAAAACGAGGTTTATAATGAGTCAGCACACCCCGGGAAAGGACTTGGTCTTGACCCAAACCAGAGCCAATCTAAATGAAATTAGGCAAAATATAAAGAAAAATTATAAATTAAAGGGAAAGGATAGAGTCTACAAGGATTACAGAACGGTGGCTTCTTTCGTAATAAATGGATCTGATAAGCATTACGACCGCGTCTTTATAGACGAAGCAATGCTCATGCATGCAGGTTACGTGGGATTTATTGCTGAGCTCGCGAGAGCAAATGAAATAATCCTACTTGGCGATGAAAATCAGATCCCATACATTGAAAGATCTTCTCTAACATCTGAGTGGTCTAAGATCTCACAGTTCTGTGATCCTTGTTTAACTCTCTCTACCACTAAGAGATGTCCTCAGGATGTGTGCTTCTTGTTGTCGAACCATTATAAAAATATTCAAACAACAAACCCGTGCGTACGATCCATCAGACCGATTATTAGTGATGCCAGTCAGTATCAACTTAAAGAAGACACGCTTATACTGACTTTTACACAAATTGAAAAAGATATGATGATAGATATTTTAAAAGGTAGGTGTTATGGACCAATTCTAATTCATACCATTCACGAAGCTCAAGGACTGACGTCTAAACGTGTGGTGTTAGTTAGGATAAATTCAAAACCCTTAGACGTTTATAATAGTATTCCTCATGTAATTGTTGCACTTAGTAGACATACTTATAGCTTTAGATATCTAACGACAGATGAAACGGACTTAATTTCATTACTAACAAAGGAGATACTACAGACCAACGTCCATACTATTAAAAACTATTTAATAACAAACGAGACGCATGACATCAACAAAATAGTAGAAAATAAAATATCCATAGATTTAACACCATGACAACTACAAATCAAATAATTTCGGATCCTAAAATGGACCATGAAACCGAAACAGAAGAACTAACTGATCTAAATCTGAAGTCACTGACTACAGGCACTAAATACTTTTTAAATTTATTGCATCTAAATATACGTAGTTTAGAAAAACACTATGACGAGCTATTAGTTCTGTTAGAAGGTATAAATGTAGAGGTACACATAATTTTACTGACTGAAACATGGTTAAGAGTTTTTCCTGAAAATTTTACAATACCCGGCTATAAACCTCTTCCGGTGGATGGTCAGTTTAACCGAGCTGACGGAATTGTAGCATTTGTAAAGAATAGTCTACAAATAATATCTAAACAAGAAAATCCCGTAGAGCAATGTACTAGTTTACTATTTAAAATTAGAGACGAACAAAATAAGGTACATACTGTGACTCTAATATACAGATTATGGGGATATAGCTTAGATTTGTTTAACGCATCGTTATACGACCATTTACACAGCATGAGTAATGAAAACCATGTAGTGCTAGGGGATTTTAATATCAATATTAAAGCTGACAATTATGATGCACATACTGAAGACTTTATCGATATGATGGCCCAATTTGGCTATAATTCCAATATAAATTCCTACACCAGAATTCATAACAACAGTAAATCCTGTCTAGACCATATATGGACCAAACAAAAAGAAAAGCTACTTACCGTTGCGTATAGACTTAATAATAAAATAAGATCACTTCCCAGTTGGAATTATTTATAAATATAATAACACATCATCAAAAAATAATTTAAATAACAGTAACACTTACGTAAGCAGAACTGACTTTCCAAGCCTGGTTAATGATATAAATAACCAAACTTGGGATAATATCTATAAAATGACGACGCAAATGAAATAACATCTATGTTTGTAAATACTTTAAAAACCCACTATTGGAGACATACAAAAACTGTTAAATTAAATAGAAAATACAAAAAAAGAAAACCTTGGATAACGAATAGCATCATAGAAAGTATATTAATCCGTGACAAAATGGCTAGGCAAGTTGACAGTGACCCGGATAATGCAGAATTGAAACCGCTTATAATAAATACAGAGATCAACTTAATAGAATTATAAAAACTGCTAAGAATCAATATCTAGAAGATGAAATTAAATTGGCTGGGCAAAATAATTTCAAAACATGGCAAATTATAAATAGAACCTTAGGTAGAGAAAAATCTCAAACAGAAATCAAGGAACTAATTTTGCCAAGTGGTGAAAAAATAGTCAACATAAAGATATTGCAAATAAATTAAATGAACATTTCTCAAGCATTGGTGAAACTTTAGCTGACGAACAGAAAAAATACTGCAACTGTAGCTCTGACTCGAGTACTGAAAATATACCTAGACTACCTGACTCTTTAGTTCTTTTACCTGTAACAGAAACTGAAATACTAAATCACATAAGGGAACTAAAAAATAACAAAGCTCCTGGTATAGATCAAATATCTGCAAAAATAATAAAAGCATGCAAAGAAAATTTAGTCAAACCCTTAGTTTATATATTCAACACCTGTTTCAGTTCGGGTATTTTTCCTAGTGTATTCAAAAACGCTGTCATCACTCCTCTGTTTAAGGAAGGATGTAAGTCTGACGTAATGAATTACAGACCAATATCTCTATTACCAGTAGGAGCAAAATTATTAGAGAAATGCATTGAAAGTAATCTCATCTTTTTTCGAAAAACATCAAATTCTCTCAAAATCTCAATTCGGTTTTCAAAACAATAAAAGTACTGACGACGCGATATATGCACTAACTAAGTATATTACCTCAAAATTAGACAACAACAATAAAGTAATAGCAGTTTTTTTGGACTTAAAAAAAGGCATTTGACACAGTTGATCAGAAAAAATTAATAGAAAAACTTCAATATTATGGGATACGAGGGAAAGCCTTAGAATTACTTATTGACTATATTACAAACCGGCAACAACAGGTAAAGTTACTTAACGACTTAAGCTCTGTAGCCACGCTTCATACTGGAACACAACAAGGAACAGTGACGTCACCGAAGTTATTTCTGACTTACATCAATGATTTATACCTTATCCCTAATTTCTTAGGTGAAGTAATAGGTTTTGCTGATGATACGTGTTTGTTGTTTTCATCAGACACACACAGCTGGCAAGAATTGACAATCAAAGTAGAACAACAGCTGGCCTTAGTAAGCAAATGGCTCCACACAAACCTTTTCTTTTTCTAAACACCAAAAAAACTAAATTTATTACCTTCTCACTATCTAAGAAAGGACAGCCTAAGGATATAACTAAACTCAAATCCATGATTGTAAGTGCGTTAGAAAAAATGACACACCAAACTGTGACTGTACGACTATAGACAGGGTAACTTCTATAAAATACCTAGGTGTTACTATTGACCAAACATTGACTTGGAAAATTCATATTCAAAATAATAGAAATAAAATAAGGAAATTCATATATTATTTTAGAGCACTTAGGGATTTCTGTGATGAAAAGTTGATTAAAACTATATATCATGCTCTAGTGGAATCTATTCTTGGGTACGGTATTATTGGATGGGGATCAGCAAATCCAACTCACTTGCACTCGTTAGAAATAGCTCAAAAATCAGTCATCAAAACCATCCTTAAGAAACCAAGACTATATTCTACTGATCAACTTTTCAAAGATTTCCCTGTTCTCACAATCAAACAGTTATTTACAAAAAAGGTTCTATTAAAATACTTTAATCAACCGAAAGAGTATATTAATCACAATCACAGCACTAGAAACAAAACTAATAGAAAAGTAAAAAGTTTAAAATGTAGAACATCAATGATGCAACGACATGCTGCTACTAGAGGTCCAATTTTATTTAATATGCTACCAGATGAGATAAAAACTAACCTGTATTTTAAAGATTTTAAAAAAAGAAATAATCCTGTGGTTAAAACCACCTCCAAATTAACCTATTTCTTCTTTTTTCTTTTTTTCTAACCTTAGATTAAATAATATTTTCTTTTTATTATATTTTATTTATTATTTTGTACTAACTTTTAATTAATAAATTCTCTTCCTTAAATTTAAGAAATCTTATTTTAAATTTTTTAAAAAAACTAACCAAGTCGTATAAAAATACTAATTAAGTAAAATAATTTAAGAAAACTACTAACAGAAACTAAACTATTTATAAGAAACTATTAATAAGGAAAAAGAAACTTTTAACAAGAAGACTAAAGCCGCGCACAAGCTCATGCTTTTGCGGCTTAAAGTTTATTTTTTCTCTTAAAGAGTTTGATAGTTGCTCTATTTAAAATTATTTTGTAACATATTGTAT
>JACMZG010001911.1:55030887-55085952 GCA_018340805.1 Microvelia longipes | reverse complement strand
TTATAGTGCATATGCTTTTTGTGATTAGATATAATCTATGAATCATAAATTATTAACCAAGTTTTCATTGGTGAACGGAAATAATAATTATCCAATATCTGGTGTAATTAAAAAAGCGAAAAATATAGAATCGCTGTATTAATGACCGAGGTTCTTTTTGTTGTCTTTTCAAGTATATCGAGTTTATCTTCATTTTGTGTTTAATGAAAATTATTGTAGGGTTTTAAACAAATTATCGCGATTATATTTGGAAACTGGACATTTTATGACTTATGAGTGTTTGCTGTGAATAATTATTATCTTATTTTTTTTTTTTTTTTTTTTTTTTTTTTTTTTGTCAACGGAGGGGAAACGCGACGGCCTCTAGACGAAAGCTTTATCCCTCAGAATCAAAGCAGCTAACACCCTAAGAGGGGATGGCTCCTGATCATCCGAAGGTTCGTCACCTTCTTTCGGTGGCGAAGCCTAGCCCATGGCACCGGTCCATGGAGTGTGGGGACTGGCGACTTCTCGACTGCCCAGCCGGTACCGTAGCAGCGATTGTCAGGCCTTACCCCACTAAACATCTAGAGGTAAAACCCCTCCGCCAGGCGCATACCCCCAATTGGCAAGGAGTATTGCACCTTCGCGTGACTAAAAGTCTCCACCACGGTCCCAACACATAGTCGGCTAACTTCTGACCAGTGAGGGGGCGGCTTCTCTGACTTACCCTTTCCTCCCACTTCCTGCTCCAGTCAGAAAGGGGAGGCTGAAGACCCATCGATGGTGGATGCTTTGTTGACTGCCGGTGTAGCGATGAAGTGCCTCCGAGTGCTCCAAAGACCAACGGCACCTAGAACAGAAAAATTGCCCCAGGGGGGACCCGCCCATGTGGTGGACCCACCAGTCCATCCGGTCGCCCTGAAGCTCTCCCGCTCTTCCACCTCCGACATGAGAGAGCTTTCAGCCAAGGCTTCCAGACGACCAACGGATCCAGCCGGGCCGCAATACCCCCCGACACAACCCCACTCGCAGCACTCGCTAGCCCCGTCACACCCAAAGACACTGAAGATGGAGGATGTCGCTGAAGAAGCTGATGGGTTACAGGGTAGTTAGGTCCAACAGAGTTTCCAACCGTGCCTCCCGTGGGAGCGGACTCAACGCCGGGTTTAACAAATGACCGGGAGAGCCCTGACACGGTTGGCCTGCCTGCGCAGCCTAATGACTTCACTAACCTAAAGACAAACAACTAAAGCCTAATATCACAGAGTTCGGCCACTGCCTCTCGCAAGAGAAACTCATACACCCGGTTTGAACATATTGCCGGGGATGATAACAGTGGTCGATCCTAAACTAAACACTGACTAAACCTAAAATAAATACCTAATCCTAGTTAAACATACATGACCTAGCCTAATATCACAGAATGCCGACGATAAGCCAGCCAGCCGGTTTTAACAGATTGCCGGGACTGGTTGCCGTTCGGCCTAAACTAACTAAACCTAAATATCACAGAATTGGGTGATAGTTCCTCCAGCTATGCTGTGGGCGCACACCCGGTTTTAACATATTCCCGAGGTGAGCATTAACTACCACCCCCCTATCTAACCTAGCCTTAACTTAATACAGCAAAATTACACTAACTAACCTAGATTAAAAGAGGCAACTGCCGTATCCCATTGACCTGCAATGGAGCCTGCCACCATCCGGTTTGAACAAATGGCCGGGGGGACAGTTACGACAGCCGCTGAGCTATACCAAAACTATCCTAATAAACTAAGACTAACCTGACTCTGTTGAACCTAAATCTTATGGTAGAATCCTGCCCTACGCAGGAATTCTACAGTTGATTCGAAGTGAGAGTCCTCGTTGAGGGCGACTGCTACACTCGCCGGTGTTCCGCAGATCGTCCTCAGCTCGGCAAGTGCGTCACACTCTTCAAATATGTGACACACTGTGAGCGCTGCATTGCAGTGTCGGCATCGAGGAGCACGCTCATTTGACAGAAGGTGCCCGTGCGTCAACTGCGTCTGTCCAAGCCTCAGACGCGTGAGTACGACACTGTCTTGTCTTGACTTCGACAGTGCCGTAATCTTTCCTCTTGGATTAATCTTGATTCTTGCTAACAGGGTGGGGGTGCGATTCCACGTGGTTCTCCACGTACGCCAGACTGCGTTGACTAATGCAGTCTTGGCATCATCTAGTCGAACGGAACCGTCCACCACCCTTCTCTCCGCTGACGCACGCTTGGCAGCTTGATCTGCTGCCTCATTGCCAGCGATACCGACATGCCCGGTACCCATACTAGAACCACGTGCCGACCAGTAGAACATAGAGAGGACACGTGGTCATAGATCCGACTGATAATCGGATCATCACTAAATTTATTCTTGATTGCTTGGAGGATGACAGAGAGTCGGAACAAATGACTATACTGCCGTTTACGTTCTCCTCCAAGCAATATACGAGGGTCTTCTCTATTGCCTTCAACTCGGCTGTGTATACACCCGCTCGAGGAGATAGAGACCAAGACTTGGTCTCTGCCGAAGAGTGCATAGCACAGCCGGTGCCTTCTTCTGTCTTTGATCCATCTGTGTAGAAGACCCTCCTACCTGGATACCGGGCGAGAGTCTCCAAGAGTCCTTGCTTGTATACCTCGGGAGGTGTCGAATCCCGAGGTAAGCTCGCGAGCCGAGTGGACATCCCTATGGTGGTTCTTCTCCATGGTGGTGTATCAGGGATGAGCCACTCGAGGATCTCATCTTCTTCTGCTCCGATCCTCTGACGAATCTCGCGAGCCCTAACAGGTAGCGGTCGAGTCCGTGTACTGAGCCATTCGTACTCCGGTCGAATGGCTCCTTGGCCGAAAAATTCTTCTCTGAGGAAGTGACGCGGCTTCGACTTGACTGCCTCAGAAAAGGACAGAGTCATTTGCTCCCGGCGGTGCTGCATTGGCAGAACGCCAGCTTCTGCGTACAGAGAGCTGACGTTGGTGGTAGGAAACGCACCGAGAGCAATCCGGAGTCCTAGCTGAAAAACTCTGTCCAGAGGCAGTAGCCACGACTTCCTCGCCGATCCATACACGGAGCTGCCGTAATCCATCTTGGGGCGAACCAATGCACAAAGATCCTGACTAATGTCGTGCGGTCCGCCCCCCATCTAAGATGGGCAAGGACCTTGATAACATTCACATCTCTCTTGCAGCGCTGCACAAGCTCTGATATATGATGCCTCCATCTAAGCTTAGCATCAAATATCAGACCGAGGAAGCGAGTTGTCTCTTGATACTGCAGTCGAACCCCGTTTAGGAACAGCTCTGGAGCAGCGTGTTCCTTCCGCAAGCGGCAGAAGTGAACACATACAGTCTTCGTCGGCGAGAATTTAAAACCAACTCTCGCCGCTCTTTCAGAAATTGAATCTATCGCCGCTTGCAGAACCTCTGATGTCCTGATCTCTGGTCCCTGCGAAGAATATGCCAAGGTCGTCTGAATACTGTGACGCCTTGACGCCTGGCGGGAGATCACTTGCAAGATCGTTCGCAGAGACCGAGAACAGGGTCGCACTGAGAACGGATCCTTGTGGCGTTCCGTTCTCTTGCTCTTCAAGGTCAGATAGAATGGAGCCTATTGACCCTGAATGCTCTGCTGTCTAGGAAGCCGATGATAAAAGCTAAAAGCTTTCCTCTTAGCCCCCAGTCGTAGAGTTTCTTGATTATTGATACTTCCAGGCAGTATCGAATGCTTTTTCAAGATCGAAGAACACACCGACCACATGCTGCCTGTTAAGAAAGGCATCCTGGATATATTTCTCCAGGAGAGCTAGCTGGTCGGTGGTTGAAAACCTTCTACGATATCCTGCCTGGCTTGGAGCTAAGAGGTCATTCTTCTCTAGATAGTAATTAATCCTGAAATTCACCATCGACTCCATAACTTTCCCTAGACAACATGTCAGAGAGATCGGTCGATAGCCATTTGGTGATGACTTATCTTTGCCTTCCTTGGGAAGCGGTATGACAACTGCTTCCCTCCAGCTCGAAGGATACACCAGTAGTCCAGATCTAATTATAAATGTCAAGTTATATCTTTTTACCCCTCTCTGGAAGGTTCTTGATAAAGGCATATGGTATACCATCCTTTCCAGGGGAGGTGTCTTTAGTCCGGGAGAGGGCCCTGTCTAACTCTTCTTGTGTTAGATGGGAATCCACTCCCTGATTCAGACTGAGATCTGGCACTATTACTTCTCTCTCTGCTTCTCTTTTCCTTTGCTGAAATTCTTCTGAGAAGCCTGCTGTAGCAGAGGCAGCTTTGAAGTGTTTTGCTAAGACGTTAGCTACCTCTGCTGCGCTGGTGTGTACCTGGCCATCGACCACAAGGATGGGGTTCGATGACGGGCGGTGCTTGCCAGCGACAGCCTTCACCTTATTCCAAATTTCTTTTGCATTGGTGTCTTCTGTTAACGACGAGACGTAGTCCATCCAGGATTTCTTCTTGGCTCTCCTGATGGTTCTACGCTCAATTGCTCTTCTTCTCTTAAATTCTATGAAGTGCCGTTGCATAGGCTGTCGATTAAATTTATTCCAAGCTTTCTTTTTGGCTTTATTCGCCCGTCGGCAGTCTTCGTTCCACCAGGGTACGGTGCGCGCTTTTGACGTGGACCACCTATTGTCCTGCGTGGAACGGCGGCACTGGCGGCGCGACCTATGGCCCTCTGTTAAGAGATTGACGTCTGATTCCACGTCGCCAGTGAGTACTGGGGGGTTGAAACTCGCCCTAAAACCATCCCAGTCTGCATTACCAAGGTCCCAAGTCTCTCTTGGAACAGTTGGCTCAGCGGAGGACTCAGCGGTTATGAATACCGGGAAATGGTCACTCTGGTGGAGATCTTCACAAACATTCCAGTCCAGAGCGACCGCCAGCGCAGGTGAGCTGAACGTTAGATCTATGGGAGCTGTTGTTCCTGTGCTCAGTGTTACGTGTGTCGCACTTCCATCGTTTAGAAGGACAAGATCGCTTCGATTAATCACGTCTTCAACTCTTTGTCCTGGAGGGGACAGTCTCACAGAGCCCCACCAGGGATTATGTGCATTAAAATCTCCCATTAGGATGACAGGAGACGGCAGCTGTTGAATAAGGTTCTCTAGCTGTTGTTCCGTCCACTGACCATCTGGGAGATACAGGCTACACAGGGTGGCAGTGAACGGTGCTTTGACTGTTACCGCCACTGCCTGTAGTTGTGTGGTTAGTTGGACCTGTGCAGCCGGGATGTTATCTTTAATTAAAAGAGCGACCCCGCCGTGCGCACGTCCACGTTCAGCTATAACTGTATCTTTTCTAAAAATCTGGAAACCTGTGAGGTTAAAAACCTGCGCTGGTGCTAACTTGGTCTCCTGAATCGCGAGAGCAAACGGCGTCCTGTCCAGCAGGAGTCGCCGCAGCTCCGCGTAGTGACTTCGGAGACCTTGCATATTCCACTGGACAATAGTATCTTTATTGTCCAGTGGCATTACAGCGTATTTTTTCTGGGCCTGCCCTTAGGCCAGCCCTTCTTCTTTTTAACCTCTTCAAACCCGGTATCGTCTTCACTATTAATTTCTCCAATGGCCTCTTGTAGATTACTGGGCTCACTTGGAGATTCTTCCTCTTTTTGGGTCCGCCGAGTCCTCGGTTTATCAGACGGAGGAGCAGCGGTGGGAGTGTTAGTTCCACACTCTCTTTTGGTGGAACTAGATGAGGGAGAGGGTAGCACTGACGGGTGTTGGAGTCGTGCTATCCCCAGCTGCATTAGCAGCAATTTTTTGAGGTGGAGGGGTAGGGGAGTAGCCGGACGCTTATTCCTCCTATTTCTTCCGTTTCTGTTTCTCTTCCCCTCATCTTCACTAGCTGAAGCCGTAAGTTCGTCTTCTGACATTTTTTCTTTTTCTTTCTTTTCCTGTTGGTTTTCTTTCTTTTTCCGTTCTTCTTCCGCTTTTCTTCTTTGTTCTTCTCGTTTTTGCTTTTCCATTAGTCTTTTTTGTTCTTCATCTCTCTTTTTTTCCTCTTCCATTCGCTGTTTTCTTCTTTTCTCGTTTTGATTTTTTCGCTGACTCTTGCTCAAGGCTTCAGCTTTTTTATCTCCCACCGCTTGTGCAGAGGAGGTGCCATTGATCTGAACATTGCTATTAGCGTTAGTTTGCTGATTGTTAGCACCATTCTGCACTTGGCGAGGCTGGTTCTGGGCGGGCCAGGTTTCTTGGGGCCAGCCGCTTTATTAGCATAACTAATAGCAGGCATGGCGTATCCTGAGCTTCTTACAATACGTTTAGCCTCCGGATGTCTGAGTCTATGGATAGTCTTGTATCTTTGAATTTCTTTTTCAATTATGAACTCGGGACATGCCGGAGATCTAGATGAATGGTCCCCGCCACAGTTGGCGCATGCAAACGGAGGCTTGCATTCGTCAGTGTGGACTAATTCGCCGCAGGTGCACATTTGTTGGCTCGGGCACTTAATACTAACGTGCCCGAATTTAAAACATTTAAAGCACCTAAGTGGTGCCGGGATATATCGCCGGACACTTAGGGCTTTGTAAAAGGCGACTTTCACTTTTTCGGGGGGAACTTCGAATTTAAAGGTTAGGAAATAGGTGGCCGTCTTCTCAGAGTTACCTCTAGAGGTCCGACGGGTCACCTGTTCCACCTTTATTACACCCTGCGGCGAAAGCTCTTCCTCCAATTCTTCAATGCTACAGTTCATAAGGTCCCTACAAAAGATGACTCCTTTAGAACTGCTTAATCTCTCATTGATTTCCACACTGACGCTGATTCCAGCTAACTTTCACTTCTGCAAGCTTCTCCGCTTGGCTCTTCGAGGCAACCCCAAAAACAAGGGTGCCGGAGCCAGCCTTTGAGACGCTCTCAGCCTCACCACCTAACATCAAAATAATGGAACGGTTCAGTGCGACAGGGGAAACATTAGCAAAACTACCCCCATCGCTCCTTTTCACAGTCCAATATTTAATAAATTTATCTCCTCCATCTCTACCGTTTCTACACAACGAGTCATTTATGGTTTTGGTTAAAGCCATAGGATTTTCTTAAGGTGAAGGGGGAAATCAGCCGAGGTGTGACCAGAGAGGAGAGAGGATTGTCGGCCAGAGGCTGGATAGTTGACTGACCAGCCCCCCTGGAGTACTGACCAGGCCTCTCCTCATACTGTGAGCCTACCCGCGGGTGAGCCAAGGCGGACGGTAGGAGTCACACGGAGCACTAGGACCTCCGACAGTCCTAGCCACGACTGACCCACTGGACAGTGACCCGAAGCGAGAATTAACGCAACGCAACAGGCCCCCCTTCTACCAGGCATCCGACGCTTTGGTATGGCAGTGCTAGGCACACAGCAGGAGGGGCGACTAAACCCTCCACGACATACCAAACGACGGTGACCAGCAGCCCGGGATCGCACCTCTTTTAGGAAAAAGTTATAAGATTCAACCCGTTAGAGGACGCACTAGGCACCTCTTTTGGGAAGAAACCCAACTCTACCTGGTAGAGGACGCACGACGATCGGCACCTCTTAGGAAAAAGTCTCAAAATAAAAAATAAATAAATAAAATAAATGAACATAAAATAGTAAAATAAAGAAAATTAATACTAAAACAAAATAGTGAAGAAAATAAAAGGTAGACAGCATGAAGTAAAACGAGAGAAAAAAATAAAATAAAGGTGAGAGAGAAGGAAAGGTGAGAAAGTAGGGAAGGCAAGGGACTGGTGAAGGAAAGTTAGAGATAAGGAGATAGCTAGAAAGAGAAAGAAAATAAGACTCTACCTTGTAGAGGACTCTTGCGAGGTCAACCTTCAGGGACGCCACCCCCTGACACGCCACTCAGTCCGCCAGACGCAAATAGGCGCCTGACTTCCTAATAGGCGCTCCCTATAGGTTTACCCATGTCTGCCGGGCATACGGACCTTAAGCACGATCGGCTGTGTCATAGAGCCAAACAGACACGGGATTAGCTAGAGTGGGCCGGGAACGCTTCTCTTCCGTCAAGCACCGTAGCACTTGCTCTGACCAGTCCGGTACCCTGCATAATGCAGGGACCAGTGGATGCAGTTTAACCTCATGCCCAGGAGGATTATCTTATTAAATTGTTGGTNATTATGAAAGGTTTAAATTATAATGCTTATTGAAAAAATATTAATGTTTGATAACACTACGTTAACTAAATTAAAAGAAAATATAGATCACTTTGAGCAGGCTGAAATGATTTAACTACAAGGCAAAAAATATAGAACCAGTTGTTGTTCCTAGCACTCCAACAACTCTTGTTACGGCTCCAATACAACAACCTGTAAACTCTTTACAAGAACAAATTAGTTCTCTGACTGAAGCTGTAATAAACTTGTTTGTCAACAAACAAAAAGTGAGGACAGAGGAATAAATTATCGTCCTCAATATAGAAATTACAATAATCGTAATTATCGTAAACCAAGTGATCAAGGTACAAGCAAACAGTATAATAATAAAATACGGCCTTCGGCCCGTAGCCGCTACGCGGCCTCGGCGCTTCGCGCCTCGTCGCTCCACGGCGTCGGCCCACCGGGCCGCTTCCGCCCGGGGGCCTCCCTGTGGCCGCTTTGCGGCCACTTGTTGTTGGTTTGTATTATGTTGTTCTTGTTACATGGCATTTTGCCATGTATCTAGCGAATTTTCACAGCCTTTCCACACAGGCCCGCTTCGCGGGCCTGAGAGGCTTTCTCACAAATTTGATTTGCTAATTGAGAATTTATTCATACTCTATTATTAATAGTATGCTATAATATTAAAATTAAGAAAGCATTATTGTGCCGGCAATCGCGCAACAATCGTCACGGAATTCATTCTAGCTACACAAATTTAAAGTCAGACAGCTTTAACTTTCACAAGTTTTATTGGTATAAGTATCGATACGAAAGAAGGAACAACTTGTAACATAAAAACGTCCCGTTTTCGCGAACAATAATCGAACAAGAACCCGAAAAAAACCCCATTTGAAACCCTGGGTTAGAACCCGGTAAAAGAATATTTTACCGTCCAAACTAATAAATCTTGAAACGAATCGAAAAACTAGAATAAAATACGTCAAACATAATTCTTTCCTGACAGTGTTGTCCAAAACAAAAACATTACAAAAAAAAAATCTAGATAAAAATAAACCTAACGGCGCCGCCGACAAATTATAAACAAAAATATATTCATGATTTTAGTTTTTAAATAAAAATGCCGTTTCCGTCACTTAAGATTGCCTGACTGAGCTGAACCGGTCGCAATCGTTTTAGAATGACTTCGACCATATAAAGATACTTCGAGGTTCTTCGCCTTTACGGCCTGCTGGCTCGGCGTGGTTTAGTGGAAGCCATTTTTGTCCTGTCCTCTCTGGGACAGTAGGCTTACCAGGATGGAGCAAGAGATAGAGGCCCCTCTTTATATATATCACCACCCTCTAACACTACCTGAACCCACAGATATCGTACGAGTCTTTGACCTAGACGTATACATATATAAAGAGATTATATATATATTAATATACCGTTGCGCCATTTGTGATGGTTCGATTGAGCTGAAATCGGTCTTTAATCGACTCAGCTAGCCGTCTACTTTAATCGAGATACCTTGTTTTAAAAGCCATTTCAAGTTTTCAAAAAAATTTTTTTTCATGACGTCATAAACTTTGGTTGATGACGTCATAATGTTTTTATAAAACAATAGGCCTCGTAACCTCCTCGACATTCTCGCGATTTGCAAAGTTTCGTTTCAATTGAGAACGCCTTCGAAAGTTATCGTTTCGCCATACGAAAGGGTAGAAACTCTTACATACATATATATACATACATATATATATATATATATACATATATATATAAACTTTTTTCGGACATATATTTTTGTATCAGGAAGTCAATAGGAACCGATTCCGCTCACTCCCACCCTCAACTTCCGTCATCCGAACAACCTCATAAGCGTCATTTTCATAATGAAAATTCGCTAAAACCAAATAAATGTAAAATATGTTTGTTAACAAACCATACAACTAATAATTGTTATAAAAATAAGCCTGTTTGCTTAAATTGTAAGGCAAATACACATTATACGTCTGATTGTAAAAAGTCAAAAAACGCCGAGTAGGAGAGGCGGGAAACAGGTCTGCTCTCTCCTTAACTAATAAAAATAGCAATAATCCTGTAAATATGCTGCAAAGTTGTACAGAAACTCTTAAACAAGATACAAAACAAAATAATAATGAAACAAGTTTTAATGAAAATTTAAAAATAAATTCTGTTCAAACAGAATCCTTTTGTTTTCCTCAACCCTTCTTTAAAAATCAAGACAGAGTATCTCTGCAACTATTAGGCAAGTGTCAAAATAAATCTGTAAATATTTTGTTGGACACGGGAAGTAACATATCATGTATAGATTCTGATTTAATTGATGATTTAAATATAAACAAATGTGAAAACATTGTTATTACTTCTGCAAACAAACAGCCATTAAATTTACTTGGCTCTACAAAAATAAAATTTTGTTTAAACAAAGTAGACTTTGAACAAAGAGTGTTTGTGATAGAGTCATTAAGTTCACACCTTATATTAGGTAATGACTTTTTACTTGCTAATAAAGCTGTCATTGATTTTTCGACAAAATCAGTAAATTTATTAACCAATGAAGGTTACCATACTTTTAAATTATCAGATTGTAATTTACTTAATAGTTCAAAATCTACTTTCAATACCATTGTAATTATTCATTACCAAATAAATATTTTAATCCTATAACCACAACTGAAGACACCATCATCAAGCCATCAGAATCTTTGGACATACCTGTTCAAATACTACCAGTAGCAAAGGAATTAATAGAAAAAGAGTTGATTCATAATGAAAACCTACTTAGACAAAAGAATTTACTTTTGATTACTGAACAAGAAATCCCTAATGAGGCTTGTAAATCAGTTAAAGTAATTAATACTGGCAGTACTACTCAGTATTTGTATAAAAACACACAGCTAGCAACTCTGCTACTGCAAGAAAAAATATCTAATGCTAATATTACCTCTGTGAATTGTTTATCAGTTAATAGAATAGAAATGACTAAAACTATTGACAATTCTAAACCTGATTTGTTAGATAAGGCAGGGCAAATTATTGATATAAATAAAAAATTATCCAAAGAAGATTATGATAAAGCAGTTAACCTTATTTCTAAATATTTAGATGTTTTTGCTGAAAACGATTTTGACATCCAACCAGCCAAATTACTACCTTACACTATTAACTTGACATCCGAAGAGCCTGTTCCTCGCCGCCGTACAGACTCAGTCAAGTAGAGAGAAAGGCTTTAGATGAATATAGATAAGCTTCTCAAAGCCAATATCATCAAACCATCGCAAAGCCCATATGCTTCACCTGCATTTGTGGTTGCAAAAGCAAACAAAAAGGGTTATCGCATGGTAGTAAATTATCAAAAATTAAATAAATTGGTCGTAGCCGATAAATATCCTCTGGCAAGGATTGATACAATTTTAGATTTACTTTCTGACGCCTCATTCTTTTCACTTCTTGACGTAAACCAAGCTTTCTACCAGCAGCCAATCAAGAGTGATCAGACTAATATAACAGCTTTTATTTGTCACCGAGGCTTATTTGAATTTTGTACTTTACCGCAAGGATTTAAGAACAGTAGTGCAAGCTTTCAACGTTCTATGAACAGACTTTTTGCTTCTCAATTATTCACAGAAATTTTAATTTATATTGATGATTTAATTTCATATGCAAAATCTTTTATTAAGGCTCTAGAAAACTTAGAGAGAACTTTAAAAATACTGCGGGAGAGTGGAGTTAAACTAAAATCTGCAAAATGTCATTTCTTTTATAACAAAATTGATATCCTGGGTCATTCTATTTCAGACAGAGGAATATCACCGTTAACAACTAATATAGATTGCATTACTAATTTTCCTACGCCTACTACAACCAAAGCTGTTAAATCTTTCTTAGGTGTAAGTAGTTACTACAGACGGTTCATTCAGAACTATTCAGAGCTAGCAAATCCATTAATAGAACTTTCAAAAAAGGAACCAAAAGATTTTCTTTGGAGTGAAAAAGAACAAGCTTCTTTTGAACTACTTAAAGAAAAATTAAGTAACCCCCCAGTCTTGGAACACTATAAAGAAGATCGTCAAACTGTTATTTTAACGGACGCGAGTAAAATTGGAATAGGAGGATTACTAGCTCAATACGATGAAAATAATCAACTTCATCCAATTGCTTATTTAAGTAAAAAACTTTCACCTCAACAACAAAGGTGGACAACATCAGAAATTGAACTGTTTTCTATAGTTTATGCATTAAACTACTGGAGACCATATGTTTTTGGTAAACATGTGATTGTTTACAACGATCACATTAGTCTCCAATATTATAATAACATAAAGAATGTTAACTCTAGACTAAATAAACTGGCCATGAAGTTAGTTGATTATAATTTTGATATAAAGCACAAGCCAGGAACCAGCATGAAGCCGGTCGACACTTTGTCGAGATATCCTGCAGAAGAAAACTATATCTGACTCGGATGATCTATTTGTGTTCTAAATTCTATTACACCGATAAATTTGGCTATTGAACAAAAGAAAGACTCGTTTTTAAAAGGAATTTACTTAGCGTTGAAAGACCCAGAATACAGTGATACAAAAATAGTTAGAAGATCACGTCAATATACAATTGACGATGAAGATGTTATTAAATATAAACACTAACAAGAGAAGGAAAAATATTGAAAATTGCTGTTCCTGATTCTCTGAAACAAACATTATTGGAGACTTATCATAATTCTCTCTCATCAGGAGGTCATCTTGGAATAGCTAAAACATATGCTAAAATATCACTAAGATATCACTGGCCTAATATGTCTCATGATATTCAATCCTATGTATCATCATGTGACGTATGTCAGCACGTAAAAAAATCAAAACGGAAACCGCCAGGAAAGTTACAGCCTATTGCCATGCCGTCAACTAAACCTTGGACTCACATAATTTTGGACTATTTAGGGCCATTAAAAAAGGCTCACGGTAAGCAGTACGTAATTGTGGCTACATGTGTAACCACCAGGTTTGTAGTAGCCAAAGCTGTCAGCAATGCAGACGCCAAAGCAACTACAAATTTCATTATAGAATGTATAAACAGATTCGGAGCTCCTCGCATTATTTCTTCGGACCGAGGAAGCCACTTTATGGCGAGTGCAGTAAAGCAACTCAACCAAGCTTTGGGCATTTTACAGAAATCAAGTTCAGCATACAATCCAGCTGCACAAGGATTGGTGGAAAGATTCAATCATACTATTTGTGAACTCATATCTGCTTATGTGAATGAATCTCAAAACAACTGGCCTTTATTATTGCCTCACCTTGTTTTTGTCCACAATACTAGCGAACAAGCCTCATTGAAGCAAGAACCATTTTATCTGATGCATGGTTATCATGCTAATACCATTAATGATGTCAACATCATTGACAACAATCCCGATGAAGACGTTTTTGAAAAACTTAAAATAATCAACACTGTGAGAGAAAGGATGCCTCATATACTACAACAAGTTCAACTCAAACAGAAGGAGAGGTACGATCAGCATCGTTCTCATCAACAGTTTAAAACTAATGATCTAGTACTAGTTGAAATACACAATTTTCCTTTGAATAAAACTAAAAAGTTTTGTCTTAAGTACTCTGGTCCTTGGAAAATTCTTGATAAATTAAATGAAGTTACCTACTTAGTAGAAATTTTAAAAAATGGTAAACTAGTACCAGATCCTATCCATGTTAAACGTTTAAAACCTTATAAATTAAGATAAATATTTATGTTATACTTTTTGTAAAAAATTGTTATAAAATTGTTAAAAATAGTATTCTATAATAATTCTTATAAGTTAAATAATTATAGACATAAGTTTTGTAAAAATGAAATAAATGTTTCATATCAATAAAATAAAAGCAATAATTAATGAAAATTGCTATTAATAATGTTAAAGAAAATAAAGTATATTAACAGAGATAATGTAAGTTTAAATAAACTTAAAATTAATAAAATAAAAAATAAATTAAGAAATTTTAATAAAAATAAAAGAATATAAACAAAAATTAATTAATATAAAAATATAAAAAAATATATTAAAAATTATAAATGTAATTTAAATTTTGAAATTTTATTAGTTTTATTTAGTTTGATTTTTGAGTTATGATTTTTTGTCATTTTAATTTTTTTTTTCGCCCCTCCATTTAGTGAAACTTTTCTGTTTTTATATTTTTTAATATTAACTTTCTTTATTTTTTCTTTCTACAACTTGTGTGTGAGGAGAACTGATGATCTCTCTTCTCACACTAGTACTGCTAGCTCAAAGCTTTTTAAGGATGGCCTGATCAACCATTCCTTGGAATTCTGAGAAATAGTCTAATTTTTTTTCTAAAGTACATTAATTTTTTTTTCCAACTTAAATTCGAGTCGAATTTCAAAAAACAAACAGAAAGGTGTCACATTATGAGGAGAGGGGGTAGCTGGAGTGAGGGAAATTTTAACCTCTCTCTCTTTCCCCTCCTACAACTCCTCTTTCTCTTACAAGACACAGAGGTGTCAAGATGTCTGTTTGATATATTTAAATACTAGTATTGTAAGTACTTACAATTTATTTCTATTAATATTAATATATGTTTTTCTGTATTAAATAAACATTATTATTTTTTATTGTAGTTAGGTTTGAGATATTACTGACTTTAATTATTTAATCAAACCCTCTCCTGACAGAGGTTACACAGAGCCCCTAAGAGCCCTAATAAGATGTTTCAGGTTTTTCGATGTATAGATAGGCTATGCCTCCTCTAGTATATATCTCTATGCATTAATGAAGAAAGATCGTAAAGAACAAATATAATAACCTAAAACACCTACTGAGTATTTAATATTATCTGTCTTAGATGGCAAAAAGGTATTGGAATACAAGAATCTACATTTAGTTGGCGAGGACTACTTTTAATATGATAATAATTAAAAACGTTAAAATACAATTTAAAATGCTCAAAATATTGTAATGCACCGACATTTATATTAGTAGTTTATGAATAATCAATCATTAATTAATAATCATATCATATCACCATTTTCATCCATGCAGATGGAAAAATAAACGGATAATTAAACCTCGATTTTGGATTTTTAGCATGAACACAATACTTTACCTATATTTCTACGTTAGAAGATGAGGAAAAGTAATAAGGTAGAGTATTAAAAGTATAAAAGTATTTATAGAGTATTTAAAAAACTAGTTCCTCATTGAAACTAAAATAGGTTCCTGCGGCCTTGTTTCAGGGACCAAATAACATACTTAGTGAAATAGCACATTTCGGCACAGGAGCCGAAGGTCTCTTGATTTACAATACATATTGTAAAATACACATCGGGAAAAATAAATATTATGTTGATTTTAAATACATTTTATCCTCGAAAATTAACATCATTTAAACGGCCGGCGTAAAATAATTGTTTTACGCATTTTGGAATTGATCATTGGTGTAGGGTGAAATTACGGAGCTTATTGTTTGTGTACAATTTATAACTACATCAAACATCAACCCAATTTATTACGTTATGGTTTTTTTTGAAACATGAAATGGCTTAAAACAAAGGTAGTAAACAAGCTAATCCGATTTATTGTACCAACGAGCTTTAAACTCATTGTAGATCCAATGTACATGCTTCATGCATTGTATGGACTTTTGATTTTTCATGTCGTTCAATGATTCAGTGGATATTCTTTTTATTTGATGAAACACAATTTCTTAAATTGACGCTATCAAGAGGAGCAAACGCTATGCACATGGAAAAATAAAACTGATTTTATTGGAACTCCTGCTCTACATAGTCCTCTCCCCATATGAACCCGCTTAAATAAACCATAACATCAAACAACTGTCATATCCTTATGACATTGTTTTTATAATTGATTATTTAAATTGTCAAAGTATTTTAGTATTCATTATAATCTCGTGAATTGCCTATTTGGTTTTATTAATTACGCTACAATTGGTGGCAGCGGTAAAACTTTCTAGTGAGTGTTGTGAGTGCTAAGATAATGCCAAGAAGACGACAAGCTAACTTGAGAAACATTGGTGATGCTGATGATAATGAAATAAGAATACAGAAGCCTATTGTTCAACCAGATAAGTATACTTCAGGAAACTGGAATGAATATGTAAAATATTTTAACAATGTTGCCCTAATAAACGGATGGGACGATGAGACAAAAGTTAAATTTTTAGCAATTTGTTTGACAGGCGATAGTTTGAAAATTTTTAATAACATTCCTCAAAATTTGCGGGATAGTTTTGAGTTTGTTTGTTACGAGCTTACCCGGCATATAATTCCTCCCGCTCAAAAAACATTGAGAAAGGGGATTTTTAAACGCCGTAAACAAGAAAAAGGTGAACTGATAGGCCAATTTGCTCGGATATTAAAATCTCTTTTTGAAGAAGCATATCCTGATATTCTTGATCATGATATGGCTGATGAACTGATAAAAGATCAGTTTATATCTGGTTTGTCTGATAGTACCGTCCGTTTGCAAACAATGCTTTCTAAGCCTGCTACCTTAGATGCTGCTTTAGCTTGTGCTTTAGAAGCCGAATCTGCTTACGCTTTAAATAAATCTGCGAATAGTAGCCACTCTATTAGTGTAGTAGAGCCTAGTAGTAGTGTGCCATATCTAGGTAATGATCAAATAGACAGTGGCTTAGCTGCTTCTATCTCTCCTATCCAAAAAGCTTTAAATGATCAAGCACAGCAGATGGTGGAGTTAACTAAGGCTATTAATAATCTAGCTTTGGCTTCGACTAGTAATGCACCTTACAGAAGACAAAGTAGTGCACCTTACAGAAGGCAGATTAGAAGGGATATAACCTGCTGGGGCTGTTTTGAGAGGGGACATGTGCAGGCTAGGTGTCCCAAAAAGAACAAACAAGCGGGAAACTAACTACGGCCAACACTAAGGACCAGGTGGTGGCTGAACCTTATTTGGTCCCAGTAGTTAAAGGGAAAGTAGGTACTCACAACAATTTTATTAATGCTGAGATAAATAGAGTGCATGCTAAGATGTTGGTGGATTCCGGGGCGTGTTTATCTCTCATAAGTAGGAGCTTTGCTGACAAAGCAGGGATAGTTGGGAGAGAAGAAGAGTGCGTGACATTAAAAAATGCCAGTGGCGAAAAAATCGGGACGTTTGGCATCGCAAATACCGACATCACTATTGATGGGAAAATTTTTAATCACAAATTTGTAATAGCTGATATTTGGATAGATGTTATCATTGGAGTTGATTTTTTAAAAAAGTATGGAGCTCAAATTTGTTTTGATAAGGGCGTGGTAAAAATTGGTAAAACTACAGCTCAGTTGGTGCCACAGATTGATTCTGTTAGTAGTGTTAGTAGTTTTCAGGTGGTTCTTTTAGAAGATACGGTTATCCCGGGAAGGCATGAAGTGTTCACTTACGGGAAAATTTTAGATGGCATTGCTGATGGCAGTGAGGTTATCTTTGAACCAAACAAAGGAGATTATGGTTTTGCCACAATCCAAGTAGCGAGAGTCGCTACAACGGTGAGAAACAATAAAATACCTTTGCGATTAATGAATCCGTCAACACAGCCATTGATACTGCATGGTAAGAAGAAAATAGGGGAAATTGAAAAGTTTGAACGACATTTGGAAGAAGTAAGTGAAGTTGTTGCTAGCATCGGAGAAAATTCAGGTCAACCTATAGAAACTATGTTTGGTTTGAAAACAGATGCCCTACAAGAAGATCAGAAGGAACGTCTTATTAGTCTACTAGAAGAATTTAGAGATATCTATTCAACTAGTGGAGCTGATATTGGTAGAACGAGTGTTGTAAAACATAAAGTAGTGACAGAAGGACCGCCTATCAAGCAAGCAGCCAGGAGGATTCCGTATGAACGTCGAGGTGAGGTCGAACAATTGACAAGAGACATGATAGATCAAGGAGTTATAGAACCTTCTGTTTCACCCTGGTCTAGTCCGATAGTTTTGGTTAAGAAGAAGGACGGCAACACTAGATTCTGTATTGACTATCGGAAGTTAAATTTAGTCACTAAAAAGGATGCATATCCACTTCCTAGGATCGGCGATATTCTTGACAACCTGAGAGGAGCTGTTTACTTTTCATCGTTAGACCTAGCGTCTGGGTACTGGCAAGTAGAAATGGATGAGAGTGATAAAGAAAAGACAGCATTTGTGACGTCAGAGGGACTTTACCAGTTTAAAGTAATGCCCTTTGGTTTAACTAATGCCCCTGCAACGTTTCAACGTCTTATGGACTCTGTACTTAGTGGGCTGAAGTGGCGCATAGCTATGGTGTACCTTGATGATATTGTTGTGTGGAGTAAAACAATTGAAGAACACATTGAAAGGTTGAGAGAGGTATTTTACGGTTACGTAAAGCAAAGCTAAAACTCAAGCCAAAGAAGTGCCACTTGATCAGAGATAATATAAGTTATTTAGGCCATATTGTTAGCGCAAAGGGTATTTCAACGGATCCAGAGAAGACTACAGCTGTGTCAACTTGGCCTACACCAACTTGTGTCAAAGAACTAAGATCGTTCTTGGGATTCGCAGCATATTATAGGCGGTTTATTAGAGGTTTCGCTGAAATAGCAGCATCACTATACAAACAGAAGAAGAGAGAAGTTTGAGGTAACCAAAGAAATTTTGGAGAGTTTTGAAACCTTGAAGAAAGCTTTGACCAATACACCTGTATTAGTACTGCCTAACAGCACAGATCAATTTATAGTAGACTGTGACGCAAGTGATACCGGGATAGGAGTTGTTTTAGCACAAATTCAGGAAGGCGAAGAAAAAGTCATAGCTTATGCCAGTAGGGCGCTGTCTAAAGCTGAGAAGCGTTATTGCACGACCCGAAAGGAACTGTTAGCACTGGTATATGGGGTCACACACTTTAAAGCCTACTTATATGGAAGGCCATTTATTGTAAGAACAGATCATAACGCTCTCAAATGGCTACAGTCGTTTAAAGAACCAGAAGGCCAGACAGCAAGATGGCTTGAGTTGCTGTCAGATTATAATTTTGAAGTTTTTCATCGGGCAGGTAAGTTACATGCAAATGCTGATGGGTTGTCAAGGATATGCCGGCAGTGCAAAGAGGATATTGCAATTGGAGAGTTAGGAGAAGAGGAAAGCAACAACACAGTTAACATAAACGCGATAGCTTTTAGTGAGGAGCTGATCCAAGAAGAGCAACGCTTAGATCCTAACTTAAAGAAGGTACTTAGCTGGATTGACGAAGGACAACGACCCGAGTTTCAAGAAGTTCGAGGAGCTGATCCAATTCTTCTCCGACTGTGGACTCAATGGAGTCGTCTTAGCAAAAATGAAGCTGGGGTTCTAGTGCGTCGTTGGGAAGAGAGTGAGAAAGAGGTAAGGTACCAAGTTGTTTTGCCTAAGAAATTAGTTTCCACAGTTTTAGAGGAGTGTCATGGTGGACCGTCTGGTGCTCACCTTGGAATAACAAAGAGTAGGAAAAAGATCTCATCCCGATTTTACTGGCCAGGACATCTAAAAGATATAGAAGAGTGGATACAGTTGTGTCCTGAATGCGGGAAGAAGAAGGGTATTCAGACCAGAGCACCGATGCAAACTGTCTCTTCTGGGTTTCCATTTCAACGAGTCGCCATGGACATCTTGGGGCCACTACCCGAGACTGTTAATCAAAATAAATACATCCTAGTTGTGGCAGATTACTTTACAAAATGGGTTGAGGCATATCCTCTGAAAAACATAGAAGCTAAGACCGTGGCATCTAAATTTTTAGGTGAATTTGTGGGACGATATGGTGTACCTTATGAAGTACACACGGATCAAGGTAGACAATTTGAGTCCGAACTATTCAAGGAGTTAACTGAACAACTGAAGATGACCAAGACGAGAACCAGCCCTTATCATCCTCAGTCAGACGGGTTGGTTGAGAGGTTCAACCGTACTCTCACAGAGATGCTTTCACATTATGTCAATGACAATCACAACGACTGGGATGTGAAGCTTCCTATGGTAATGATGGCGTACAGGTCTAGTCAACATGAATCTACCAAAGTGACGCCATATTATGCATTATTTGGCAGGGAATTTAGGTTGCCCTTGGATGTCGTGTACGGAGTACCTGAATCAGTGCAGGATTTAACTGATTTTATGCAAAGTCGAAGAAAAATTATGGAGGATGCTTATGAAGTGGTGAGACAGAAACATGGTCTTAAGCAGCAATTTCATAAGGATTATTACGACAGGTCTTGCCAGGTACGCCCTACAATAAAGGAGGCGGACAATGTATGGTTATGGTATCCGCATACCAGGAAGGGAAGGTCGGCCAAGTTTCATAAGCCTTGGGATGGGCCATACAAGGTGCTCAAGAAGCTCTCAGACGTTACGGTGCGGGTACAGAGAGAAGGTACACGGAAGCGGCTAGTCGTGCACGTAAATCGACTGAAGCCTTACAAGGCTCGCGAAGAAGCACCAAATAAATAGAGGGGAAGAGTGTCATATCCTTATGACATTGTTTTTATAATTGATTATTTAAATTGTCAAAGTATTTTAGTATTCATTATAATCTCGTGAATTGCCTATTTGGTTTTATTAATTACGCTACACAACTAATAAGAATATCTGTGGGGCCCCTTTATTTAAGCCTCAGTTTTTATTGTTGTTTATAATTTTTAGCAAATTTAAAAAACGCCAAAAATGGAAAGAAATAAATAATGCCATAGAATAATGCGTATAAAAATTTAAATAAACTTTTACATTAATTATAACTAATAACTTTGAGGGCTCGGAGAAGCCCAAGGGGCCCAAGTGAGGCAGCCTCCCCCCCCCCCCCTGGCAATCCACTACTGTATATGAAAGACACGATAATTGGTGAACGTGGACGAGCGCACGGCGGGGTTGCTCTTATAATTAAAACAAACATTCTGTCAACGCAGATAACATTGATAACAGATTTTCAGGCGGTAGGGGTGTCGATAAAGTTACCGTATACCGCAACTTTATGCAGTCTATATCTCCCTGATGGTAATTGGACAGAGGCCAAGTAATTGATTGTAATTATTCGACAACTACCTCCCCCAGTTATTCTGATCGGAGATTTTTAAGCTTATAATCCCCGTTGGGGTTCTGCAAATGTGCTCCCATCAGGGAGTAGAACGTGAAGAAGAGGTGGAGGACTTCAATAAGTTCCTATGAGCAACTTCATTCTACTGAAAGATGAATCAGCTAACTACGGAATTCATCGTAAACTACAGGCTTAACTGGCACTTGGAGAAGAACGGTCTGCTAGCACCAAGCCAGGGTACAGAAGACAATACTCCACCGTAAATCAATTGGCGAGCCTAAAAAAGTACACTCAGGATCCCTTCCTGAATAGGCACACGTGATAGGTGTGCCTAACTGACACGCCTGCTTTTTGTTTGATCAACAGAAAGCATTTGACACTGCTAGGAAACATCATATCATCAAGAAACTATACGACTAAGGGAACAATTGCAAACTAGCTTCAGGGTCACGGAAGGTGGTATACTTTCGAACCTTGAAAATTAGGAAAACGGAACGCTGTAGAATCCGTTCTTTACATCTCAAATTGCCATCTTTCCACGCCAAATCTCAAACAGATAGCAACATATTTCCGCGTTTTATGATTTCGCATAAAAGTCATTATTGCGGGTTTTGACGTCATAAAAAATAATTTTCCGGATAGCCCCACTACACCTATAGACTGATTTTCGTACATAGTTTCAACACTCTAGAATAAATGGACTGGGATTTATAATGATAGCAGACACACACACATACAGACAACTTTGTGTAAACCACTCAGGAAGTTTTAAGTACACCTGAGACGGACATCCTAGGTTCGAATTTTTTTTCGCAAACACAACACTTTTCCTATATACTCACACGGTATAAATGAGGAAAGATAAAATAAAATACTATCATTCTTTTAATTTATAACAAATTTTATTCCCTAAAATGAACATCATTTTCCATATTTCCTGGCGGATCATTAAAGTAATAGTTCTGTAGGTCATAGCCTCCTTGAATCCCCGTGTATATTGGACTGTAATTATAAATAAGACTATCCATCTCTTCCTCGTCATTATTATAACTATTATTATTCAGCCTTGATTCAGCAACTAACCAATCATAAAACAATCTGGAAGCTTTGATAGATTTAGCATCATGAGGATTGACTTGTTCTGGTTTCCACTCATACGGAGATTTCTCCGGATGAAACTGAATTGCTGAAATCGGAATATTCGCCCACTCCATACTGGAAACGAACGGAAATCCATCTTCACTGACAGAATACGACAACACATTCCATTGAGTTAAATTAAAATACGTTAGATTTTTCTTAGTTAAGCAAAACCCGTGGTGATTGGAGGTTGATTGTAAATTAGCTAAAGTATAGATGTCATCATCTGATGCCTCTTTATAGAGCGAACTATTTCTAAAATCAGGTACGAACTTCAAATTAAGGGCTTGGTTTTCAACAGAACAATTGGTCAATATTTCATTCCAATTATTTGACAATGTTGCCAATAACTCAAATCCTTGACAAACTCCTAAAATAGGAATCTTGATTCCTTTAGCATTTAACTTCAATACTTCGTCTAAAATCAATTTACCTGACCTGGCTACGCCATGATGAGAAAATAAATTAGAATTACCTCCAGTATATAAAAATCCATTGAGCTTCTGAGCGATGGTTTGGTAGTAATTGAAATCTCTCCTAATAAATACTGGAACGACTCTTGCTCCGGAGGCCTCAACTGCTTTAACGTAAGCAGCAGCTAAATAACTTGTGTAGTTTAATGATCTATTAGGATCGTCGAGTTCTATTTCTTGAGCTAAAATTCCTATGATAGGTCTTTCAATTGCTTTAGAAGAGTTGATCATCAAAACACTCAAAAACAACGTAAGAACATTCATTTTATTTGTTAAAAAAGGAGTAAAAAAGCGTGTTATACTGATAAACTATTATTATTTGTGTTATATTAGACTCTAACAGAAAGAGATAAGTATAATCAGCAACATTGGATGGGGTACAAGATAAGTGCTGTGGTTTGGTCCAACAAAACTAAACTGAAGTTAATTTAGAAATACACATAACTACTAGAAATAGAAACGACAAAAATTAAATAACGCGTATTGTGTGATTGGCACACTAAATCAAAACCGACTAAATCTAAATTAGACGAAAAATGTAAAATTTGTAAATACAGTCTCTATTTTGTTTAAACCACTATGGACCGAGTAAGAACGTTGTCGAGAAGACTGAGTTATGTAGCTTAATTTATTTATTTCTTTATTATTTATAACACTAATGGTGGCCTTATGATAAGCGCTTAGCCAATAAATTGTTTTGTGGAGAATCTTGTGAAAATTTCCACTATAAACTAGACACTTGCTCAGAAAAAACAGCACTTATTGTGAACTCAACCAATTTTTTGTTTGTCAACATGTAGGTTAGTTAACAAATATGTTGGTATTACTACAACTATAGTAAAACTATGAATAAACTTATAATGGCACCAAACTAAAACACACGAACGCCTTAATTAAGAAGATGACTCTAAATTAGCCTCACAGACACTAAAAACATAGTAAATATCTCTATCTAGTCCAAGTTTACATCAGCTGATAAATTCAATATTTCATTATTAAAGATCTGATGAATAATAATCTTAATGAATATTTTGATAACCTTAATGGTTGATAATGATAAAAATTGTATCAATAATCATAATATATAACTTATTTTAATAACTAAGATAAATTATAATAATTATACGCCAAGCAATAAATTTCCCACACAAACCGATTCATTTATAGCTTGCTTAAATAAAAGACGTACTGGGATAGTAAGCACTATGACTTCGAATCCTTCCAACCAATTTCTACGTCTCAGAACCAGCCTAGAGACACTAATAGGAGCTGCCAGCTACCTAGCCAGAGCCAGGTGAGGTCCGTTGTGTATTGCTTTATACCACAGAGATCATACATATATATATATATATATATATATATATATATATATATATATATATATATATATATATATATATATATATATATATATATATATATATATATATATATAATATATATTTCAACCATAAAATTAAGAGTCGGGTTCTCGGCAAATAATCTCAATCAAATAGAAATCAAATTGTTTAATTAACAGTGTAAAATGTGTAAAAGTTATAAGAGATACTTAAAGAAATGTGTTCCAGAAGTCCTTACAATCAATACAAGGGGATCCTGGAGGTGAGATGAGGATCTGGAGAATGACATAGACCAGCAAATGGAGATTATGGAGATCCCAAGAGAACTAAACAGCTACAGCTGGCTTCCAGATACATTTTACTACCTCCTAACCTGCTTAATAATGATACTCATGTATGACTTATCTATCAATATTATGCACTAAAGGAGTCCAGAATATTATATCTTAAGCTGATAAACTTTTATTGCTCAACAGTGAGAATACCTACTCTATAATGATCTCGTTAGAAGGTGTACAATGAGGATAATTGACTCAAATAAAAAGTTTGATCAAAGAAATAACTTTGGTTCTCTAAGTTTTCTGGTGTAGAGCTAAAATTAAAGTCACAAATATTTACACTAATTTAAATGGAAAATGTGAATTAGGCTTTAGGTTCAAAATATTAATGATCAATAGTTCTTGGATATGTAGCAAAGGAATAACAGCTAATTTTGTTATGGATTTACCTTTTTTAGTGATTCGCAGTAGAGTCCTGTCTAAGTCCTTACTCCAACATTGAATTTAAGGGCCTAAATATTTTACAGAATTCATTGTGCTCACAACTTTGTATCTAGATAGATTTTAGTTAACGTTTTCCTATTATTAATTATATATGTCGGTATTATTCATGTTGGTCATCAAGAGTGAAAAAATACATTTATGGTTTTGTTCGAACTCCAATGTTGACAGAGCCCCTCTCTTTTTCTAAAGAAGGAAAAGGTTTCATTTCTTGAACAAATACTTACTTCAGTGTGATAAACAGTGTTCTGGGTGTTGACTTAATAATTTATCGCCTTTTTATAATAAGAAAGAATATTTCAAAAATAACTGAATGTTCTACAAGCTCTATAACTCAACAGGCGATGGAGTGTTACAAAACACCAATGCTTTGCAAGGCTGTTGTAGTAGCAGTGAACAATGTTTTTGTTTCACATTTAGTTAACACTGTTGGGCTCAATACAAAATCCAAAATTAATAACACTCAAAATAAAAATTATGCCATCTTGAGATTATGATATATTTATACAAATTATGATATATCATAACATGGTATGGTATGATATGTCATTTTATACTAATTTATGTCAATGACAGAAATACTTTTTTCGAGATTTTCAAAAGGGTCTGAGCCCTTAAAATAATAAACCTGCTCGTCATATCCGCCAGTTTTACCCGTATAAACAGCTTCGTAATTAT
Organism: Microvelia longipes; assembly: GCA_018340805.1. Lineage (NCBI taxonomy): Eukaryota > Metazoa > Arthropoda > Insecta > Hemiptera > Veliidae > Microvelia > Microvelia longipes. The sequence goes on along the minus strand of JACMZG010001911.1, from coordinate 55,060,381 downwards.
AAATTAGATCATTCATTTCTTCGCTAATATTATTATACGTATTATTGTTCAATCTGGATTCAGATATTAACCAATCATAAAATAATCTATTAGCCTTTAAAGATTTAGCGTCATGTGGATTCTTCTGATCCGGAGCCCATTCGTAAGCTAACTTTTCCGGATGAAATTGGACGCCAGCTACCGGCTTGTTTTTCCATTCCATGCTCGACACGAATGTTATATTACTGTAGCTCGACGTTGATAAAACTTTCCATTGAGTTAAATTGAATAGTGTTAAATTTTTCTGAGTCAGACAAAAATCATGATGATTAGACGTCGAAGGAAACTGGGTAAGTGTTTCCACATCATCCTCGGATATACCCTTATAAAGAGAACTGTTTTTATAATTTGAAGAAAAATTTATACTAAGAGCTTTATTATCAATACCACAATAAGCTAATATATCTTTCCAATTATTAGATAATATTGCCAACAGCTCAAATCCTTGACAAACTCCTAAAATAGGTATATTGATTCCTTGGTCATTTAATTTCAATACTTGGTCTAATATTAATTTACCTGATCTAGCCACACCATTATGAGAAAACAAATCAGAACTGCCGCCAGTGTATAAAAATCCGTTTAATTTCAAAGCTAAATCCTGATAATAAGTAGCATCTTTTCCAATAAAAACTGGTATAACTCTTGCTCCTGAAGCTTCAACAGCTTTAACATAACCGGCGGATAAGTAACTAGTATAATTTTGCGATTTATAAGGATCGTCCGCTTCAATTTCTTGAGCTAAAACACCAATAATTGGCCTTTCAGTGGCATCAACTACTTTAAAAATCAAAAAAACTACAAATAACATTTTGAACGTAATATTGGTTTACATAACTGGTAAGACGATTTACGCGGATGACACGAAAATCAGTTAAATTAGTACAAAATTAATAACATTAATGAAAGAATACACTTCACTCATATTCACTCAACACGATTTACCTACTGCGTCGTATCTCTTTTGTTTCAAATCAAAGTAATCATTTTAAAGATTACTAAGCAACAAGTATGTTATATCTGTAATATCTCTTGAGAGGAATAACATGATACTGAGTAAGGTTTGAGACATCTTAACTGTGATGTGTAGCAGGTAGTTTATAACTATAATACAAGGTTAAAGACAGAGTGTACCTGTCATTTCATTTTTCCTTTATATCAACTTTTATTAAGTCTTTACCTTTTTCTAATAAATTATGTTAAAAAGTTGTGGAAACAATTGAGGGCTTTCTTACAAAAAATGGTTGTCAAAGAAAACCAAAAATTTAGTTATCAGCGACATCTGTTAGATCTTGACAAAAACTATATTTCTAGCTATCAAATTCAAGGAAAAACCTTATTAGTCAGGAGATATTTAACATTAAAAATACATGGATTCTACAAAAAATGGTTAAACATTCGTTGTTCTAGCAAAAATAAACTAATTCGTGTGAATTAGAATGTTTTTATAGAATTATCCCCTCTACTTATATATTCTTATCAATATTCTCACTGTAAATTACAGAAGTACATACTGTTTTTCTATGTTATTTAACTGCTCCTCTTCATTAGATTATAAAATAGATTATTAAATGAACAATCCAAATAATAATTGGGGAAAAATAAAAAAAGTAAAGAGAAGAAAGATTGGCATTAAAAAGGCAAAAGCCAGTGGCAAATTCTCTTTTGTAGATTTTTATTTTCCAATATTTTATTAATGTTCGATTATTTCCATGTTTAATGTTTCTTTTTAATATTAAAAATGTGTTTATTAAAAAATAATGTATTTATTTATTTTGCCTATTTTCTAGCAAAAAGTAGATTAAATAACCAAAATTCCAACAAAAAGCTGCAAAGTCAATCATAAAAATCAAAATAACTCAATAATTAATTTTATTAAAAGGTTAAAAATATAATAAACTACAGTGTATCGTTAAATTTAAAAATCCCCAAGGTCATAAGCATTTTGGGGATCGACCAATCAGAGAAGCCGCTGCCAACCCCTCTCTTGAAAGAGAAAAAAAATTCCCTACTCCCATAACCCCTGTAGGGAAATAACCTCCTTCCCAGCATTCGTTTACTTCGTTTGTGGTTCTTCTTGTGTTTATTATTTCCCTTCACAATTCATTTTTTTCCACATTTGCATACTTCCTAAATAATTAAACTACACAAAAGAAATGTAGAAACATCGCCAAGAAAACACGGGTAACATAACCTGATTTGTTTACAAAGTTTTTTCCCCGCTGCCTTTTTGTAGAGATTTTTTTTTTTTAGAATCGGTGGTGCCTAAACTGAGCTGTCAAGATTTTTATAGTAGTCGATACACTGTAGTATAGCATAGAAAAATAAGCAATGTGGAATTTTAAATTTCGTTTTTAAGTGATTTTCATTGATTTAGGAAGTTTTTTTCGATTTTCTCAAAATTAGTTTTTTTGACTTAACCACTTTTTGTAAAACAAACCTCAATTGTGTTAAGTAGAAGTGATTTAAATTGTTTTATGTTAACACAATATCTCTGTGTATACTCTATACACAGAGATATTGTGTTAACATAACATCATTCTTCGCGAAGACACTAAAAGTTGGACTGTTTAATTATTGTTCCATTGACTCTCAATGGAACAATTATTAAACAGTCCAACTTTTAGTGTCTTCGCAAAGAATGATAACAAAAGAAGTGACCAGTCTGGATGACCAGTGGATTAGTCTATTCTTAATAGAAGGTTTTTAAAGTCAATATTGAATGAGCAATTGAGTCAAATTTTGTTTTCGAAGCTTTTAGAAACCGAAGTAATGTTGGCATTACTTTGTAAAAGGTGTCTTGTGATCCATTTGAAAATTCAAAACACTCATCAAAATCAAACCGTGTTATTGACGTCACAATAATGACATCACAACAACCTGATTTTCAAAGAGGTCCATGTCCCTTTTGAATATTTACTGTCTCAGTAAACCGATCTTAATGGCTCATTTTTCCTATAGAAATTTTATTAAAGAACTTATTCAGTATTATACTTTAGCTTATAATAAACTAAAGTAATATATGGTACATATTTATAGAGGATTCTTATAAATACGCTATCTTTCGAACGGATTAATATTATTTAATCAAACTTGGGAGGACACGAAGCCTTTTGAAAAACGATATTTCTGCGACGTCAATAACTCGGGGGCTCTGTGTAACCTCATTAAAACCTCTTCTAAAAGTAGTGTAGTAGTGATATGGGGGGGGGGAGTGGTAGTAACTACTAGGCAAGTAGTCCACGTTGTTGGGCCCTTTTTGCCAGCTCGCTAAGATAGTGTTCTACTCCTTCTAATTTCAAATGTAGGTTCTTCTAAGAGTAAGTTAAGGTTATAAGAAATCAATTTTTCGGCTTCCTGCACATTGTTTGTGTTTTGATTTATATTTTCACCGTTCTACTAAATAATTCACAGTAATTTTGTTCTGCTCATTTGATTATTGATAGTCGAAGGTGGTCAGGTTATTTTTTCAATGTTTCAATATTCAACCAATAGTTGAATATTGCCCCTCTAGTAATATATCTCTATGCTTTTTTACCTTAATGCACCTGCTGTGGCTATAACAAGCCCTCTCCAGAATGATGAAGAGATTACCCTGTTTATACTTCGGAACCAATACATCGCTGTAAGCTCCCATACACTAAATTCAACTTAACTTTTACCCACTCACAATCTAATCATTTGAGACAAATTGTATTTGATCCACACTAACTAACTTTATTTCATAACCAGCATAAATTAAATTAATTAAGATAACAAAAAATGTGACTTCACAATTATTACAGACCAACAACTCACACAGAACTTAAATATTAATAGGAAGTTGATGAATATTTAAAATATCAACAATTTATTGCATTTATTGAGTCAAAGTTATCAATAGAGAATTATTTGTATTATACTTTTTTTTATACTTTATTTTATAATTATCTTTTTATACTTTTATAATAAATTATTAAATTTATAATAAAAGCGGGAGGATACCGGTGATGTAATACTAGTAACTATGACAACACTAGTTTGAGTCTGGATATCTAGGATTTTGATCAAAAGAGATGAGTTATACATATTATAATTATAATATATGTATTTGCTTAAATTGTATTGTTTTTAGCGAAAGCTCATTTTCAAAGAAAAATGAGCTTATGGGCCCTTGTTAATGTCCTATTGTGAAAATTCACATATTTATTGTTAATGAAATATATGTGACGTCATTAACCCACAATAATGACCCACTAAATATTTCAAAAATTTTGGCGCGGTGGCCTGCATGTTAACAAAAGGCCATTATTATTATTATTATTATTATTATTATTATTATTGTTGTTATTAAGGTTCACATTTAATTATATTAATCTCTTCAGAGCGAGTTTAAAGAGCTCCAAGTATTTACATTATCGTCATTATTATTCCCTTTAGAGCGTGAGTAGCGAGCTACGGTATTTACGTTTTCGTTATAATTATTCTCTTTAGGGCAAGCGTTGCTAGCCCCGGTATTCATATTCCCTCGCTAATAATAACTTTCGGGTAATCGAAGCGAGCTCCGGGATCAGGTATTTATATTTTTATCAATATCAACTTTTTTAGGGCGACCTTAGCGAGCGCCTGTATTCTTATCCCCTCGCAAATAATCTCTTTTGGATGACAATGTATTGCCTTAAATATAACTTAAAATTTAGATTGCTTTTATTATATTCAACAATTTTAGGTTAAAGTTGTTTAATTTGCTAATTACAATTAATATTTGAAGGGAACAAACAAATATCAAATATCAAAAGTTCAGTAGTAGTGCAACTGAAAAAAAGGTTTAAATAGCCGCTTGTTTTAAGTAATTTAAACAAACTTAGTATTTAATGATTCGCACTTAAACCTCTATTAGATGTGACAAAACGTATTTTTACACAAATTATTAACATTTTATTCTAAAATCTACAAAGAAATGCAATAAAAACAAAACTGTTGAGTAACATAAATAGTTTGTTTACATTTACAAGGGCAAAACAAAATGGCCGCGCCCATAGGAAAATTTGAACCAACTCCCTGGTGGACAAAATGTGTTTCTACACATTTTGGACAAACAGTGTTCTACATGCCAGGTCTGACAGAAATCGCATTTGTTTTTCCTACTTGGTTGATATCAGGCTTATATTACTTTACCATTGACGTACTTTTTATTCTTACAACATTAAGGGCGCATAGGCTTTATACATTAAGGTCAAGAGCGTACCTTTCTTTACCCCTTCAATTTCTTACCTTGCTTCTTTTTCTTTCTGTCTCTCTCTTGTTTTTATTTAATTAAGTACCGAGGGCGCACCGGTCATTTGCCCGGTTGCCTGATAAGCCGGTCACGGACTGGTTAAGAGGATATTAAAAAAATTGGATTAAGTATTAAATAATTGAGCTGTTTTTAAATAATTAGGCAAGAAAATAATGGGGGGGGGGGTACAGAGGAGAAACACTACTGCCTCTTAGAGGAAATGCTTTATCCCTTGGAGTCAAAGCAAGCAACCAAAATTTAAACAGTGGGTGCTAATGAGGATGATAAATTTATCATTCAAATAAATTAATTATTTAATATTTTTTCCAGATAAAGATAATTATGGACAATCCGGTTAACGCTCATGTCAGTAAACTAAGCAATATATTTTTATCTACTTCATGTATTGTAAGTTCTACATACAGTCTTGTTATCTCACACTGTAAATGTACTTTTACTCCCTAGGGAGGGAAAGTGAAAGTGTTGCCAACTTGACAGAATTTTTTAGTAAAATTTTTAGGAATTTTAGGAAATTTTTAGGATTTTTTTCGGTGTTATGTTGGTACTACGGGTAGAACATACAATATACACACGCTAATGTTTAAATTACATAGTATTACACATTATTCTATTGACAGCTTACAATAAAATAATATGAAGATAGTGGCTTTATTCTCTCTTCATCAGAGTAATTGACATGGTAAGAATAAACTAAACTAACACAATAACAATTAAGCAGCTGAAGAATATATTAATAATTGTTAGTATTAGTTCTCTAGTCGTAGATAAAATTTAATCTGCAACCAGGGATGAAAGTTTTCAGCTCTCGTACTATCTCCCTCGGCAAGCCTCGGGAGCTAACTAGTTTATCTCCCTTGAGCTAATGAAGTTTCCTCCTTCGGCGCTGCTTTAGGACGAAACTTTAATTTGAGCTGTAAAACTTACTTTCATCCCTTGTTGCATAAATAACTATTCCATGTATTTTGTACTTGCTTCATAAATACATGACTGGTACACCCCTAATTAATTTAGTATCATTGTTTATAACTCTGACTTGATAAAGTAATAAATTGTAGATTGCCGAGTAAATAAATTGAGGTTGTTCGGATGAAGACAAAGGAGAGGGGGGGGGGAGTCGATTCCGCTTGGCTTTCCAATTCCAAAAAAACCTGTCTTAAAAACTGTATAAATGTGTATGTAAGAGTTTCTACCTGTGGCACATGACCACATTTTCTCAAAATTTTTGGCTTTCTCGAATCAAAACAAAACCTATTGAATGGCCAAGTTGGCATATGCCAACTTAGTCATAAATTTCATACAAATTTACTTAACGCATGAGTTGTGAAAAAATTATATTAATGCAAATTCATTAATAAATTTAAGTTTCATATTATAAGAAATAATAAAAACAGGCTAACGACAGCTTACAACAAAAGATTTAGGAAAACAATTTTAACATAGTTTGTTCTTTCGACCAGATTTTTTTTTATTTTAAATTTAAAATAATATTTTTATCAATATTATAATAAAATAATATTTATATATTAAATAAAATAATATTTTAATTATTTTAAATACTGCTAGGAATAAAACAGATGTAGTTACAATCTTAGGACAAGTGAAACAAGTTGGAAGACATATTGCAGCATAGATGTAAACAACTTGTATATTCTGAGGGCGAGCAAAGCAAGTCTGAAGTAGGGAGGATGAGCGTAGCGAATCTGATGTGATGAGGATTTTTTGAAGCTTTAATGTTTTATTCGTTATATAAAAAACAAATTTTAGGACTCATAAAGGGAGGAGGAGAAGTAAGTGAAATAAAATAAGCAACACACATTTTTACGACTAGAATATAATATAGAATTTCATATAAATTTACATTTATGGCTTTGTATATTTTATCTACAATAGACTTGCACAAGAGAAGTCAACAATAATAATCTTGGTTCATGAATTGGTCAACCAAAATACTATCACTAATTTTGATTTTTTTAAAATAATTGTTAGAAACAATTGATTATACTGAATCAATCCAAAAATATAAGAAACACAATAATTTTTTTTATACCTATGGTATATATAGTAGTGCGCTTGCATTGATTCCTTAAACCTTAAATGTATCATATTAAATTAGTCAATAAAAATACTGTAGATAGGTAAGATTGTAACAGTATTAAAATACTGCAGATAGGTGAGATTGTAACAGTATCAAAATACTGTAGATAGGTGAGATTGTAACAGTATTAAAATACTGTAGATAGGTGAGATTGTAACAGTATAAAAATAAAGTATACCTTAATATCCAATATCACTTGGTTTTTCTTAGGAGAGCAGTGTATACTTTATTATTAAAACCAATTAATTATTACTTTTAATTAATTGCTACAATCAGGAAACATATTTATACACATATTATAATTTAATTAATGTAAAATCTACAGTATTCATATTCTAAAAGTTTTGTTATTCTTATTCTTTATATTTTTTTTATTTTAAGAACATTTTTCCATAAATAAAATTTATTTACCTTAAAAATTAAGCAATTTACTAATAATATACATACTTTATTGACTATGACTATAATAATGAACACACATAAAATTAATAAATGAGGGATGGGGGGGGGGGTGAGGATAAAATTAAAAATGCAATGGTTTCAAATAAATCTAAAGAAAAATAATATATTCAGAGCATTAAATAATAATGTAAAACTATTTTTAACAGAAAAACAATTAGTCCTCTGAAGAGTAAACTAAACCATAGATTAGTCATTTATTTTACATAACTATCTCTTCTGCCTTATTTTTTCTGTCACAAATAGATTTATCTAGGCATGCCTTCATTTCTTAAATAATAAATAAATAATGTAAAAATTATTAGGTTATTATTAGGAGACCTAGTACTTATTTAAAAATATATTAGTATTAAATATATTTAATGTATATAAAATAATAAATATTGACTAGGAGATTTTTTCAAGTTCGAACCTTGAATCATTATTTGACCAAACAAATTGATCTATTTGGTACTATTTAAAAAATGTAGGGTAAAGAGGCTAACTCTGGCAAGTGATCAACCATATTAGGATTTTGGTACATAATAGCAGAATTTGGCACCATTTTTGGTTCTATAAACTGAGAGTACTTTAAAATGGGGTTTCGATATGTTTAAAAGTGCTAAACATACTTAGTTAGTAAATAAAAATCATGAAGATTAGGTTTGATTGAAAGCTTACTTTGGTATAATTAAGCCATGCAGAAACAGCTCCAGTCTTTTTATAATCTGCATAGTGTACCGTTACCCAACAAAATTGCACATAAACCATCATCAAATCATTTAATTGAAAAACAACAAGAGCTAACTATTAACTACTTCTATTCATACTAAATAAGTGTGGAGCTTGGTATAGTTTATCAAAAGCCTAGAACGCACTCCTAGGGTACATTTTACTATAATACTAAATTAATTAATTAATTTTGTACTAAATAAAACTTCTATAATACATTTTATAAATTGCTTTACACTTATTTAGAATGACAGAGCTGTGTAAAACTTGCCTATTGTTATTTTAACCATACTCGGTAATGTTTTCATCTCTTCTACTTCACATTGCAACAATCAATCAATATATACTAAATAAAATTATACAAACGGATTGAAATATATTATACCTGTTTGAATTCTACATTATTAAACATAATGTAGAATTCAAGTTGTTCTTTCCCTAAAAGTAATTATGAAATTCTACAAAAAAAATATGTTTCTCTTTAAAGAAGTTGACTAAATTACAGTTGACTAAATTAAAATGTCCCCATTTACATTACTACAAACCATACAAAATATGAAATTGGGTCTAAAGTGAACAAATTATTTTGATAGAACTTTAATCCTATCTAATCAATTATACATAGACTGTTAAAAACGTTTTGAAAACAAAATCACTTAAAGTTGTAGAATAATATAAAAAGAGCACTGCTGATAACAGATAAATTGCTCTGGAGACCAGTCGTAAACTTGGTTGTGACCTAAGTGTTGTCTTTGATAGTATTTAAATGTTTTTAAACAATATTTTTAATTATTTATGGTAACAAAAAATATTACTAATACAGTAATTCATATGGAATTGTAAATAATAAGGTTTGACCAATAAACAGCTTTCAAAAGTGCTTAGTCATGTTTACGCTTTGTTTTATTTTGTGAACATGAATTTGGATCAGTACTGATAAAAGGTTAAATGATTACTTTATTATTTTTAACTTGGCATTATTCTCCTAAAAACTATAATGAAATTAAAACATAAAATTGTTAGTATAGCATACAGGAAATATAAAGTAATAGAGCGATCAATAAATACTAAGCATTACAACAGATGAGACAAATATAGCATTTGGTTCTTTTGACAATAAATTTTACTGATGATTATACTCAATCATTTTTAACTACCAATTTATTATTAATAAAATATTCAATAAAAATTATGTACAAAATCAAGCATTGAAATGTCAATACTTAATGAAGCCTTTAATAAGTGTTTTTAATGTATTTTATTAATTAATTTTTCTATAAATTTTAATTTTATGTGATGTAAACAGTACAGACATACAATTCTTTATAACCAATGAAGCATAAAAGAATTAAAAAATCTTTTGGAAAGAGTAAATAATATTCCTTTCAGTGACTATTTTTAAAGAAATCAAGATAACTTAATCATAATTATAATGTACATATATTAAATAAAATATTTCAGTATAAATCAAAACTCACAATGAGTTTTTTTATTTGGTATAATGAGACTAGATATATATTACTTCATAAACAAAGGTAATCAAAAGTTAACATAACATATAAAAATATTAGGTACGGGGTACCTCAGAACTATTCCTCATTACATCGGATATGCTAAGCTCATCCTCCCTACTTCGGACTAGCTTCGCTTGTCCACAGATAATAAATACATCCGTTCTATACCCGGCATTTAATTAGTTAAAGGTATACAATATACTTGTTCTAAATTTCAACTTATTTGGATTACTCTTTAAAAAATTTAAAGAGCAAATTTTAAAAAGTACTTGCAAATTTAAAACATTTGCAAGTACTTTGACTGTTTACATAGCTCAACTAGACTGTATATATAGCAACAACAATCTTTAAAATATAAGTTAGTGGTTAAGATATTACAAGCTAAAGACGAAGACTAGGATATTGCAATTTTAAGAATCTTTGGAATTAAATTTGATTTAGTCATTAATTAAAATACCCAAAATATCAGAGAAAAGGTATCAGGAAAAGCTTAAGAGCTGCAAAATAGCATCTTATATTATTCTTTAAGATTCATTTTTTGGTATCTTAAACTGAGACTGCAAAAGGAATAAAATATCAGTAAAACAAGGTAAAAACATTATGGTAACAAGAAACTTATAGCACAAACAAATTATATCTTGTTCTATAAAAATAATTTACAAAATACAACTGGTAAAATTTAGAAATCTTATGATTTGTTCCATAGAAATATAAACTAGTATTATTAACTACAGTATATCTAGTAGTTTTTGGCCAATAACTTGTTGCAGGAATGCACTGCTACCAACTTAGCAAAATTATTTTCCCTAGCTGAGGTAACATTAAGTTACAAGACGTTACCTTCCACTAATAAAGTTAGGTAATTTACTAACTTCTAAAAATATTAAAGTCACTTTTTAAAGAAATATTTGCTGTAAAGTTATTTACTTTTATTTATAAGAATGTATAGAGAGATTACCTCAGTACTTTGAGAGGCTTGAAAATCATTTTTGGGGCTTTGTGTAATCTTATCTAAGAATAAATTAAGGTTATAACCAATCAATTGTTGTTGGCTTTTCTCACATTATTTGTGCTTTTTTCTCTATTATGAACACCATATTTTATAAGTTACTGTATTTTTTAGTTTATTTAATTACATTAATAATCAAAGATGTTCACTAGATAGGACCCCTCTATTAATAATATCTCTATTCATAAAAACTAAAAAAATCTCTGAAAATCATACTATTACCTTATTCAGTGTTTGAGAGTTGAGAACTTAAATATGGCGCTGGATGTGGAAAACTATAGATATACTATAAGTTAGTAGTGTAAAACTTTAGTCACATGTATATTTGACTAAGTAGATAATTTGTTACTTTAGTTACGGAGACCTTCCGTCACATAGACAATAAACATTTCGTAAGGAAAAAATATTTCATTATAAGACATTACTCAATGAAATAATGTCATTTGATATTTTCATTGTTTTATTTATTCACAGTGTATTTTATAACTTATTTCAATGTAAAACTTGGTGTGATGTAGCACTTGGTGTGATGTAACACTTGGTGTGCGATTAGATAGCTTAAGCCTGAAGTTGATTCAAATATAAACGGAATAACTATTGCTTGAAATATATTCGTTTCATTGAACTAAAATCTCTCATTTTTCATTACAATAATTATGTCATTCTAAATGAAAGAATGAATGAATGACATTATTTATTCTAAAATTACAGTTTTACAGGTAAATTAGGTATTACAGTTTTTAAGTCTACTCCATGGCTAGAGCCTTTTGTTGCTGACTGTTACAATTTTGATACAAAATAAAATATAAAATTAAATTAAATATATTTTTATTAACTTCCTAGTTTAATTGATTTGTTTGCTAAAAGCACCTTTGATCTATGTTGCCAAGATATTTTTGTGTAGTTTGCCAAAGCAAATAGCCCTTCTTTTGTATTTTGATTTAAAATATTTATAATTTGATTTTTATTTAAATAATGATAATTAAAATCTAAATTGTGCCAACACAGGGCATTTTGCCATAAAATCCAGGTTATCTTCTACCTTACCTTGGTCACAGAGATCACAGACATTGCTTATTTCTTATTAAGATTATAATTAAGCGTCAAGAGACACCCTCTAGCTTAAACTATCCAACTACAATCTTGTCTACTGTATACATGGTTAAGATACATTGGAATTGGTTTCTCATCTAATAGTTGATGGTAGTAAATTTGTATTTTGGCTTGTTTGGTCTGATTTATAGCATCTTGCCTAGCTTCCACTTGAGCTCTAGCTAACCTTTCATTCTAGAGAACTTGAAGTTCTCTAAAAGAAAGATGTTTCCCTTGCCAATAAAGTTCAATATATTTTCATAAGTATACACTTCGACAAACTATTTTCACAAGTTTACCATGTACACTAAAAGAATATCTTTTGATTTTGATAAATTTGGCAATGAATTAAATAAAGTGACTTCAGACTAAATCCATTACATAGTTCAGTCATTTTATGAGATCATCTATGTAAATATACAATTTTTATCATTTAATTTTATTGCATTTTTTATTGTTATTTAATTTTCCACATATTTTATTTCTAATTTTAGTACCTGCATGTACGACAAGTTGCAACTAATCAAGTTTTAACAGTACAATAATAATAATAAATAAATACAATGGTAATTTGTTACGTAGATACTATTTTACAATGACATATTATAATGTTGGCTGAATTAAAACATTTTAATTCAGTTATATCGTTTTATTAAAAATTTTGCCATGTCAATGCACTTCTTCATAGACGTAAATTTTAATCAATCATGTTATGTACAATGTAATGTACAATAAAAGAAATCCTACTTCAGAAAAAAATGACAGAATTTTAACAGATCAAAATAGGATTCATAAGAACCAAAAACAAAATAAAAAAATCACTCTCTTCTCAATGATCATTCATTTATCAGGAGGGTAGTATTTTTTTAATTATACCTGTTCACTCGAGCGTTTTTAAGATTTTAGTTTGAGGTTGTTCTGAGTCAGAATCGCTTGCTTCACTCGCTGGTGAAAGTTCTTCATCCTCTTCATTCTTTTTCTGAACATAAAAAGTAAGTTTCAGTTCAAAATAAAGAATGGTAAATAAATAAAAAAATGGGTAAGGGGTACCTATACTACGCTCATCATCCCTACTTCAGACTCGCTTTGCTCGTCCTCAGAATAAACAAGTTGTTTAATTTATACAGCAAATCTTCTTTGGACTCACTTCGCTTGTCCACAAATAGTAAATACATCCGTTCTATACCCAACAGACACCCATCCAGGCACCATACAAGCACAATGCTGCTTGACTTTTATGATCCAACAAAAATCATGGATATACTTATCGTACTGAAAGAAAACTTGGTGCACTTATTTATTACATAAAGGTATATACTTGTACTGAATTTCAATTCAACTGGATTATTTTCCGATTTTTTACCATTTTTATTTTAAAAAACATACACAAGTTACTTGATTAAAAATAGAACTAATGCTCATAATAAGATGAAACTAGGCACATATCTTAGCTTCATACATGCGTGTTAAATCTCAAATTGATTGCAACATTTTTCTCCGTTTTATGGATTTTTGAAATTTTTTCTGTCATTATTGCAGGTTTATGATGTCATAAAAAATATATTTTCCGGATATCACAACTACACCTATAGAATGATTTTTATACAAAGTTTCAACTCTCTGGCATAAATACACTGGGAACTACAATGATAAGAGATACACACAAATACAGACTGAAAACTTTGTGAAAACCACTCAGGAGGTCTTAAAAACACCTGAAATGGATAATGCCGGTGACATCTCGGTTTAAGATTTTTTTTGCAAACACAATACTTTTCCTATATACCAACAGTATAAATAAGGAAAAGTAAAAAGGTAAAAAGATTTTAATGATATATTATCATAAAAAATTAAACTTATAAATCTCATCCAAGCTCCTCTACATTGGGCAAAAGATTAATTTAGTCTGTTACAAATTACTCACACAAACAAATATTAGAAAATCAAAACATAGAAATCAGTTTACCAAAGCAGTTTGTTTTGGGGCTTGCCTCCTGCGCCGATATCTAGGAACGTATTTCTCCGCAATGGGCTGAACCCTCCTGATGTCGAAATCTTGATCTACTCGAGTTACTGTTGCCAATCTGAAAACATAAATAATTTTATAAGAAAGAGGTTTTTAAAATAAATTGAAGAATTAATTAGATGTAATAATTACTGTCCAACTTTTGTATAAAATCTTACACATCTCTAACTAATGCTTCAAACTAATTTTTTGCAGCAAAGAGTAAATCCTGCAGAGCAATGCCATTTTAAATACTTGGCTTAAGATACAAACAAGCATTATGCATTTATAAAATTGTTTATCTTAAAATAATTTAATCAATTATTTATTAGATTACTTAATATTTAGGACTGCATCCATGCCAAATTACAATTGTTTTCTTTAGTTTAGTTTAATACATTTTTCAAAATTTAGAGAAAAATCATTTTCCAGACATCCCAACCCCTAAAGATGGATTTTTTACCAAGTTTCAACTCTCTAGCATAAATACACTGTGAGATATTATAATAACAGACACAAATAGACAACTAGGTAAAAACCCCTGAGGAGGTCTTAACACCTGAAACTCATGATACAGTTTTGTATTTTTAGTGCTAACACAATACTTTTCTTATATTCTAAAGTTATAAATGAGGAAAAATATATATATAATATATATATATATATATATATATATATATATATATATATATTATATTATATATATATATATATATATATATATATATATATATATAAATAAGATAAAAGTAAAGAGAATGATCAAATTGACAATTAGTTTATTCTTAAATGATCAAATAAACTTATTTTTTTTAGAAAATGAGTTGACTTTGTCTTTTTTTTCTCTTTGGCTATTAATAGGTAGTATGGATAATAAATTGTTTATTATTGTTTAAATTTATATTTTTTACCTTTGTTCTTCAGAAGTTACGTATAAGTCATCTGGCCTATGATACATTGTGTGATTATGGTAAGCTTTCTGATTATAGAACAGACCGTCACAAGTGTTACATTTATACAGATCCTCTGGGACAGCTCCCCTCTCATCTCTACTGTGCTGCCTTTCTAGATGTTTCTAATAACAGTCAGTTAGTGAATTACAATAAGAAAAAAATTATAAAAATAGAGGATTGTTTCTGTATTTAACTGCAAACATGCTAAAGGAGTATTTCTCCAGAATAACCTATTTATACCTTTTCAGTATAAAATCTCTAGATAATATAACAGGTTTTATTTAGAATAGTTGAGGTTCATTGAATTAGTAGTGGCAATAGCCAGGCAACACACTTTGCCAATTGCTTTCTCCTCCCTGTGGCAATACTCCTGCACAGGAATAATAATAGGGTGGAGGGGCATACAATAGGCAAATAGGCTCCTACTTGCCTGCTTCAGATTCCTCAGTTTGCCCATTTTCACCATAAGTCTTAAGGAAAGTTTAATAAACAGGCTGATATATCTATAAAAAAGGAAAAAAGCTCCTATACACGAGGTTAAGTGTAAGCCTCACACTCTGCATGCAGACGGGAGTTTTCCTCTCTTAAGAAGCAACAGCCCACAAATTTGACAGCACAACATGATAAAGGTGGAGAGATTTGTAGAAAAAACGGATAACAGTGTTTTTGTGTAACCAGGCAGAAAAATAGAATATTATTGACTATTTCCAAATGTTTCTCTATTTTGAAAGCAAGGGTAGGCAACAAAAATTACCTACAGAGGCGAAGCCGAGGCAGGCAAATTGCTTTATATGTGTCAGATTTGTTTCCTTTCCAAAATGTTTTTTGGTCTGACTAAAAATAACTAAGGGGAGGACTCCAAAACTATTGAAATTATTGATCCTGAAATTAAGAGTCCTCACTTCAATGAAATAAGTACGAATGTTTACAAAATGATGTCCTAACTTACTTTACCAGCTTTCTTAACTTAACTTTACTTTTTATGATAGTAAATTTTATTTGCCAATCAAAGGAGTAGAAATATTTCAACCTACAAAGTACTTAGCCCAACCTACAACTCCCTATGCTGGTAAAATAGCTGTTTTGGGTTAATTGGCTAAGGTGTTTTTACTAATAGATCTGGGAAATGCTAATTTCTGTCCTAAAGTTAGTCAAGTAATTCTTCATTTCCTTGCTGTAAGTTTTGAGTTAGCATCTTTCTCTCGACACAATAGATGCAGAGAAATATTAGGAGTCTACCAGATTGAAACAAAAGAAGCCTGGTCAAGGATATCATCAAATTAGAGAGGAAAACTTGAGGTTATTAGATAAAGGCCTTAATCTAAACCTGATAAGTGAAAATTGTTCTTTTTAAAGAAGAAATAACAAAGCATACCTGTAAATTGAATTTAACTATATATTCAAATCCACAGAGATGACAGTAGTAAACACTCTGGGGGTCACCTGCATTATTATACCTTATCTTCTTACTTGGCGGAGGAGTTTCGATCTGTTTATACAATGTTACCACCCTGCAACAAGAACACATATATTAGTACCAATGTATTCATAAGGATATTTTCCAGGCAGGAGAAAAGTGCAATAACCAACCTGTTGAATCATCTATTCAAATATCAAATCCTGATATCTTTGGCTGATGGTATCAACTTCAATATAGAAAATTCAGCTTAAATTATAACGTGTCAAACATTTCAAATGCAACAATACTAAACTCTTTAAAATTTGGGGAAACATGGTCCTAGACTTTCAAGAATATTCTCTACCCCTAGTAAGTTGATCCCTGGAAATTCAAATTAAACAATATTTTTTGGTAACTTATACAGCTGACATTTGATTTGATACTTATACATGATTTGAATTTGAATGTCATTGCCATTGCTCATTACACACAGAATGTTTTGTGAAAAATTATTCATTTATATTACTTAAACTTTAGACAAATATAATTGTACATTTATTTTCTTTGGACATCCTGCAGTCTTAATAAAAAAAGTATAATATAATATCAGGTTAAGGACGCACCTGAGCGGTCTAATCCTGGCCAATATACCTCTGGCCTTAAAAAAAAGATATAGCATTAAAAGTTATAAATTCGAAACTCTCACCTGTGATGAGCAGACTTATCATGATATTCATACGCAGTCTGAGTATAGAACACAGCTCCACACTGGTAACACGGGAAGGGATCGTTAGGCATAGATAAAGTTCCATGAGTTTCAGCAACGTGCTTATCTCGATGTCCTTTTAATGGGAACTGCATCCCACATTCTGGGCAGTAGTGCTTGGCAGCTATCAGTGGATGCTTGCGAAATTTATGCTGTATAGCCTGAGGAAAAATACAATTAATTAGGTAAAATCTTCCAGCAAAGAGCATCTTCAAAGCAACAAGATGCTTTTTTTTAGCCTATTTTCAATCTTACAGACCACCAATTAGTTGATCTAAATATTGATACTAAATACTACTTAAAGAATTTTATATGGCACAGACGGGGAGCAAGCCTGAGAGGGGAGGTGATGAAAATTTGCTAGATACATGGAATGGCATTTCTTGTACATGCCAAAATGTAATGTAAAAAAATAATAATAAACCAACAAATAATACAAAACAACTCAGGCAGGCTTCCAGGCCAATGGTTTGTAATCAATAGTATATCATATATATAATATCAAATATATTAAAAAGTGCTAAAATATACTAAAACTTATTAAAAAGTGTGAGACGTCAGAGAGGATTGAACTTGTAACCTTTATGTTAAGAACTGAAGACGCTACAAGCTGAGCTAAAAGGGAAATACAGAACGTGAGTACAGTAGTTGCCATGGCAACCAAATCTATTTTGCTCCAACTATAGTTACTTTTCTTCCTTTAGATTTCGATCAGGAGTTATGTGTAACTTTTCTCTCTCTAAAAGAGGGAAAAAGTACTCTTTCACTCCCCTTTCAGAGGTAAAATCATTTTTATAAGCCTATATGTATTTAAAAGATAAATACCTTTGTATTACATGTGAATTTCTCGCCACAAACATCACAAGTAACGCCAGGTCCGATTTGTGACGCAGTGCCTTTGATATAAGGTTTAGATCCATCAGGCCAAGACTCTAGCTCTCCTGTAGCTGTTAGTTTTCGTCCTTTTACATCTATCTCTTTATTTGCATGTTGTCTGTAACCAAATAAAATACACATAGTATCAGAAACAATGAAAAGGAATTAGTAGTGCAAGCTAAGTGTAGTTTGGAACAGATGTAAAATTAATAGAGCAAACAAAATATAACGCAAAATTTTAAAAAACAGATTTACAATATCCACTCATAATTAAGAGTGTTAATGAGGAAAAAGTCTAAAAAGGACAAGTAGACAGTTTAATAATAAATATAATAATGTTTTTTAATAATTATTTAATTTTAATAAGATTAATTTAACCAAGGACCAAAAGGAATAAAACTAAAGAGAAATTTACATTAGAACAAATTTTAGACTAAACGAAAAAGATCAAAAGAAAACAAGAATAAACACATTACTAGGATAATAAACAACCTGCCAGTTTTGTTGACCGGCTATCTCTGGTAGCAGCTACGATGGAATAGAGTAAAAACTTATTTTCAGCCAGTATAAAGAAGAGAGAGTGCTAATAACAGATCACTTAACACCAGCTTTTATAGATGTGCTTAGCAAAATACGAATAGGAGCTACATTGAAGGATAAGAACCAAGTTTTCTTCAAAAATAATAAAGTTATTGCCCGAAAAAACAAGGAAGACCAAACACCGATCGTAATCAGAATCACTGATGAAATTAAAGAAAAATTTGTAAATTTAAGTTAAGGCTCTCCAACTTAAAATTAACAGAGAAAAAAATTAAATCATAATAAGGACAACTCTTCAAATTATAAAGGCTTTCCTCTTAAACTTTTTCATACCAATATTAAGCGCTGTAATAGGAATTTTGGTCAATTTGACTTTTGAAATAATAATTTTGACAAAAGCATAGCTTACTTCTGACTCTTACTAGTTGGATGCATACTCAGCCTCATATGAAGACACAAATCGAAATGAAGGCATCGTGATTTATCTAAAAATTATTATATAAGTTAAAAAATATTGAGTTAGAACCCATTTATTGCAGCAACATTTAAATGGAAGTGCTTTGTATCTTGATATGTGCTTAAATTTAAATGGAAGTACGCATGGTAAACGTTCCGACGAGAGAAGATAATCAATCAGCTTCTTGTCTAGATCATGTTCGTTTTAAATCTCTTGACCACGTCAGAGCTGAGTCCTTTATAGTTTCAAGTAAAATTTATTTCGAGGTCAATTAAATTTCTTAACGAGGAAAAGGTAATAAGACTGTGTCTTCTTATAGGAGCTAAAATTTATACCACTCTCAGATAACAACACTCTCAGTGTGATAAAAGAACGTTTTATTTTTTTCAAACGAAACCATAGAATCTAAAGTGGAATATATAGCTGCTATAAAAAAAAATTAGCATGAATTGCAAGTTCAGAACCTTTTAGACCAGGCTCTTCGAGAAACATTAGTCTGAGAATCCAAAACAAGGCAATGACTCGCACGTTACTGTCAGATGAAAACTTAACATTTTAAAATGCCTGAAATAGTCATGGAGATGGATATGAACACAGTTTATAAGTCACCTTCGCAATGGTACAGCATCATCAGAGATTACTTATGCAGTCATATGTCAAGTCAAAATAAATGGTATAGTCAAAGCAGTAGTCCGTAATTGCATAAAAGACAAAGTCTGTGGTCGCACAGAAATCGAAGTCCGAATGCATAAAAACTAGCACCTTCTCAACTTGCATCTTTCTTATTAGAAAGATAAATGCTTTAACTTTGAGTCAGTCTCCTCGGAAATCAGGAAAACAAATGAAAAGTTATAAAAGCTATCATAATAAGCGTCGATCTTGTGTACAGTATCAGTCTGCATATATATATCATATATATATATTATATATATTATATATATATATTATATATATATATATATATTGTAAGAGGAACTCTCAATATTTTTTTAAAAAAATCTATAGTAATTTATATTCATTTAGAAGGAAAGCTAATTCCACCAAAGACTCTCATAAAGATCGTGCTAAAGATGCTACTAAGAGTGAGTTAGAAAACCCAATAAAAGCCATAAATGCCTAAGAAAAAGTTAATAAGGAGCAGGCTAACACAATAAATGCTCACAACAAAAACATTAAATCATTAGAAGAAATAGTTGAGCTTAAACGGGTACGCGTGGGCTCCGCCCACTCGGCGTATAGTGTAGTACTATAGGAAATACTAAGTTAATAAATTAAGACAATACTTGAAAATAAATTTGGAAGTAATGAAAGTTAAGTAAGAGAAATCTATTTAGAAAAAAATGTATAGTACTAAAATAAACAATGTATAAAATTTACAGGGAATTGGCGGCGCTGAGGGTAAACGGTAGGAAGCCAGACGACCCGGTAAGCTCGAAGCGGGTTAGAAGTAGTACTTCGTTACCAGCTGCTCCAATCAACATTACTGTTTCGATATATGCATTGGCAAGGCGCGTGACTTAAAGTCTAGTGCCATTGACAAAACCTCGCGAAACGTTGAGGTTCCGCAGAAGCATAACGACGCACCCTACTTTCAATTACAATTCATGATGAGGCAATCCAGGAGGTGTTAATTCATCGAGAACCTCAAAAGGTATATTCAGAGGATCGCCATCATCACGTCTGCCGTCATCGTCGATTCTTTCGACGTAATAATAAATTCTTGCCTGACTATCAAGCCTACCCAGTATATCGTTATTCGCCGCATCAGTGTCTACATTCTTCGGACAGAGAATGGCAGTTTTAACATACTCCTCGGCTCTATTAAGAGACATCTCTTCACCAAAAGTACTGTTGATAATATCGCCTACATCAGTTTCTGCGGGAATAGCAATAAGCCGATCTTCTCTGTTATTGCCACGGGCAGATATAAGAGTACCGTTGCCAAAATTGAGGAGGTAGTTCACGAACTCCAATTCTCCTGCTCGAGTTCTCATGTTCGTTTGGAGTGTGAACTTGGTCAGAAATCGGTACACATCGGACGATTTAATCGTGGATGAAGTAATTTCAGCCCTATCAGCTCGTGGCATAACAGGTAGAGCTTGCCGAAAGTCTTCGCCCAGAAAAATGGTTTGCCCATCGTTGCGCCTTTATGCTGAAGGGTAGCGGCAATGCCTGTATATGCAGTAGCGATGGCTACGTCTCCTTGACCTCGAACGTGATGTAATAAACTGTTGTAGAGAAAAGTCTTTCCAGTACCCGCAGGACCTTCAATAAAGAAACAGGTGGGAGTGTTTTCGTTTCTCGCATATATAAAGTCGATAATTCGCTGATCGACATTCCTCTGTTCCGGGTTCAGCATCTCTCTAGTTGCATCGGCACGCTCTCGCTCATGATCGACATCTAACTAAAGGTCGACTCCTATATTTTGATTCCATTGAAATCTCAAATGTCTCTTAAATTTATTCCGCCCCCCTCAAGGATCCGGGCAATATCTCGAAGAGCAAAAAGGTTCGCTTGCTCCAGATTCATTCCCCTCCGAAGATAATCCTCAGACATATAGTCTCTGAATTCCAGCCATAGCTGGTGAGAATCACGGAGCTCGCAGTACATGATCATTGAGATCAGTACAACATCATTCTTAATTGTTGGGGCATCTGATAGACGACTGCTTCTTGGAGAGCACGACGCCATTCGTCAATGTCTTCAGTCAAATTCCTTGCTCTAGCCGCTTCGAAAGAGGTATTGTAAACCCTACCGTTGACCGTCTGGATATCAGCAAAGGAAGTTATTCCTCTGACGTGGATGAGTAACAACTTAAGATAATAACGTTCTACATGTCTCGGGGTGACGTGGTTAATCCTAGTTATCCGCCGTCTTGCATCACCTCTAGGCATCTAAGTCCTAGTAACTTGATGATATGTATAGAACAGAGGGATTTCATGATAATAAAGGTCCCTCGGAAACACACCCCAACGTTCATTGAATTCGTTCTCTCTGTTGAGTCTGAACCAATCAGTGAAGATTGTTTGAGCGTGTCGCTCGAGGGCCCTTATTTCACCTCCGGGTCTAAAAGGCACATTTTGCTGATTTTCTAGGTGGACAGGAAGACAATGGACAGTGTGAGATCTCCCATGCATATGAAATTTACGAAGCCTCCAAGTAACTTACCGAGCATCAGGAAAGCTCTTACTTCATCCCAGTTCTAACCGATCTTCTCCAACCTCTTCTCGATTTTCAATTACCGCAACTCGGGCAGAATCTTGACCTTTATAATTATAATTATACATATATTTAATGGTGAGGAGCATCGACGACACGTTTTCCACGTTAATGTGACAATTGAACTTCTTGAAAAGATATTCGTTATGAGCCACGACCCATCGATTGTCTAACTCTATGTTGTTCTTAGTGACTGTTCTGCCGGTATCTCTAGTCTAAATCGTAAAGTCAAAAGACTGGACGTTCGGGGTTGTCTCCTCTTTAAACGGTTTGGGAAACCTTTTGGAGCAAACTCCATTCCTCGTGCATTTAGCGTTTGGATTTAAATCACCGCATGGACCGTGGATCATAGAGGTTTCCACCAACTCGTATAAATCGGATTCAGCCACAGGATCTTGTGGCTCGACGGTTCGTAGCTTGTACTCGTCTTCCAGTACAACCAACAGATGGTAATGAGGTAGGCCTCGTTTTTGAAATTCAATGGTATACATGAACGCATTTACCGAGATGTGGGTACTCTCGGGTAGCAGCAGTCGAAAATCAGCCCAGTTCGGATTTGTGGAAAACGTATCAAATAGATCAGGTCTACACCTTCCTGACAATCACCATCGAATCTTGGTAGAGCAGTTGTATCTGACGTGGACTACCAGAAAACGATCTCGGCAAAATGACCATCCTCCCAACATTGACTCCTTCATTCTCTGCTCTATTGTTTATATGATCCATGAGACCTTGATAGAGCTCGACTCTCAAATGGTCCTGTTGATGTCTTATATATTCTAAGCGTTCTGATTCCACCTTGATCCATGCATCTAAACAATACTGTTGGAATTATTCCCCGGATCGATGCAAAATGCTCAGATCCCTTCGAATGGCTAACCTGTAAGCGTAAAATTCGAGCACCGTGATGTTAGCAGCGATTTCCCGGAGGCATACTATCCCTGCTGACAAAAATAGCTCCTAGTTCATGTTGAGCTACCGGAAGGTTATATCTACGAAGGTCGTCTCCGGGATGCTCATAGAGGACCAAGTACGCGTGTTGCTGTTTGTTCTCTGCCCTCCTCTTGGGCTTCGAGTCGCTTTTTATTTTCGATCTCAGCCACAGGATCTTGTGGCTCGACGGTTCGTAGCTTGTACTCGTCTTCCAGTACAACCAACAGATGGTAATGAGGTAGGCCTCGTTTTTGAAATTCAATGGTATACATGAACGCATTTACCGAGATGTGGGTATTCTCGGGTAGCAGCAGTCGAAACTCAGTGTTCAGACAGTTCATGCTGTCCAGACAAAAGTTCTTCAAGAAGATTGGGGAGGGGCAATATTAAGAAACAAAAGCGGGACTGTCACTGTGGGCAATGTTAAAATCTACTTTAATGATTCATGAAAATCTTGATATAAAAAACTATAATCACGTATTAGCATTTTTAAAGCGCAAATCTCAAGGCATAAGCCTAAAAAATCAAAGACACTACTAAAAGAAGAAATCGATCGATTTTTATTAGACTCACCTGATGAACAATATTTGCTTGAATCTTAAAGGATGCCTTAATATTTGGAATATAAGGCAACCTTATATTCCACACCGGAGATTACCGGTGTGCCAAACTTGTCAATCTAGCTGTAATAGATGTAAATATTACACATGATATTGTTATTGTTCATCCTGAAGAAAATTTTTAAATCTTCTAATCTTCTTTTTAAATCTCGCAAAATTTTTAAATCTTCCGAACCTAGAGCTATACACAGGGCATTGCTTGCGACGCACTTCTGCTACAATACTTGCATATTCTGTGCAAATGTCACTACACTAAAGAGACACGGAGGATGGAAATCAGAAGCAGATGGCTACATTAAAGAGTCCATATCAAATAAAATAAAATAGCTAAGAGAATGTAAGGAACTATCAATGATCAGCCAAGTACATCCGGGATGCAGATTACAGGAGCAGAAGAATTAACAAACGTGATTTAAAACACAGTTAATGAAAATCTTAAATCAAGGCAAGGTCCTATAAAAACATTTTGCCAGCATTGGCTCCGCCTCTGTAGGCATATCCCCATTTGCCAGACTCGGCTTTGCCTCGTTCAGCCAAATAGACCAGCCTCGGCTTGCGCCTCGAGAGGTACTTTTTGTAGCCTGCCCTCGTCTTCGGCTAGGGGGCTAATTTATAAAACTCGTCTGCGAAATTCCATTTTGCTGCCTAGTAGCATTATATACTATTGACTGCTTTTTGTAGTTATTTTTTTTACTTAAAACTGGATTTAGATAGTTAAAACTATTGTTACATTTAAAAAAGTGTACATATAAAATATACAAAAACAAATTATTATGATTTAAATAAATTATTTTTACAAGATTGGTAAAAATGAAAATGTTAAAATTGACTCTAAACCTTGTGACAATCACCCCATACCTTGTGTCTACTAGCCCCTTAAGAGGAAGAAGTTGATACAAAAAAGTTGATCTTGACGGTTGGAAAGAAGCACTTCAACTTAATATAATAATGAAAACAGTACCTGGTATTAGCTAAAATATTGAGCATTACCATAATACCTCTTAGGTTAAAAAAATATTGGGTAAAAAAATGTAAAAAGAAATATGACATTTTTGACAACATGCCTCAATTTCACCTACCTTGTTATGTGATAAGTTTATTTCACCAATATTTTAAGCTGAAGAAAAATGCAGTTGCATGACAGGCATAAAGTTGCATAGACAGCCAACGTGTACATAGATGACACGTTGCTACTAACTGCAGATGATGCAGGTCACAATATAACAGGTACTAAGAGTTGCTAGAGATTAAGGAAAATACTCTGCCATCCATAACACAAAGCTTCTATGCTTATATCATTGATGTATTATATGCCTTATAAAAATTGTACTTTAATAATATAAAAAATACAGGGTTCCGTCCCCGGATCAGAGACTATAGATACTTAATGGTAAAAAAATTTAGATTCCGATCGACGCTAGCGCCGCGGCAGACCTACTTTTCAACTGAGTAGGCGTGGCTTGATTCCCCGCTCTTTGCCTACATTCCATTTGGATTTAACTTTTTATACTTTCTACTCATACTTTTAAGTAGCCGAAGCGCTTTGCGCAGTCTTCATTGTCTTTAAACTTCGACAGAACCCATCTCATAGCAAATAAGTTTACATTTTATTCAATTTATTTAATAATTTAATCGATTTATCAGGAGAACATTAGTGGCTAAACTAATGTTTAAAACGTTTTTTAAAATTAATCGCCCCCATGCGATTCCCTGGATTATATCGATTAAATAATTGAATGAAATGTAAACCTCCCAGCCATCAGCGTTATGTTGAAGTTTGAAAAACTTGTTTTACGATTACTTTCTGAATTTTTGTAATACAGAACGTGACAATGGCGATCCATTTTTATTGGGTTAAATTAATAACGAATGAAAAGAAAAATAATTGTATTATTACTATCAATGCAGCTGTCATAACCAATAGTTGCCATGGTTTACATAAATTTAAAGTTTAAAAATATAATTGGTAATTTTTGGAAAGCTTTTAGAGTTAGTTCATGAGTAGTCCACACATGTCCGCACACATGATGCTAAATCTTAAGGAGTTACTTTACAAAACTGCATGATAACATATCCTTAAGTTTTTACTAATAAAGTTGGAAAACTAAAAAACTTTAACTTGAAGTTGATAAAATCAGCCCTGTGGCGCACACTGGAAGGAGAATCCCCTTACAACCTAAGGCAACAGGTTAGTGAAAAACTTAAAGATCTTTCAGCTGATGAAATAATTGAAAAGGTTAGAGAACCATCCAAATAGGTATCCCTAATTGTGTTGACAATTAAGAAAAACAAGTAATTGAGGCATTGCGTTGACATCAGAGCAGCCAACCAGGCTATGTATAGTTCATGAGCGACACTATATTCCTACAATAAATGATATTACTTCTGTGATAAGGGATTGATATAGATGATAAGGGAGTAAAACATCAAAGAAGCTGTTTATATTCTCCACAGCAGAACGGTAGAGCGGAAAGGGATATCAGGACCATTACAGAAGCAACTAGGAGTATGCTCGCAGCTTCTAAGCTATGAAAAAAGTTTTGGTCTGAGGCTGTTAATTATGCTGTCTAAATTTTAAATAGGACTGCAATAAGCTCTGTTGAAGGTAAATTTCCTATTGAACTGTAGAATGAAAATTATTATCAAAATGTCCAGGATTATAAAGTGTTTGGTATGTTTGTGTTTTGTCAGGTTCCAAAAATAAAAAGACTGAAGTGGGACAGTAAAAGTCAAAAAAGGTATTTTGGTAGGGATAGATGAAAATGTAAAAGGTTATAGGATGTACCTACCTGATGCAGTATTTTACACACTAAATGAAGAATGTGAAGGAGTTGTTGACTTATCTAAATCTAATCCTGATAGTAACTCACCAGACCATTTTGTTCTGCCAAATGAACAGAATAATATTCCAGAAGTACATGAACCTGTTCAAGAACAGAATTTTATTGAACAAGCTGAAAACTTTTTACGTTTGCCTGCAAATTTTAAGTAGTCGATGGGTTTTTAAAATCAAAGATGGCAGAAGACATAAAGCAAAGCAAGGTTGGTCATTAAGGGTTGTGAACAGAAAAATGGCATTGATTATACTGATACGTATAGTCCTGTTATTAATAGTGCCTTACTAAGAATTCTATTTGCTTTAGCTTCAAAAGAAAATAATTGTTTTGTTAAATTTGATGTTAAAACAGTCTTCTTGCATGGGATTATAGACAATGATATTTATATGTATGTACCTGAGGGTTTTAGTGAAGGAAAAGAAGGGAATGGGTGTAAGCTTCAAAAAGCCTTGTATGGGCTAAAGCAAGCCCCACTGAAGTGGAACGAGAGAATTGTTATATTTTTAAAAGAAAATGGTTTTACTCAATTGATATCATATAAATGTACTTTTTAAAAATATAAATGTATCTATTTATATAGCCATTCATGTTGACGATGGTATTGAATTTGGGAAAGACGGAGCTAAAATTGAAGACTTACTGAACTCGATGAATCTAATTTTTGAATTAACCATAGAAAAAAATCCAGATATTTTTCTTGGTGTACCTATAGAAAGAAATGACAGCCAAATTAAACTGTTTTAACAGAAACAAATTACTCAGGTCTTAAAAATATTCAATATGGATAACTGCCATCCTACATCAACACCTTTAGTATTGGATACAAAGAAAATTTTGATAAATGATGATAATGCTAAAAAGGACTTAGGCGAATATTTAAACTTTGGAAGTATAGCGACAAACGATTCCACAATCTCGTCCTATATCTCACGATACACCCGCGATGATAATCTCTGAACATCTGTGTTTGAACCGCCAGCACACGCGCCAGCGCCCCACTTGGGGACTGGCGCATTTCATATTATAGCGCAGCTCCCGCCTAATTTTAAAATTAGGCGGGGCGCTTGCGCGTGTGCTGGCGGTTCAAACACAGATTTGTGTTTGCGACAAGCTCCCAGCGTTTCCTGGTTTGAGAGGGGGTAGTATATAAAGAGTTAGATTGAGGCATTGTGTTTAGTATGCCTCATGATTTCGTGTTGCCTGGTCACCACTATTTGGGTCCGGGGAATTGTATAGAAGCAGGGACACCGGTTGACACGGACGATTATATTGCGCGTATTCACGACTTGAAGTATGAGGAGGCATTGAAAGCGTCTGACATCCGAGAGGCGGATTTGGAGGCAATAAAATCGTTTATCGCGGATTACAAAAAGACAGGTAATTGGCACTCTTTACTTGTACCGGCGGGTTGGAATTGAAGTATCTTTTTGAATCGTTGTTCGGTGTATTTTATCCTCAATATAAACGAATGACTATTGAAAAGGGTGGGGGTAGCGGTACACAAAAGAGGAAACGTTTGAGTATAACTAAGACAGGAGCTCAAAAGAAACGCAAAGTAAACTCGACGAATCGCGATATGTTCGAAGACTCGGAGGAGGAAAGCGAATTGGATTTTACAGACGCCGTCGGAAATACGACCCTAAATAACGTCATGGACGTAGTAGACGGTCTAGACAGAGATACATGTTCTACGAACGAAAGTACGACTTTAGCCGGCTCTTCCGCGGCACCAGGCGGAATCGGAGGACCTCAACTCATGTGGAGCTCTGTGCCATGTAAGGGCACAACGACGTACAGAAAACCCCGTTTAATGCCTACGTGGGGGAATGGAAACAAGGGGTTTAATTTTGGCACTAAAGAAAAAAAAATATGTCCCACCATATGATGACTAGTTTACACTGTTTTCCGGTCGAGTTGTTATCGTCTTACATCACCAAGTGTGAGTACCAGAACTTACCCTCCGGTTCTTACGTCAAACAAGTCCGTGTTAAAATAACCCCGAAGGGAGTACGGTGTTCTTTCGATACCGGAACATCTTTAACAGGTCCGGCCAATAATGCCCAAATAGTTTTCGGTCAATCGGCAGTGGGCTTGAATCATAAGTTATTAATACGAAACAGAAAAATCGTACTTGATACGACCAACAAAATGGTCATAAATCAGACCAATGAAATCAAGGACATAGATTTAAAAGTAAACTGGCCGGCTAGATTATACGGCCATATACAGTCCAAAGGCAATGTCGATAACGACACGATCGGTAAAGATATCCCTTGCAGTCTGGGCGCTATACGATCTATTCCGTTTCATTTGGGACTCATGATTCCGTCTTGCAGCGAGTACAATAAATTTTCCAGTAGTCTGTCGGGCTGGCCTCAATTGGATCAGTATGTGACTACTTTTAATTTCATGGAACATGTCAACATGCCTTGTATAAATTATACTTACAAACCTAGAGTTGGTTTTCTAAAGGGCAAAACTATAGTGCCGTTATTGGACCCGATCGATCCAGATAAAAGTACGGTAAACTTCAATACAGGCAATGCTTACATGACCAATGCTTCTATTAGTATCAGTGAGTCAGATATGACGGCCGAATCGAATACAAGTCTAGAAAAAAACTACGAATCTTCCTACTGCCAGTTGATAGAAAAAGGCACTCATTACACGACTCTTTCGATACCAATAGAGT
>JACMZG010001911.1:55023387-55025887 GCA_018340805.1 Microvelia longipes | reverse complement strand
TTCGCAGTCCACTTGAAACGTTTTCAAGGTTGTGAAATACTAACAATTTTTAAGCAATGAAACCCCTGATAACACCTTTGATATTAGATATCAAAGTTAAAAAATTATCTTAAAATTAAACGTCACAAAGGATATAAATAGGGAATTTGTATGCATTTATTACCGTCAGCAACAGTTGACCTATTTTTAAATACAATCTTGTAGTGAAAAGCTAATGAAGGCCTAAGTTTTTTGTTGGATATAATAATATATAATTACCAGATTTTTGTCTGTAATAAAAATATTAGTGTCAACATATTTTTGATGAAAATCTATTATTTAACAATAACTTAGCAAATAATATTAACCTAGTAAAAAACAGGTAAGGAAATTATGATTAAAACTGTTAGAGGTTAAAAGAAATGCAAGTTATTATTGAAAGTATTAAAATTAGAGATATAAGTTAAAAAGATTAGATCTAACACTTCTTATCTTATATTTTTTACAATAATATTTGTGGGAAGGTATTATAGATAAAATTCCCATCCTTAAAAAATTGGTAAAAACCAATATGCAATAATAAATGAATTACAATAGACATAGGTAAGGGGATTAAGATTAGGGGTATAAGATGTTAACCAGAGAAGTATGGCAGATAAGGGATGGAACCAAGGGTTGTTGACCATTTCAGGAGATATCTCAGTGTGAGGTGTGTAGTTTGCTTGTGTGTGTACGGAGTATGAGTCAGTGGCGCAATCCATCGAAGAAGTACGCAACTACTCCAAAACGACTGTGCTGCATCCTGGTGCCGAGGTACAAATATCGCCTTTAAACTAGACAAAAAAAATCCCATGAGGTGGTTCGTCTCTAATAGTCTCTGCCTGTATCCTTACGAATCCGTGGCTGGTAACAACGAGCAATTGTGGGGCAGTGCCATGACTCCAACCGTACAATACAACAGTGAAACTTTCAATGGGTTCTTATGCACCAAGTATCAACATGATAAATAAAATACGTTTTTTTAAAAAAAATTATGTTATATTTTACAAATATAATACAAATTTATATAACAATGTGTATTACTTTTCATCAAACCGTATTCCTTAAATAACTCATAAACGGCCATGGGGTGTATTGTTCGAAACTTTCCAATAATTTATATTCGTTCCATTCGTATTTAAATAGTCGACAGTTAAATGTGTCGTTATTTGGAAAAACGTCCTTATTCGTAGTAATCATAATCGGTGTGCGATCTATTTGCACGTGGCTCAAATGTTATTTAATGTTAGCCATTGTCGGTGTCCCGGGCTAGTAGCATTTTTAAAGTATCGAGAGCCGCGTTTTCAAAGTTCG
Source organism: Microvelia longipes (assembly GCA_018340805.1). Lineage (NCBI taxonomy): Eukaryota > Metazoa > Arthropoda > Insecta > Hemiptera > Veliidae > Microvelia > Microvelia longipes. Next base: position 55,024,555 of record JACMZG010001911.1, on the reverse strand, counting down.
GTTCGTCGAATATTAATATTTTTTTTATCGACACAATCTTGCAACGGAAACTGGTTATTGTAATGTTGCTCTTAGGAATGATTAATATTATGTTGCTCTTAAGATGTATGCGGATATATGTTCGGTATGATATAACAACAACTATCTTTTAACAATGGTTTATGTTTTTTTATGTTGTGTTATTTTATTAATTAAAAGTATTAGTTGTGTAATGAGTTTAGTTATCTTTATTTATTTGTAAGATACTACAGTTATATTTGTTAAAATTGGCAATCTGACCTTTCACCAACATAAATTCCGCAATTACGTTGGCAAACAATGTTTTGCCACCGTTACTCTGGGACCTTTTATTTGAAACCCGTTTCTTTTATCAGACGATTTATTCAACCAATTATATAAATCGGTTACGAATTGCACGAAAGTATCTTTATCGTGATCAAAGTGAAAAGAAATAAAATCTTTCAATTTTATTGTTGATTCGTGATGCTATATTTATCGCACAGATTACCCGAGTAACATGAAAATAAGGGTTGGAACGAATGTAAATTTCAATTATTTCAGATAAAGTTTATTTACCCATGACCGTTGAAAAATGTCAACCGCGTCCTGAAGTGCCTTCTCCGTCCTGCCGATGTACCTTAAAACCGGGTCCTCGTTCCACTGCGTGGTTTTACAACAGTTCAATAAGGGGCAAACCGGGTGGTTGTAAAGGAACCGGAGCGCTGCCTCTGTTGCTCCAATGTCCTGCATTCTGGATGTGATTTTGCTTTTTTCTGACAAGCGCAGAAGACTCGCTAAATGAGAAAATATCTCCGGGTCTTTTCGATGGTCCAAGATTAACTGACACGTCTTCGTGGCATAAATCCACCATTGCGTCTTGAGTAACTGACGAATGTGGTCCGTCGGTATCAGTTTCTTCTGTAACATGAGGTCGCCATTCGAGTCCGGCCAAGATACTCGTATAATTTGTCTCGGGTGTTGTATGGAGAGATATCTGAGCAGATTACGGAAGTATTCGTAATCGGGCAATGCGTTCCATACGTTTCGATGTCTTCGTTTTTTGACATCGAGACGTCCGAGGAGCCAAGTGCATCGACACTGGTTTGAAGTCCATGCGCAGCGTGCCAGATGTGAAAGTGTCGTATCCTGGAACCGAGGGCTCTGATAC
>JACMZG010001911.1:54993786-55022387 GCA_018340805.1 Microvelia longipes | reverse complement strand
CTAACCGAACGAAAGTACGACTTAGCCGCTCTTCCGCGGCACCAGGCGGAATCGGAGGACCTCAACTCATGTGGAGCTCTGTGCCATGTAAGGGCACAACGACGTACAGAAAACCCCCGTTTAATGCCTACGTGGGGAATGGAAACAAGGGGTTTAATTTTGGCACTAAAGAAAAAAAATATGTCCCACCTTATGATGACTAGTTTACACTGTTTTCCGGTCGAGTTGTTATCGTCTTACATCACCAAGTGTGAGTACCAGAACTTACCCCCCGGTTCTTACGTCCAACAAGTCCGTGTTAAAATAACCCCGAAGGGAATACGGTGTTCTTTCGATACCGGAACATCTTTAACAGGTCCGGCCAATAATGCCCAAATAGTTTTCGGTCAATCGGCAGTGGGCTTGAATCATAAGTTATTAATACGAAACAGAAAAATCGTACGCGATACGACCAACAAAATGATCATTAATCAGACCAATGAAATCAAGGACATAGATTTAATAGTAAACTGGCCGGCTAGATTATACGGCCATATACAGTCCAAAGGCAATGTCGATAACGACACGATCGGTAAAGATATCCCTTGCAGTCTGGGCGCTATACGATCTATTCCGTTTCACTTGGGACTCATGATTCCGTCTAGCAGCGAGTACAATAAAATTTTCCAGTAGTTTGTCCGGCTGGCCTCAATTGGATTAGTATGTGACTACTTTTAATTTTATGGAACATGTCAATATGTCTTGTATAAATTATACTTACAAACCTAGAGACGGTTTTCTAAAGGGCAAAACATTATTGCCGTTATTGGACCCGATCGATCCAGATAAAAGTACGGTAAACTTCAATACAGGCAATGCTTACATGACCAATGCTTCTATTAGTATCAGTGAGTCAGATATGACGGCCGAATCGAATACAAGTCTAGAAAAAAAACTACGAATCTTCCTACTGCCAGTTGATAGAAAAAGGCACTCATTACACGACTCTTTCGATACCAATAGAGTCTTGTCTCAACCCAGTGTTCATTTCGGCATATTGGCCGTTCAGAGTAACACACCGAACGATACTGCTCCCGAGTTTGTCAATGCCAGTGCAATATGGCAAATAGAAACAGAAATCGATATCGGCATAATTACTCAATACCTGTATCACGGAGTACTTAGAACCAGAGGCCCCACCTATATGGGAGATTTTGGTAAGGCTAGTTCTACCCCACCCTCACATTTCTAGAAAATTTTCTTCTGTACAGTGTCGCTCTCAGGTAGCAACATGTTTAACTTTGGATAATAGAAAGAGACAACCAATTTTGCGATATATCCATCTTTGTCTTTAGATGTTCATCACATCAACTACTTTCTTCTACCTGACCCAACCCTAACTTGACAATTTTCACAATAGCATTTAAATGGATTTACTTTTAAAGTTCCACAAACCTAAGAGATGGTGATATTATTTTCTTTTTATCATAATGTTATATATACTATGATATTAATGTTGCAATTAATCCTCCTCCAATATTTATTGTTAAAAAAATCATAATAATAATTTTAAAATAATTCTGGCGCGGTGGTCCGCATGTCGGGCGAATTTCCTTTGGATGCGTGTTTCCGTGCTTAACAACTATAATGGTTGGAATGATCATTTTTATAGTTTCTCACATTATATAAGTTTACAACTACTAAATAAATAATTCCGGCGCGGTGGTCCGCTGTCGGGCGAATTTTATTTAGAATGCGTGTTAAACAACCCATTTCTTGTTTATGCAAGAACCATGCCCATTGCGTGGTTCCGGTTCATGCTTTAGAACCTAAGTAGTTACTCAATTGTCAAGCACTGCTCTTAACTCATTTTGTCTGTATTTTCCAAAGGAAAAGTGCATAATCCAGTTAATTGTAGAAAACTATGCGTCTAAAATTAGAAGTACGCACTATTATTTGCACTAGTTTAAAGCTTAGTTACTTATCTTTAAGCTTAGTCAGTTATCTTTTAAGGTTTTAGCGCATTTCCTTAAGAAAATACAGACCGAAGAAGAGATAAAGAAGAGAAAAATATTCACCCTGAATTTTGCCGATTTTTTCAAAATTTTGCTTACTCAGCAAACCGGGTTAGTGACGCCACAAGAACCTTTTCAATATGATTTTTGTACCAAGTTTGATTAAAAAATATTAATCTGTTCTGGAAAGATAGAGTTTACAAGAAAGTGTCCTATATATATATATATATATATATATATATATATATATATATATATATATATATATATATATATATATATATATATATATATATATATATATATATATATATATATATATATATATATATATATATATATATATATATATATATATATATTTAGACACTTCCTTGTAAACATATACGCATATATATATATAAAGTTTCGCGAAACGTATTTTTTCGTCATTAGGGACCTCTGAAACAGATTTGTATCGTGGTCCGAGGTTCGAATTCCACCATGACATCTATCCTATTAGCGAATTTTATTCCAAAAGGCAATTCACTAAAATATATGTACATATTGACACTTGTAGTAATAATTTTTAAATGTAAATATTCATATTCAAATCGTACTCTGGGTTTAAACTAATTTATGATACGTTTTCAGTACAATCATTACAAGCAGGCCTGGAAAGATATCGCCCCCCCCCTCAAACGAAGTAAATTTTCTGTCTAGGATTGGTTTTCGTTTTATTCTCAGTGATTACTTATACAGCACTGCGTAACTGATTCTTAGATTTAATCTAAAATATCCAGTAAATTGTTAGCAAGTTTAAGGTGTACTTATTTTGAATAATTTTTTCGCCGTATTTTTTTAAATCTGTGTATTTATTCCGAGTACTTTTTTCTTTGTTTTTTCCGTGTAAAAAAAATACAGGATATATATATATATATATATATATATATATATATATATATATATATATAATATATATATATATATATACATATATATATATATATATATATATATATATATATATATATATATATATATATATATATATATATATATATATATAAATATCACATATAATCGAATCTAGGAAAAAAGTACACAGGAAAAAATACAGTGAAAAACCCTGTATTTTTCCTGTGTACTTTTTTCCTAGATTCAATTATATGTGATATTATGGTTATTCTTAATCATGAAAATTGTGAACCATTGTAAATATTACGTGATCTATACACAATATTAACATGTTCCTCCGAACCGAATATATTTTGTAATTGTTTATTAAATATATACACAATCTATAATATAAGTTATAGATTATTAAGATAGCACAGATTTTCGGCAGGGTTCTATGAATACATTTTAGTCTATGAGGCAAAAATAGGAGGGTATTGTTTATTTATATGCAAATCGATTATTTTATTTACCATAAAACTACATTTACCATTTGAAAAACATATACATTGTAGGATTTTGAGAACAAAATCTCTACGCCCTATGGGTAGAGGGAGAGAGAGGTAGAGAACAAGAATTTGAGATATAAAGACAATATTAATAATCGAGATAGAGTGTAATTATAGCAATCCGTGGCTTACTTGATTTCAAAGAAGATGTGACGTGAAGGTGACCAGGCCTGGTGAACATATGCCACCCTAACAAAATGATGAAATTTGACCTTTGTGGGAAAACGGTTGAGAATTGAGCCCTGGCCAATACCATGTTTTTTGTAGCTCTTAGGCATAGAATCATCCCATTCATTTTTCTTACATATATCACCAATCAACCTCTTAATATGATGATGGGGCACTATATAGTGAGACACAAATTCTAATAATAAATTTTTATTTTTTATTTACTTGCATTTTGGCGATGTAATGCTAATATTCCCATTTAACAAGAAAATTCGTATTTACAATTTAAAAAGTCGGGTTCGGAGTACCTCGGAACTTTTCCTCATTACATCGGATTTGCTACGATTATCCTCCCTGCTTCGGACTCGCTTCGCTCGTCCTGAGAAATACACTTCTTCAAATTTATACTGCAATATGCCTTGCTTTGCTCGACTTCAGATAGTAAATGCATTTGTATCATTCTGAGCGGTCACCCATACAGCACTGACCACGTTCAATGATCCTTAATTTTTATTTATTTTTATTTTAAGGTGCTTAACACTAAGGTGACAAACAGATAAAATACATATTAATTTTTATGATGCAACAAAAATCATAAATATACTTGTTGTATTGAAACGGAAATATTAGTAGGTAATAATACAAATTTCAACTCAATTAAACCTTTTCCTGATTTTTCCATATTTTAACAAACATACACAAGTGATTAAAAAAAATAACTAACGCTGATAATGAGATGACACTTGAGATTTATATTAAAATTATGCATAGTCACATGCGTTTATGAAAATTTTTGATTTTCCAAATAAGTCGTTATTGCGGATTAATGACGTCATTAAAAAAATATTTTCTAAATAGCATAACTACAGCGGTAGACTGACCTTTGTACTCTCTAGCATAAATACACTGGGCTCTACGATGATAACAGACACACACACACATACAGACAGTCAACTTTGCTAAAACCATTCAGGAGGTCTTAAAAGCGCTGAAACGGATAATTCCGGTTTAATCCCGGTTTCAGATTTTTTTGCAAGCACATACTTTTCCTATATACCTACGGTATATATTTGTTACGCGATTCTTCATAATTTCGGACTAAGTGATAAAGTAAGCAATCAATTTTATATTTCATAACATTTTTTAAAAATTAGAAACAAGTCATGAGTGTTTTATAAAAGAATAAAGAAGTTACATACAATTAAAAATTTTCAAAATAATTTAAATTGTCGTACGAATATTAAGAACATCTTAGCACGATGCTGCTTGACACTATCCATCTATCATAAACCCTAGATATACCACTTTTCTTCATTAATTGTCGGGACAATGGCCGATTCAAAGATACATTTGAAATTCTGTTTTGAAATTCTCCAGTGCTCTGCGGCTATAATAAATTGAGAGCTGTAATTAAGGTAATAATATTTTCGAAATTTAACTACATCAGATCAAAAAAACCATAAGATTTTATCAATTTTCCGTGGAGTTATGGTGGTAAAATCAGAATAATATCGTGAAGAAGAAACAATTTTTAGATTGTTTACGTTAAAAAAAATGAAATATGGCTCATTTTTAACTTCAAATCCTTTGTTAATGATTTTAAATCGAAAGTAAACTAATAGAAATTAATTTTTAGACAATATACCAAGCTTTGAACTTTAGTTGCAAGAATTTTTTTATATTTTGTATTTCTACCAAGATATTAACGAAAATATGAAAAGGGATACGTTTTGGTCCACTATGATCACAGCAAATTTAAGGGGCTTTTCTTTGGGTTATCCCTAAACATGTCCAAACAGATTCCCAAAATAAAATGTGAACTATATTGATTTTTTTGCAAAACAAACCGATCGCTGACTAGACTGTTAAGCGTGTTTTTCAAATATGTTTCTGCTTAATTAACTTATTCAAATAAGTTCTCTAATATTCTGCATATTCATTTTCATTTTTTAAACTCCATTTTCCTACTCTGACCTATAATAATTAATGTAAACCGGGAAAGTATGTTATATTTTCGTAAATTCTTAGAAATAAAGCGCGATGTTTTTAAATTTGATAATTAATTATTTTTATTACTGTTTCAAAGAAATGAAATCTGCTTAACTTAAGCAGTAAGTAATTGGTTAAATATGAATTTATTAATAGGTGAATGCAAAGAGGGTTCCTATCAAGTCTAAATTTTACCTAATGTCTGAAAAATTTTATTTGATTTCATTTATCCACCTGAAAGTGTTTCGCAGTCCACTTGAAACGTTTTCAAGGTTGTGAAATACTAACAATTTTAAGCAATGAAACCCCTGATAACACCTTTGATATTAGATATCAAAGTTAAAAAATTATCTTAAAATTAAACGTCACAAAGGATATAAATAGGGAATTTGTATGCATTTATTACCGTCAGCAACAGTTGACCTATTTTTAAATACAATCTTGTAGTGAAAAGCTAATGAAGGCCTAAGTTTTTTGTTGGATATAATAATATATAATTACCAGATTTTGTCTGTAATAAAAATATTAGTGTCAACATATTTTGATGAAAATCTATTATTTAACAATAACTTAGCAAATAATATTAACCTAGTAAAAAACAGGTAAGGAAATTATGATTAAAAACTGTTAGAGGGTTAAAAGAAATGCAAGTTATTATTGAAAGTATTAAAATTAGAGATATAAGTTAAAAAGATTAGATCTAACACTTCTTATCTTATATTTTTACAATAATATTTGTGGGAAGGTATTATAGATAAAATTCCCATCCTTAAAAAATTGGTAAAAACCAATATGCAATAATAAATGAATTACAATAGACATAGGTAAGGGGATTAAGATTAGGGTATAAGATGTTAACCAGAGAAGTATGGCAGATAAGGGATGGAACCAAGGGTTGTTGACCATTTCAGGAGATATCTCAGTGTGAGGTGTGTAGTTTGCTTGTGTGTGTACGGAGTATGAGTCAGTGGCGCAATCCATCGAAGAAGTACGCAACTACTCCAAAACGACTGTGCTGCATCCTGGTGCCGAGGTACAAATATCGCCTTTAAACTAGACAAAAAAAATCCCATGAGGTGGTTCGTCTCTAATAGTCTCTGCCTGTATCCTTACGAATCCGTGGCTGGTAACAACGAGCAATTGTGGGCAGTGCCATGACTCCAACCGTACAATACAACAGTGAAACTTTCAATGGGTTCTTATGCACCAAGTATCAACATGATAAATAAAATACGTTTTTTTAAAAAAAATTATGTTATATTTTACAAATATAATACAAATTTATATAACAATGTGTATTACTTTCATCAAACCGTATTCCTTAAATAACTCATAAACGGCCATGGGGTGTATTGTTCGAAACTTTCCAATAATTTATATTCGTTCCATTCGTATTTAAATAGTCGACAGTTAAATGTGTCGTTATTTGGAAAAACGTCCTTATTCGTAGTAATCATAATCGGTGTGCGATCTATTTGCACGTGGCTCAAATGTTATTTAATGTTAGCCATTGTCGGTGTCCCGGCTAGTAGCATTTTTAAAGTATCGAGAGCCGCGTTTTCAAAGTTCGGTTCGTCGAATATTAATATTTTTTTATCGACACAATCTTGCAACGGAAACTGGTTATTGTAATGTTGCTCTTAGGAATGATTAATATTATGTTGCTCTTAAGATGTATGCGGATATATGTTCGGTATGATATAACAACAACTATCTTTTAACAATGGTTTATGTTTTTTTTTATGTTGTGTTTATTTATTAATTAAAAGTATTAGTTGTGTAATGAGTTTAGTTATCTTTATTTATTTGTAAGATACTACAGTTATATTTGTTAAAATTGGCAATCTGACCTTTCACCAACATAAATTCCGCAATTACGTTGGCAAACAATGTTTTGCCACCGTTACTCTGGGACCTTTATTTGAAACCCGTTTCTTTTATCAGACGATTTATTCAACCAATTATATAAATCGGTTACGAATTGCACGAAAGTATCTTTATCGTGATCAAAGTGAAAAGAAATAAAATCTTTCAATTTTATTGTTGATTCCGTGATGCTATATTTATCGCACAGATTACCCGAGTAACATGAAAATAAGGGTTTGGAACGAATGTAAATTTCAATTATTTCAGATAAAGTTTTATTTACCCATGACCGTTGAAAAATGTCAACCGCGTCCTGAAGTGCCTTCTCCGTCCTGCCGATGTACCTTAAAACCGGGTCCTCGTTCCACTGCGTGGTTTTACAACAGTTCAATAAGGGGCAAACCGGGTGGTTGTAAAGGAACCGGAGCGCTGCCTCTGTTGCTCCGATGTCCTGCATTCTGGGTGTGATTTTGCTTTTTTTTCTGACAAGCGCAGAAGACTCGCTAAATGAGAAAATATCTCCGGGTCTTTTCGATGGTCCAAGATTAACTGACACGTCTTCGTGGCATAAATCCACCATTGCGTCTTGAGTAACTGACGAATGTGGTCCGTCGGTATCAGTTTCTTCTGTAACATGAGGTCGCCATTCGAGTCCGGCCAAGATACTCGTATAATTTTGTCTCGGGTGTATGTAGAGATATCTGAGCAGATTACGGAAGTATTCGTAATCGGCAATGCGTTCCATACTGTTTCGATGTCTTCGTTTTTTGACATCGAGTCCGAGGAGCCAAGTGCATCGACACTGGTTTGAAGTCCATGCGCAGTCGTGCCAGATGTGAAAGTGGTCGTATCCTGGAACGAGGTGCTCTGATACGATGATCGATCCGTCTCAATTGGACAAACTCGTGTTTATTCACGATATTGTTGAAATGGTAGTGGTTTATTGTACTTTGTTCAGATAAGTATCGCAAACAGTATTGGCAGATACGTGCCGAAACAGTGTCTATATCTCGAAAGAAAACGGTACGAAAACAATTTCTCGTTATTCCGTAGGCTTGGTATTTATAACAAACAAAGGACGCGTAAATTATATTGTTATCTGTCACTCGATGTCTCGGTATTTCAAGAATATCTAATCTTAAATTCGTACTCGGAGGAGACTCACCTGGCCAATCGTTGACGAGTTGATCGAATATTTCCTGGTCCAATTGAAAAACGTAATCTATGACCGGTACTGCACTGTCGTCAAAATCACAATTACGATTGTTGATTCACAGAACACAGAGACATGATAATGTCTTCTTTACATATCTAATAAAACTCGTCCAGATATCAGTTTTGCTGTTAATTATTGTTCAAGAAGAGTACAGAACTGGCAAAAAGATGATGTAACTAATATAAAAAGATTATTTTGCTATATAAAAGGGACAAGTGATAAAGGTATTTCTTTTTTTAATAGTGGAGATTTTTCATTAAATGCTTTTTGTGATGCTGATTATGCGGGAGATCCAGATACTAGGAAAAGCACCACGTGTTATGTTATTGTTTTGTGGTGGTCCTATTAGCTGGAGCTCTCGTAAACAGCCAGCAGTAGCTGTTTCCAGCACGGAAACTGAATTTATTGCAGCTTCTGAGTGCTGCAAAGAGCTGCTATATTTGAAATCACTTATTCAAGAACTTGTAAATCAATGTATAGAAGTAACCCTTCATATTGACAATCACAGTGTAATTCAGATAATAAAAATGGTGTATTTAACAGACGTAGTAAGCATATTGACATTAAGTTTCATTTTATACATGAAAAAGTCAGTGAAGGGTTAATAAAAGTAGTTTATTGTCCCTCAGACGATCAGCTTGGTTATACTTTTACCAAGGCACTAGGTGTCACTAAATTTCAAAAACATAATTCTTTACTTTTAAATTAATTAATATTTTTTTACTGTATGTACTTGTATTATGCTAATTTTTTTTTGTATTATGGGTTCACAAAAATAAGAGTGTGTTGGATATAATTTTGTTTAGCGTTTAACAACTTTAGCGGTTAGGTATATATTTTATTTTGTTCTTCTTCATTCTTCTTAACCTAACCTGTAATATGTTTATGTTGACTTTGTTTACATATTTTTTGTGTATCACGTCGCGTTTAGTTTATAATAAAGTTATTTTATTTGTCACAAGGTGTTATTTTAATCACAAAGCCACATCTTTTATACAAGTTATAAGATATTTTGATCAAACTGTTTTAGGTAATGATACTGATAAAACTGATTCGCAAGGGTAATGTAAAGAATTATTAAAAGATCTTCTCATCTTGTATACAAAGCAATATTTTGTATACAAGGTATAAGATATATTGATCATACTGTCTCAGGTTATGATACTGATAAAACTGATTCGCAAGAGTAATGTAAAGAATTATTAAAAGATCTTCTCATCTTGTATACAAGTTATAAGATATTTTAATTATACTGTTTCAGATTATAAGGATTCAAATAAAGGTCTATCCACAAATGTAGTTTTAAGCATGGAATCCACTGGCGCTAACGTCTCTAATATGTTTCAGATTATGATACTGATAAAACTGATTAGCAAGGGTAATGTAAAGAATTATTGAAAGATCTTCTCATCTTGTATACACGAAGAATGATTAGCAGTAGGAACATAGGACGGATAAATGTTATAATTATTTGAAAACATATATAATTTAAAAATAATTATTTAAAACATATATAATTTTTTGAAAACATATTTTCCAAATAATAGTGTGATTGAATAGAATGTCCTAAAATCAGTTTATTCAGGTATAGTTGGCGGCCCTGACTCATTCATAAGCATAATAAGAAGTTTACTTGCGCACAGGCTCGAGTTTGTATTAATGTCTCGTTAACGGACCTGTGCTTAGTTTGGCTATAAATATACAACCAGTCTCATGAGAGGCTACGTAAGCGTTATTTGTTCGTATGAAGAAGATAAAATATTTCTTCTTAAAAAATCCAGAGTAGGATTATTTGTGAGTTTATTCGTAGAGTTTAATCACATGTTAAATATCCTTACACACGTCTCAGCTGCCGCAAATACGAGATGAAACTCTAGTACGGCCATTTGTGCCGTAATTGGGTCCCTGGCGTGGCACGGTGTCATGTAAGCCTATAGAGGGAAGTGGCAAATCCAGAATAGACTTCTCCCCTACTGTCAGAAAATTTTACTTTAAGAATAAGAAAATTAAAATAATAATAATAATAATACGTTTATTAAAGGATAACGTATTATTTTAACCTACGAAATAAGTCAAAAAAATATGTAATATAATGTTTACACAAGAAGCGTAAACATCGTTTATGATGTTTACACAAAAAGCGATATTTTTTTTATATTTATTCATAAGAACATATAGGGGCATGAACTTCTTTACAATAATAAAAAAATATAAAAGCAAAATTGCAGAGCATTTCATTACAAAAATCCATTTAAAATACATGCAAAACTCTGTGGGATGTTAAATAAGTTCCTCTCTGCTTCTTGGCGCTGTGTAAAAAATATATTCTACACCGAGCTGTTACAATTATTGATTGACATATATTGGTTTTAATAAAACGATCAAAATGCTTCTAGCTTATATATTTACAATATGAGAAGTATACAAGCAAAAGAATGTACGAGATAAGAAGGATTTATAAGGTAAATGGGAAAAATAGATCATTAAAATAGATGGAGGCGGTGATTTAATACAAATAATAAAATTGCTTCAATGCTTCAGACATTGTAACCTATGGTAACCGAAGACCTATTGGTCAATTAGTAATTCAAGAGGCCAAAAAACTCCCACATTATCAAAATTTATTATTATATATACTAACATTTAGATCCCAAGCATTGTGCTAAGAGTTGCTCCAGATGGTTTTTCCATAGCTTCGGAAACTGAAGGTACCGATCAAGACATACAAAATACGAAAGACATGCAGTCTGGTGCCTTTGCTTCAAACATGCTTTGAATATATCTCTTTTGAAGTCATCAGTCAAGTGTTAAGAACTCTGTAAGCATTATACTACGAGAAACTTCTCGTATAATACCTATCGACATATAAATTACTGACTAATAAATTTACGTCTTCTGCCAAAAGACATTTTAAAGCTACCAATCTGCTTCCCATCTGTTTTTTTTTTAACTGCATTAGTGTTGCTTAAGAGTCTCAGTGGTGCAAATGTTGAAACTTCCTCCGGTGTTTTTTCTATTTTTGTTCAGTTTCCTTTAAATTGAAGATCCTCAGCTTTTTTATGATCCATCAAATCGCAATACACTATGTAAGCATCAATATCTACCTGACTTAAAGCAATAATAAGTCTACGATTCCAAAGAAGACCAGAGATATTACACTTTTGACGAAGCTTGTTTTATCTTTCCAGTTAAAAATAGTTTCTAAACAACAATTATTGCAGAATGTTTACAAAAAAAACCTGGTCACTAATAACCTGGAGGCAATAATTGTTGTTTTGAAACTATTTTTAACTGGAAAGATAAAACAAGCTTCGTCAAAAGTGTAATATCTCTTGTCTTCTTTGGAATCGTAGACTTATTATTGCTTTAAGTCAGGTAGATATTGATGCTTACATAGTGTATTGCGATTTGATAGATCATAAAAAAGCTGAGGATCTTCAATTTAAAGGAAACTGAACAAAAATAAAAAACATCGGAGGAAGTTTCAACATTTATTTAAAATTTGTTTTATAATATGACGGCCATATTTAGTTTCCTTTAGTGTTTTTTTTTTGTATTGACTCTATGATTTGGGATGTGAGCATTCATTGTAATACTTCTGTGTATCATTCAACTAGTATTATTATAATTTGTGTATTATTAAACATGACATAGACGGTAGGATTAGAACTTACAACGGTAGAGAAAAAATATACTGTAGAGTCCTACAGGACTTAGTTTATTTATTTTGAGGTATTCAATACTTGAGTATTGATGAAAGATTGACACATTTAAAAAAAATATAAATATACAATAAAACATTGTAAACATTGAACATTATCATCCTTATATTTTCAGTTCAACATCATTCTCTGTTGATTTAGTACATCTTACAACATATTTTATTTTATTTTCAATGAATTATTCATTTCGTGTTTATTTTAGTAAGTTCATACATAGTAGCTTTTTGTAACCTACTATGGTAACAAAAATATTTTAAAATTGTCTTATAAAACAATTATAAAATAAATAAAGAATTTCACTACATCTAAATGAATAAACTATTATTATAATTTATAAAACTTTTCGTTTCTTCACATTTTTTCAGGTTTGAGTCACCTTTCAAGATACTGCGTAATATTTAAGGGGAATTTTCACGTTGTGTTTCTGATTGGTCCGTATTGCTTTTTCTTGGTGCAAACCTGGGGTTTTCGCCAGCTTTACTTCACGGTGTAGCTGAGATGGAAATTAGCGTCATGTACAAGTGGGAGCATGTGGATTATCTTTAAAATATGGCGCTGAAAAAATATTTGGTAACATATATCCTAATATGAGTTCATCTAACACATCAATAAACAAAGCAATATACGAATTGAGATGACGTTTTTTAGTTCTAGCTAGATACGCTAGAAATAATAATATATATTTTCAAGAAGCTCAACGTCAACAGCGGGAAATTTTAAATAACGACGGCTTCTACAAGCTAACGAAGCTGGCGTGATTATGTATTTGTTGAACCACGCCAATAGTTCTTTTGGAACTGACCTTTTTTTTGAGTGGTTCTCCAGAGTTGTTTAAATGAGTTGGAATAGTGCCGTCAACCTCTGCTGAAGTACCATGTCTGAGCCTTCGTTGACAACATACTGAATGTTCAGATTCCTCCGACGCCACCATTGATCCTTTGGAAGCCCCACGATATCCGAAACTCTGTACATATTCATCTGAATGAGATATGTACCTGGTTTCCCCTCGACCTCTGTAGTAGGCAGGTATCTCGGATGTATGTTCAGCAGAAAGATCGTTTTCTACTTTAAGAAAGACTAAAGATTATTCAAGATGAACAATGTCCGAAGAAAGATTAGAAGGATTAATGCTTATGAACAATTGTATGTGTAGAAGTATTCGACTGGTGTTTGGTGACAAGCTTTTGTCAGGTCCAGCGAAGAAAATATTGTTTTTCCATGCAGTCCTTGGGCTAAATCGTGAATGTGAGGCAGTGGGTATCTATCTGGTACTGTAATTGCATTTAGAGCTCGATAATCACCACAAGGGCGCCATGCGTTGTTCTTTTTAAGAACCATATGCCGTGGACTGGCCCCGTTGCTATCTGATGGTCTACAAATGGCCTGAGCAATCATAGAATTAAATTCTTCTAAATTCTTAATTTTGTTTGGACATCTATCAACTGTTGCGCCTTGAGGTCGATAAGGAGGTTATAGTGTGCAATAAAATCGGCTCCAAGGATAGGACATGACACGAAGATATGAATTCAAATCTTCGATTCATATGTTTTATGAAAACTATGTCTGCAGTTCAGGAAGATGGTTTGTACCCTCTGATGATCCAAGCCACACAAGATGCGACAAACTGGAATGAGTGTCTAAGTGCTTCATGCTTTGCAATGATGTCTAAGACTTTCTTTGATGACAGAGTGAGAGATTAATTGTCTCTAGATAGGATGAGTGAGGCAGAGAAAATTATGGGTGCCTTTTCCATAGCATGCCACTTCCTGCTTGTGGTAGATGATCTTCATTTAGAAAGTCGTTTGAAGATTTGGTCAGTATTCTTACAAGTCATTTTAACCCAAAAACCTTAATTATTTCAGAACGATATAAGTTTAATAGACGTAACCAGTTGCCAGGAGAATCTATAGCTGATTATATTGGTATATTATAGCGGGAAAAGATAGGGCCGAGTGTCTCTTCCGGTTAAAATTAGTCTTAGAAAGATTGAATGAATATAATATTAAAATAAATTGGCGTGGTATACTTTATTCAAATGTAACACTGCTATCCTAAAAAGAATTATACTGGGTCCTGAATTGAAAGGTAAGTCGAAAAACTTCCATGGGCACATTAGGCGAGGCAATCTGGAGGCCCACAATACATTTACAAGGGGATGGTTAAAAGAAGTTTTTAATCAAATCAAGATCATTTAATACGAGAAATTGGATATTATATTATTATTAATAATAATATAATATATATTATAATATAATCCAGGCTCTCAAAGAAGTTGATAGAGAAGCTGTTTCAAGATACACTCTAACCCAATCCTGTAGTTTCCTTTGGACCTTTAACCCACCAAAGGCCAGTCACATGAATGGCGTAGTAGAAAGGCTAATAGGCTCCGTAAAGGAAATCTTAGAAGTAATGCTGGCAGATCATCCAGGCCTGCTAACTGATGATTGTCTGGGAACCTTTTTTAGTGAAGCGGAAAGTATAGTTAACGGAAGACCTTTAGCTGTGAACAACACTCAGGATCCTGATTCGTTAGAACCACTCACTCCAAATCATGCCATTCTGTTTAACGCACGACCGATTCGATCTCCACCTGGAGTTTTTGAAGATTGCAAAGAATATATTAAGAAAAGATGGAGAATAATCCAGCATATGGCAGAAGAATTCTGGGCCAGATGGAGGAAGGAATATCTAAGCAATCTTCAAAAGAGAGAAAAATGGACAAGGAACAGAAGGAATGTCCAAATCGGCGATATCGTTATTGTGGAAGACGATACAATGCCAAGAAATCAATAGCCATTAGCAGTAGTGGTTAAAACATCATCTAGTCCTGATGGAATAGTAAGGAAAGTCGATTTGCGATTTGGCAATAACAAATTCATAGAAACATCAGTTGCTAAAATAGTCGTTATAATACCTAGTGAAGACAGGACACAATAAGGTTCGATCCCCGACGAGAAGCCATGAAGTTCTGTTATGTCGTGATGTATTTTGACTTAATTTATTTATTTATTTATTATTTTTTGCATTGTCATTAGTTCTTTTGTCAAGATCAAATTTTCTTTTACAAGTTTTTTAATTATATTAGTATTCTTCATAGAAGATTATTTATTTATAGAATATAGATTCGCGCTAGCTTGCTTAGCCAGCGACAAGGAAAGTACGATGTCTGCAGCCTAACTTTACAAACCGATACACGTTCATAAAACTTGTGGCCAGCCCTATGAAAAGAAGAAACCGATTCAAAGATTTTAACTAAAGTGGGATCCAGGTCAGACTAAGATGGCCTTACACCGTATGAAACAGTATTTAAAAACAGGTCACAATATCCTCTTATTAGATTTGATACAAACAACAATTTGTCAAAATTTCTCAAATCTGTAAGTTTCAAGTTCTTGAAAAAGAAAAACCGTTTGCTGCTTTGCTTGTACTTGATTGTTGTTTCAGTTTTTTTTTCCTGCTTTGTAAATTAAGTTTTAGTTTTAACCTACTCCCGAGAACAGTTATTACTTTATTATTTTGAGTGTAAAGTGAACCTTCGCCTAACGTCTGATTCAAGACTACGCTAAATCTCTGATATGAGCTTCAACCTATGTTTTTGGCTATCATCCTACCAGAACGACGATTGGATGTCTTGAACTTTGCTTAGTTAATTCCAACAAGTCAGCCAGACCCTAATCAAAAATATACAATGCCGTATCAACTTCACAAGGCAATAAGTTATTTTTTAATATGTTAGGCTAGGTATTTAAAGGCAGCTGAAAACTGCCTTTATAGGCCACTTTCCTATAGTGTAGTGGTTCTGACTTTGTTATTATACCTTGAAAACATAGCTCGAGAGGTTAAAGAAGTGTATGAAATCAATCTAACGGTGGATCCTTTAACATAGGAAATAATTTTGGAATTCAAATGCTAATTAAGGTCACGGACCATAATCACCCTACAAAAAGGATAGGGTGTAGCACATAACAGGTGCAATTTAAAATATCAAGAACCCAAATTTTTACCAGTTACATTTCATAATTTAAGCGGTTATGACAGGATTTTCCTTATTCGAGATTATATGTACACTTATTCGCCTTAGCTAAAGCAAGGCAAATAAAGACACCGACAGCTTTATTCAGAACGAAGACCAATTTTAAAAAAGATCAAATTAGTTTAAACAGCTGTAGTAAAGAAAGTTGTAATGCGTCAAGACTTATTAGATTGCGCGAAAAAAACTAAGAATCATTATGCCGGAAGGAATTAGTACTAAAGATATAGATTATGTACTCCCAACTCCGAGAAAGGCTGTAAAACTTGGACTGGATGAACTAACGGAAGACTCCACAACCTTGGCTCATTACCAGAAAATAAATTTGAATAACGCAAGCAAATTAATAGCTTTTCGATGATATAATACTCCAGTGTTGTCAAAAATAGGAAAAGATCTCTGTAGAAGTGTCAAAAAAAAATTGATAGAGGCAAACAAGGCTCTTTGGAACGATACATGGCTGTATCTCTTTGGAACATTGGCTGTAAATAGGCAGTCCCTAATGAGATTAGCGCCTTTCTTTTAGAATCCGCATTCTGGTCAGAAATATTCTGGCAATGTCTTTTTTATTAAAAAAACGTCAGACAGTGGACTACACAAAGAAATAATAACTTGTGCAAATTAATAGCAAATTAATAGCTTTTCGATGATATAATACTCCAGTGTTGTCAAAAATAGGAAAAGATCTCTGTAGAAGTGTCAAAAAAAAATTGATAGAGGCAAACAAGGCTCTTTGGAACGATACATTGGCTGTATCTCTTTGGAACATTGGCTGTAAATAGGCAGTCCCTAATGAGATTAGCGCCTTTCTTTTAGAATCCGCATTCTGGTCAGAAATATTCTGGCAATGTCTTTTTTATTAAAAAAACGTCAGACAGCGGACTACACAAAGAAATAATAACTTGTGAGCGAATTAAATAAATTATTTAGTTTTTAAGCCGTTTTTAAGTAAAAAATGTATATGCAAACCCGCCCCTTGAAATTTCAAGAGATACGGGTAACGTATTTGGCATTATGACGCCAGACAGAATGTATAAAACTTTAAGAAACAAAATTATGAGTGGAATTGACCTACAAACTTTTATATGCAGTGACCAGAAAAGGAATCATTATAAAAGTTTTGTTTACCCTTGTAACGAGATTAGGTTCCGTCCAATTGGACCTAAATAAAAATATAAGATGCATACATCCCGACGAGTGAGAGTTAAATGCAGTCAGTCTCGATCACAAACTCAAAGTGCCGATACCGGACCCCTTCCCACTTTTCACATGTTTTGTATCTCCATTTTATTAGATTGATACAGAGGCTCTTACGTTTATTTGTTCTAAATTATACATTTCTTTTTTAAAACCAGGTAAGCGTATGGGTGGATACGTTTTTATGGTTCTATAATATAAATTAGTATGTTGGAGATACGGTTTGATAATATGAAAATAATCTATCATAATATTAAATTTGAACAGCTCAAAAGCTCAGTTTTTTGTTACTGATATCCCTTTTATTTTATTTATATATTTGATTAACGATAAAAAAAATAAATAAAATGAATATACAAATTAAAAAATTGTTAAATTAATGTTGTTAAGTATGTGATAAAAATTGTGTAAAAAAAACCCTTTTGGTTTGTATTGTAATATTAATTTATGTTGTAATATTTTTATGTTTATAGATGTTAGTTTGGGTATGTATGAACGTGTGAGTGTGCGTGTATACATTTGTATGTATACGTTGTGATGTATAAGCATCTGAGCTGGTATAACAGCCATAGGGCAACAGCCTGACTTTTGAATCTGAGGGATCATTTTCATAGTCGCTGTGTATTCAGGAAGGGTAATACTAACCATAGAATTAAAGAAAAACAAACAAACAAGTTTCAATTTCAAATAAACTCAACTATTTATAATTTTTTGATTCAAATACAAAAATATATCATTTTCTTCCATACTTATATAATAATAATAAAATTTTATACAACAAGTTGTTTTGAGTTTATTTTTATATGAGAACCATTACCTCTCAACATAAATCTCTTACCTGAGTGTTCTCTTTGCATACGAAAGAGAACCCAGGAAGTGACCTCTCAAAATATATATAATTTTTAAACTTAATTCTAGGCGAGCGAGCAACAAAATATCTCTTTCAAAAATAAAAACAAAGTTAGCTTAATACTCTTATGTACAAGAGCGGGAGGGGCCTCGTAGGGAGGGGAGTTGAATCGTCGCTACGAGGTCCTACCTTGTCATAAAGATTTAAAACCCTAAATGAGATTTTATCATAATTTACGTTGATCGTTGACCAGACGTTGGATAGAGAATCATAAATATTAATTATATAGTTTTGGAACAATTGTAGGTCCTGGCCAGTAAGGTTGTTTCTGCTTTCATCCAAATTCAACAACTTAAAATCCCAATAGTGAATAACGGCACCTAAAACAGGTGGACGGAACGCATCAGTAAACACATCATAACCATCTAAGGGTGCGTAGGTAAACAGGTCGAAACCACACACTACTAATATCATCACAACATAGGAGGAAGAACTAATACAAAAGAGACTTACGTCAAGATAATCGTAAATACTGCCTGGAACGGCCCAAACCCCTCAGCTTACTGGTGCTCGAACGCACCTCTACGCAAGACTTCACCTATCCGCAAACTCTGAAATACTTCTCCCTGAAATAACCAGACAATCCCAAAGATAAGGTACATGTATGCACAAAATAAAACTGATATAATCCTGAAGACGAGTAGCTCATCCCCTCCACTCACACTGGTGACCAAGTGTAAAGTGGGAAAACTCGACAAAATCAAGTAAAAGTCTGAAATTATGGTCGAATAGCAGGTACTTAGGGCATATAAAGTATGTTTTAAGCTAAAGTAAATATAATAAGACGGGAAACTTGAAAAAAACTTAGCCTCTTACATGGCCCGTACACGCCGGTACGATCAAGTAACAAAAATTTTTTGCCAAGAAATCCTGAAATTCTTAAAAGATTGATACAGTATCACTTACCTAAGTTTATTAACAGCAAAGTTTAAGCATCAAAATCTTCCAGTGGTGACAAATTACATAATTTTAATTAAAAAAAACTGAGCAATAAACTGGCTTCAACGCCGGCCATTTTTCAACTCGACACTATCAAGTGGTTCCTAGATCACCACAAACCGGTAGAACAGCCGAATAGACGACAAACTATCAATTTTAAATTAGAAAAGACACAACGGTGCTATCTCGAACCCTGCTATATAAAAAAATAGGGAAGGAATGTCCAGACGTAACAGAATTACAAGAAAATAATCTAAAAACGACAGAAATTAACGACTGGTGGACCAAACCGCTGCAGCAAATCAAACCAGCTCGAACAGATGCAGACGGACGCTAAGAATTAAAAAAAAATAAATTTTAAGTCAAAATAAAATGTTATTACCTACTAAAATAAAAATTTTACACAATTAATTTAATCTATATATGCTATGATATTACAGTAAAAAGGATAAAATGCGATTTATATAATTTCGTACAAAATGTATCGAAAATGTAAACAGAGAGGTTTCAAAGTTACAGGTTATGACGTTACGGAATTTAAAAAACTCAAAATTTTACACTACAAGTTTACTTAAAATACTAATCTGAAAAATATACTATTTATTCTCACCCTTTTAATGATAAAATAAGTAAATAGTTAAGCTCAGGACACTTACAGGTAAGTACATGTACCACGTATCATATATTTACAGGTTCCCTAGGACACTACATATTCCTCTATCTTTTTTTTTCAAAATTTTTTCTCAAAAAAAAATTTTAAGTCAAAATATTACAATTAACTTCTATATAATTATATTATTTATTTCCCGTATAAGAAAAATTAAGATTCTATAAAAAAAATGAGAGAAAAACAGCTTTAATAAACCGATACACAACTAAATTTAAGATATATACAACAATTCTATGAATTGATTTATTCTTGTCTGTAAAACATATATACACGCACACTAAATATACACAACTTGGCTCTTCTCAAAATTCAGGAGGAGTATAGGGTACAGCTTTCTTATATGACTTAATCATAGAAACATGAAACCTACCTTTAATACGACCCTCTTCATCAACTAAGATATAAATAGGGTGTCTGGAATCAGCACGGATGATAAAAGGACCTTCATTAGAAATTTTCCTGTAATTCCACTTTCGGCGTCACTGACTTGTAAAGCTCTAACAAGTACCAGATCATCAGGCTGGAAGTACTTTGAGACTTTTCCCTCGTTGTGACGTTGATTACGTTTTAAGGAAGCTTGTCTAATGTTATCCTCTATTTGTTGGTCCGAAACTCCCTCACTTAAAGGTGGTGGGTGAATCAAGTGCTCGTCCCATTTCCTGGAGGGTCTTCTCTTAAACTGAGCGTAATGAGGTGTACATTTGATGATAGAGTGAAAGGTTTCATTCATAGTCTTCTCTATATCCTGCACAACAGTGAGCCATGATCCATGTTTATTAGCCACGAGAGTTCTAAAACAATTTCCTAAATTCTTATTAATTCTTTCAGCGAGATTGCACTGTGGATGCCGAACTGGTGTCAGGATATGTTTAACTTGATTTTCCTGTAGAAAACGTTTAAACTTATGTGAGGTAAGTTGTGTACCATTATCGGTCAACAAAACTTTAAACTTATTTACCTCAGCAAAATAATTTTGAATGCACTTGATCGCATAGTGTGTCGTTTCCTTATAAATAGGGTATAATTTGACATATTTAGAAAAATTGTCCACAATGACAAACATATATCTGATGTTGCTCCTACCTGGCACAAGAGGTCCGTAGAAATCGGCAGAGACTATCTCACCTGGTTTGGTAGGATAATGCTTGTCCAGTCAGCATGGTGTGTCCGGTTGGAATCTTTACTTATCTGGCATGTGTGACATCTCGTAATAAAATTGATGATATGTTTTTTCAAATTCCTACAATAGAATGCCTCAGATAATGTTTTAAAACATTTGTTGGTACCGTAGTGGCAAAATTCAATATGTGATCGGTGAATCAATTTGTTGATAATTTTCTCGGGTATCACAAGTTTCCTTCTACCATTTTGGAGGACATATAATATGCCGTTACACATTTCATAATGTTCATACTCGTCAATATTAACGATAACTTTGAGGCAAAAATCATCATTTCTTTGGTAGTCTTCTATATTATCAAGGAACTCATATTCATCCAGGTCTGTTAAGACGTTGATAACAAAATTTGCGGCTCCTGAGGGCTCGCATCTTTTATCTGTCTACTAAGGACGTCGGCTCCTGTGTTGAGTTTTCCTTGGACATACTCAAATTTGCAGTCGAGGGACTGCAAAAATTGCAGCCATCTAGCCACTCTAGCAGATGGGTTTTTGCATGAATGAATATATGTTAACCCTTTATGGTCAGTTAACATATAAAAAGTGGAGTGAGCTAGCCAAGTATAAAATTTTCTTATGGCAAAAATGCAGGCTAAAAGTTCAAGCTCTGTGATCGAGTAAGTAAGTTCCGCAGGCTTGAGGAGTCTCGAAGCTAAAGCAACAACTTTAAGGTTTCCTTCAGAGTCTTTTTGAGATAAGCTTGCTCCCACGGCTCGTCCACTAGCATCAGCATGGACATAGAAAGGTTTTTCAAAATTAGGGTGGTTCAATTGAATTTCCTCAGAAAATAGTTCTTTTACTTGTTTAAATGCCTGTTGACAACTGCTGTCCCATTTCCATCTTACATCCTTCTTTAGTAGGTGGTTAAAACCGCTAATGCCATGAGCAAGTTCTTTAGTGAATCGGCTATAAAACATGACTAACCCGATAAATCCTCTAAGGTCCTTCTTATTTTGTGGTGACGGGAACTCCTTGATAGCTTTTACTTTGTCCGGATCAGGTTTTACTCCATTATTACTGATGACATATCCTAAATAGTTAATTTGTTCTCTAAAGAAATTAGATTTACTTAGCTTTATAGTCACGTTGTGCTTTCTAAAACATGTAAACAATGCTCGAAGAATTTTCAAATGGTGTAGAAACGAAGGAGAAAGCAATAAAATATCATCAACATACTGAATTAGATTTGGTTCTAAATATTTAGGTATGACTTTTCCTAAACCACGAATTAGGGCTGAAAGGCTGGACTTTAAACCATAGGGTACTCTGCAATAATGGTAAGTTTTTCCTTTGAAAACAAATGCTGTGTATTTACGGTCTGACTCTCTCAGTGGTATATGCCAGAATGAAAACCATATCAACTGTACTTAAATATTTAGTGTTTTCACATTTTTGAAACACCATTTCCAATGTAGGAGGACGATCATGGGAGGCAGATTTTGAATTTAAATATCTGGCATCAAGGCACACTCTGGCAGTATTGTCCTTCTTAATGGTAACAACACAGGATTAACGTAAGAGCTGTCAGATTCCTCTATCACTCCTTCTCTTAACATTCGCTGGATTTCCTGCTCGGCCTTGTCGTAGTGAGCGAATGGTATGGGGTAATTTCGATAATAGAACGGTGTGTGTTTTCTTCCACTTTTAATTTGTGGGTATATGCAGCAATGCATCCAACTCGATTCTCAAAAATATCTTTAAATTCACAAAGTAACTCATGTACCATTTTACGTTGACTTGATGTTAATTTTTTCGCTTCTTCGACGGCTCTTGTAATTTCCTCTTCAGTAGTATGAGAACTAGCATTTATGGGTTGGTATCCTAACTTGTGAGTATCTAAACCACTAATAGATATTTCTTCTTTTTGTTTTTGTAGTTGAAAATTCACGCTATCATTTCCAGTCGCGTTACTAAAAGCCAAAATCTTCTTTTCAAAATCAATACTCCCTTTAATGGAATGTAAGACATCAACGCCTATGATACAAGTGGCAGTAAGCTTAGGCACAATTAAAAAGTTTACAGTAAAAACTGACTCTCCTAATTTAATCTCCAGGAACACTTGTTCCTTTACTTTATAAGGTTTTTTCGTTGCAGCTCCTCGGACGGTAATTCCTTTTACTGGTAACCTACAGATAGTTTTATCTTCACTGAAATTATTATAAAAGAACTCTTCTTGCAGACAAGTTACTTGACTCCCAGAATCGACTAACGCTTCAACACTAATTTTTTCTATACTTATATCAACGTAAGGCAAGCTCCTATTTACACTGGGTTTATCAATGTTAATATGATCCTCTTCATCATTAAAATATTTCGTAAATCGTAAATTTCACCTTGTTCTTCGACCGGGGCAGTCGGATTTTTCGGAGATTGTATCACTTCTGATATATCTTCACATGGTTCTACAGTTTGGTGGTTCATTGAATTTGAATTAATGTGACCATCTAAACATACATGGTTATTTTGAAAGACTTGATTAGGGAATGGATTCCCTAGGTTCGCCTCTAGTCAGGAAGAATTCATCGGATTCATCACTCATTCTGTTGGCCATGCTCAACTGATTCATTTTCAGGAGCATCATCAAAGCCTATGTTTTAATGTGGTTGTTATTAGGATTATTATTGCTTCTATTTGTTGATTGACCTTGACGTGCCGTTTGTCCAGAACTGTTTGATCGATTATATGAGTTATTTCTAGTTTGGTTATTATAACCTTGTCTATTATAATTGTTTCGATTATCCGAGTTACTACCATTTCTAGACTGTAATTGATGTTTGTGTGTACGATTTGCATTATTATAATATCTATTGTTATCATATCTACTCCTATCACGTTGATTCAACGAACGACTTTTGTCGCCTCTATAGTCTCGTTGATTCCTATTATTATGTGTACTGTTGTCGTATCTATACCCTTCTCGGTTGTTAGGTGAATTGTTGTTAGTTCTCCTATAATTATCTTCTCTATCGTACGGTTTACGATAGTTGTCCTGACGAGGGTAGTTATTGTTGTAGTTTCTACTATCGTGACTGTTGTTTCTATACGTGTTATTGTATCTTCTAGATGATGAATATGTGTCTTGGTATAGTTCAACATCTGTGAATTCGTGTAATAATTCCTCTAGGTCTTGCAATGAAGTAGCTCTAGCAGCTCTAGTTAAAGTGGCGAACTCTCGGCCGAAATGAGTACTTAAAGTTTTTATAAGCTCTTGCTCGTCGAATCGTTCGTACAATCCCGTAAATTGTTTCGCTTTCAAATATAAGTGATTAAGATAGGTATACCGATCCATACGTGAATCACGAGTAAAACGACCTGTAGCTATTTCTTTACGAATTTGTGATCGTATACGTTCGTTCCAAAACCGTGTTTTGAAATGGTCCAAAAATTCATAAAATCAATATTACGGTCAACGTTAAGAAACCATGTAGAAGCGGTGCCTCGCAACGACTTTTGAACTATTTTTCTATACTCCCTGGTGAGGTCATATGATTCCACAAAATCTGTTAGTCTGTCGACAAACGCCATCGGATTATCCTTATTTCATTAGTAAAATGTTCAGTAAATTCGCTTACTTTTGATAATTTCAAAATTTTAAGAAATTCCCTGTTAAAAACTGCATTACTTTCTCTTGGCGGTTGACCATTATTACGATCAGGGGTTTCATTATATCTTGGAATGTGTCTATTACTACTATGCCTGTCTCCGAGTTGCATATCTCTTGAGTACAATGGTTGTTGTTCATAATCAAATTGCATACCATTATGAGGTGGTCTCAATGTTGACGTAGGTTGTTGATGGAGGATCCGGTCGAGCCTTGTGAATTCATTGAGTTCATTTGTGATCTTAACATCTGAACTTGTTGGGTAAGGTGTCGTATAACGACATCACGGCCCATGCTGGGCCTGACGATTTCCTGGTTGTCCTTCACGATGGTGTTCTTCAACCTGTCAATTGTCACTAGGGTTATCTAAATTGTTGGGATCCATGTTAAGGTCTCTATTACCTATATTGTCATTTCCGGAGATATCAACATTTTATTATCCAGTTACCTTGAGCAGAAGCCATACTTCTCGTTTGCATACTGCAACACTATATCGCACAAACAAAAAAAAAAAAACAAAAAAAAAACAAAAAAAAAATTATACCACACACTGATACCACTATAGATGAGTAATAAATCAATTCATAAAATTTATGTTCAAAAGCTAAATTCAGAACCAACTTTTTATAGAATTTTATCACCCAATATGCTAACATCAATTTATATCATATATCTGAATTCTATGTCAATATATTGTTTCCACCTAAACTTAAAAAGAAAAATAATACAAAATAAATAACAAATTTGCTGAAAATAATCAGTCATAGAGTAAAAAAAAATTACTGAAATAGAAACTTGTTCAGAAGAAATGAAGTGCTTTTACTGGTAACAAAAATTTACAATACACAGCCACAACGGGTATGTTTGTTTAAGCGCCAAATGTGATGTATATCATCTGAGCTGTATAAACAGCCATAGGCAACAGCCTGACTTTTGAATCTGAGGGATCATTTCATAGTCGCTGTGTATTCAGGAAGGGTAATACTAACCATAGAATAAAGAAAAACAAACAAACAAGTTTCAATTTCAAATAAACTCAACTATTTATAATTTTTTTCAAATAAAATATATATCATTTTCTTCCATACTTATATAATAATAATAAATTTCATACAACAAGTTGTTTTGAGTTTATTTTTATATGAGAACCATTACTCTCAACACATAAATCTCTTACCTGAGTTCTCTTTGCATACGAAAGAGAAACCCAGGAAGGTGACCTCTCAAAATATATATAATTTTTAAACTTAATTCTAGGCGAGCGAGCAACAAATATATCTTTCAAAAATAAAAACAAAGTTAGCTTAATACTCTTATGTACAAGAGCGGAGGGCTCGTAGGGAGGGAGTGTGAATCGTACGAGGTCCTACCTTGTCATAAAGATTTAAAACCCTAAATGAGATTTTATCATAATTTACGTTGATCGTTGACCAGACGTTGGATAGAGAATCATTAAATATTAATTATATAGTTTTGGGAACAATTGTAGGTCCTGGCCAGTAAGGTTGTTTCTGCTTTCATCCAAATTCAAACAACTTTAAAAAAATAGTGAATAACGGCACCTAAAACAGGTGGACGGAACGCATCAGTAAACACATCATAACCATCTAAGGTGCGTAGGTAAACAGGTCGAAACCACACACTACTAATATCATCACAAACATAGGAGGAAGAACTAATACAAAAAGAGACTTACGTCAAGATAATCGTAAATACTGCCTGGAACGGCCCAAACCCCTCAGCTTACTGGTGCTCGAACGCACCTCTACGCAAGACTTCACCTATCCGCAAACTCTGAAATACTTCTCCCTGAAATAACCAGACAATCCCAAAGATAAGGTACATGTATGCACAAAATAAAACTGATATTAATCCTGAAGACGAGTAGCTCATTCCCCTCCACTCACACTGGTGACCAAGTGTAAAGTGGGGGAAAACTCGACAAAATCAAGTAAAAGTCTGAAATTATGGTCGAATAGCAGGTACTTAGGGCATATAAAGTATGTTTTAAGCTAAAGTAATATAATAAGACGGGAAACTTGAAAAAAAAAACTTAGCTCTTACATGGCCCGTACATGCGGTACGATCAAGTAACAAAAAATTTTTGCCAAGAAATCCTGAAATTCTTAAAAAGATTGATACAGTATCACTTTACCTAAGTTTATTAACAGCCAAAGTTTAAGCATCAAAATCTTCCAGTGGTGACAAATTACATAATTTTAAATTAAAAAACTGAGCAATAAACTGCTTCAACGCCGGCCATTTTCAACTCGACACTATCAAGTGGTTCCTAGATCACCACAAAACCGGTAGCCGAATAGCCGAATAACGACAAACTATCAATTTTAAATCAGAAAAAGACACAACGGTGCTATCTCGAACCCTGCTATATAAAAAAATAGGGAAGGAATGTCCAGACGTAACAGAATATTACAAGAAAATAATCTAAACAGAAATTAACGACTGGTGGACCAAACCGCTGCAGCCAAATCAAACCAGCTCGAAACAGATGCAGACGGACGCTAGAATTAAAAAAAAAATAAATTTTAAGTCAAAATAAAATGTTATTACCTACTAAAATAAAAAAAATTTTACACAATTAATTTAATCTATATATGCTATGATATACAGTAAAAAGGATAAAATGCGATTTATATAATTTCGTACAAAATGTATCGAAAATGTAAACAGAGAGGTTTCAAAGTTACAGTTATACGTTACGGAATTTAAAAAACTCAAAATTTTACACTACAAGTTACTTAAATACTAATCTGAAAAATATACTATTTATTCTCACCCTTTTAATGATAAAATAGTAAAATAGTTAAGCTCAGGACACTTACAGGTAAGAAAGGACAAATTGTAGCGCACTGTGAGTTCATACTATTTACAGGTTCCCTAGGACACTACAACGTATAAATGAGTGCATGTATGGTTATGTGTGTTATAGTTACTTAATTTTGTTTCTTACCCATACAGATAGAATTATTTTTTGTTTCTATCATTGTGCTACTTTAATGCACTGTTTTTCAATGTCTTACTTGTCAATCAATATATTTTTGTTCCTCTACCTATTTTATTAACAGTTATTATACATTTTTTTTTATTTTATTATATTTCTTAGTTTTACACATTGTTTCTTTATTATAGTTATTCCACAAATTATTTTTTTGTTTATAACCAAATTGTATTTTTTCTATTATAATAAGAATTTTTGTTTGAAATCTTTATTTTAATATTCTGTATTACCTATTGCTTAGTATATATTGATGCATGCATTTTGCCGACCATTGGTCTGTGCCTCTATATTAATAAATGAAATAAAAAAAAAATTAAACAATGTATGCATGAATATACAATTTGGTATTCTAAAAAACTACCTAAATAAAGTTAAATAAATAACATATCTTAAAGCTTAAGTTAAATCAAATTCTTTATACAAAGAAGTTAATAGCAATTAATTACTCTACCGTTCTACTGCATACAATGTCATCTATCAAAAAGGACGGCAAAAAAATTATATGGTAGCACGAGAGGTTTACAGTGCTAAGCGTATTAGTAAACATAATGACGGGTCGATAGATGGAGTAGCTTCTATGTTATTTGTCTGGAGCTACAAAAAATAGCTGAGCCAGCCATACATTTCAGAATTACTTGCGGGGACCAAAACCGTTAAAT
>JACMZG010001911.1:54950973-54992786 GCA_018340805.1 Microvelia longipes | reverse complement strand
TTATTTTTTTTTTTTTTTTTTATTTTTTTTTTAATTTTTTTTCTTTTTTTTTTTTTTTTTTTTTTTTTTTTTTTGTTTATAATTTTTTTTTTTGTTTTTTCTTTTTTTTTTTTTTTTTTTTTTTTTATGTTTTTTTTTTTTTTTGTTTTTTTTTTTTTTTTTTTTTATTTTTATGTTTTTTTTTTTTTTTTTTTATTTTTTATTTTTTTTTTTTTTTTATTTTTTTTTTTTTTTTTTTTTTTTTTTTTTTTTTTTTTTTTTTTTTTTTTTTTTTTTATAAAAGTTTGGTTTACCCTTGTAACGAGATTTAGGTTCCGTTTCCAATTGGACCTAAAAAAAATATAAGATGCATACATCCCGACGAGTGAGAGGTTAATGCAGTCAGTCTCGATCACAAACTCAAAGTGCCGATACCGGACCCCTTCCCACTTTTCACATGTTTTGTATCTCCATTTTATTAGATTGATACAGAGGCTCTTACGTTTATTTGTTTCTAAATTATACATTTCTTTTTTAAAACCAGGTAAGCGTATGGGTGGATACGTTTTTATGGTTCTATAATATAAATTAGTATGTTGGAGATACGGTTTGATAATATGAAAATAATCTATCATAATATTAAATTTGAACAGCTCAAAAGCTCAGTTTTTGTTACTGATATCCCTTTTATTTTATTATTATATTTGATTAACGATAAAAAAAATAAATAAAATGAATATACAAATTAAAAAATTGTTAAATTAATGTTGTTAAGTATGTGATAAAAATTGTGTAAAAAAACCCTTTTGGTTTGTATTGTAATATTAATTTATGTTGTAATATTTTTATGTTTATAGATGTTAGTTTGGGTATGTATGAACGTGTGAGTGTGCGTGTATACATTTGTATGTATACGTTGTGATGTATAAGCATCTGAGCTGGTATAACAGCCATAGGGCAACAGCCTGACTTTTGAATCTGAGGGATCATTTTCATAGTCGCTGTGTATTCAGGAAGGGTAATACTAACCATAGAATTAAAGAAAAACAAACAAACAAGTTTCAATTTCAAATAAACTCAACTATTTATAATTTTTTGATTCAAATACAAAAATATATATCATTTTCTTCCATACTTATATAATAATAATAAAATTTTATACAACAAGTTGTTTTGAGTTTATTTTTATATGAGAACCATTACCTCTCAACATAAATCTCTTACCTGAGTGTTCTCTTTGCATACGAAAGAGAACCCAGGAAGGTGACCTCTCAAAATATATATAATTTTTAAACTTAATTCTAGGCGAGGGAGCAACAAAATATCTCTTTCAAAAATAAAAACAAAGTTAGCTTAATACTCTTATGTACAAGAGCGGAGGGCCTCGTAGGGAGGGGAGTTGAATCGTCGCTACGAGGTCCTACCTTGTCATTTTAAAACCCTAAATGAGATTTTATCATAATTTACGTTGATGTTGACCAGACGTTGGATAGAGAATCATAAATATTAATTATATAGTTTTGGGAACAATTGTAGGTCCTGGCCAGTAAGGTTGTTTCTGCTTTCATCCAAATTCAACAACTTAAAATCCCAATAGTGAATAACGGCACCTAAAACAGGTGGACGGAACGCATCAGTAAACACATCATAACCATCTAAGGGTGCGTAGGTAAACAGGTCGAAACCACACACTACTAATATCATCACAACATAGGAGGAAGAACTAATACAAAAGAGACTTACGTCAAGATAATCGTAAATACTGCCTGGAACGGCCCAAACCCCTCAGCTTACTGGTGCTCGAACGCACCTCTACGCAAGACTTCACCTATCCGCAAACTCTGAAATACTTCTCCCTGAAATAACCAGACAATCCCAAAGATAAGGTACATGTATGCGCAAAATAAAACTGATATAATCCTGAAGACGAGTAGCTCATCCCCTCCACTCACACTGGTGACCAAGTGTAAAGTGGGAAAACTCGACAAAATCAAGTAAAAGTCTGAAATTATGGTCGAATAGCAGGTACTTAGGGCATATAAAGTATGTTTTAAGCTAAAGTAAATATAATAAGACGGGAAACTTGAAAAAAACTTAGCCTCTTACATGGCCCGTACACGCCGGTACGATCAAGTAACAAAAATTTTGCCAAGAAATCCTGAAATTCTTAAAAGATTGATACAGTATCACTTACCTAAGTTTATTAACAGCAAAGTTTAAGCATCAAAATCTTCCAGTGGTGACAAATTACATAATTTTAATTAAAAAAAACTGAGCAATAAACTGGCTTCAACGCCGGCCATTTTTCAACTCGACACTATCAAGTGGTTCCTAGATCACCACAAACCGGTAGAACAGCCGAATAGACGACAAACTATCAATTTTAAATCAGAAAAGACACAACGGTGCTATCTCGAACCCTGCTATATAAAAAATAGGGAAGGAATGTCCAGACGTAACAGAATTACAAGAAAATAATCTAAAAACGACAGAAATTAACGACTGGTGGACCAAACCGCTGCAGCAAATCAAACCAGCTCGAACAGATGCAGACGGACGCTAAGAATTAAAAAAAAATAAATTTTAAGTCAAAATAAAATGTTATTACCTACTAAAATAAAAATTTTACACAATTAATTTAATCTATATATGCTATGATATTACAGTAAAAAGGATAAAATGCGATTTATATAATTTCGTACAAAATGTATCGAAAATGTAAACAGAGAGGTTTCAAAGTTACAGGTTATGACGTTACGGAATTTAAAAAACTCAAAATTTTACACTACAAGTTTACTTAAAATACTAATCTGAAAATATACTATTTATTCTCACCCTTTTAATGATAAAATAAGTAAATAGTTAAGCTCAGGACACTTACAGGTAAGTACATGTACCACGTATCATATATTTACAGGTTCCCTAGGACACTACATATTCCTCTATCTTTTTTTTTCAAAATTTTTTCTCAAAAAAAAATTTTAAGTCAAAATATTACAATTAACTTCTATATAATTATATTATTTATTTCCCGTATAAGAAAAATTAAGATTCTATAAAAAAAATGAGAGAAAAACAGCTTTAATAAACCGATACACAACTAAATTTAAGATATATACAACAATTCTATGAATTGATTTATTCTTGTCTGTAAAACATATATACACGCACACTAAATATACACAACTTGGCTCTTCTCAAAATTCAGGAGAGTATAGGGTACAGCTTTCTTATATGACTTAATCATAGAAACATGAAACCTACCTTTAATACGACCCTCTTCATCAACTAAGATATAAATAGGGTGTCTGGAATCAGCACGGATGATAAAAGGACCTTCATACCGCGGTAGAAATTTTCCTGTAATTCCACTTTCGGCGTCACTGACTTGTAAAGCTCTAACAAGTACCAGATCATCAGGCTGGAAGTACTTTGAGACTTTTCCCTCGTTGTGACGTTGATTACGTTTTAAGGAAGCTTGTCTAATGTTATCCTCTATTTGTTGGTCCGAAACTCCCTCACTTAAAGGGTGGGTGAATCAAGTGCTCGTCCCATTTCCTGGAGGGTTTCTCTTAACTGAGCGTAATGAGTGTACATTTGATGATAGAGTGAAAGGTTTCATTCATAGTCTTCTCTATATCCTGCACAACAGTGAGCCATGATCCATGTTTATTAGCCACGAGAGTTCTAAAACAATTTCCTAAATTCTTATTAATTCTTTCAGCGAGATTGCACTGTGGATGCCGAACTGGTGTCAGGATATGTTTAACTTGATTTTCCTGTAGAAAACGTTTAAACTTATGTGAGGTAAGTTGTGTACCATTATCGGTCAACACAACTTTAAACTTATTACCTCAGCAAAATAATTTTGAATGCACTTGATCGCATAGTGTGTCGTTTCCTTATAAATAGGGTATAATTTGACATATTTAGAAAAATTGTCCACAATGACAAACATATATCTGATGTTGCTCCTACCTGGCACAAGAGGTCCGTAGAAATCGGCAGAGACTATCTCACCTGGTTTGGTAGGATAATGCTTGTCCAGTCAGCATGGTGTGTCCGGTTGGAATCTTTACTTATCTGGCATGTGTGACATCTCGTAATAAAATTGATGATATGTTTTTTCAAATTCCTACAATAGAATGCCTCAGATAATGTTTTAAAACATTTGTTGGTACCGTAGTGGCAAAATTCAATATGTGATCGGTGAATCAATTTGTTGATAATTTTCTCGGGTATCACAAGTTTCCTTCTACCATTTTGGAGGACATATAATATGCCGTTACACATTTCATAATGTTCATACTCGTCAATATTAACGATAACTTTGAGGCAAAAATCATCATTTCTTTGGTAGTCTTCTATATTATCAAGGAACTCATATTCATCCAGGTCTGTTAAGACGTTGATAACAAAATTATGCGGCTCCTGAGGGCTTGCATCTTTTATCTGTCTACTAAGGACGTCGGCTCCTGTGTTGAGTTTTCCTTGGACATACTCAAATTTGCAGTCGAGGGACTGCAAAAATTGCAGCCATCTAGCCACTCTAGCAGATGGGTTTTTGCATGAATGAATATGTTAACCCTTTATGGTCAGTTAACATATAAAAAGTGGAGTGAGCTAGCCAAGTATAAAATTTTCTTATGGCAAAAATGCAGGCTAAAAGTTCAAGCTCTGTGATCGAGTAAGTAAGTTCCGCAGGCTTGAGGAGTCTCGAAGCTAAAGCAACAACTTTAAGGTTTCCTTCAGAGTCTTTTTGAGATAAGCTTGCTCCCACGGCTCGTCCACTAGCATCAGCATGGACATAGAAAGGTTTTTCAAAATTAGGGTGGTTCAATTGAATTTCCTCAGAAAATAGTTCTTTTACTTGTTTAAATGCCTGTTGACAACTGCTGTCCCATTTCCATCTTACATCCTTCTTTAGTAGGTGGTTAAAACCGCTAATGCCATGAGCAAGTTCTTTAGTGAATCGGCTATAAAACATGACTAACCCGATAAATCCTCTAAGGTCCTTCTTATTTTGTGGTGACGGGAACTCCTTGATAGCTTTTACTTTGTCCGGATCAGGTTTTACTCCATTATTACTGATGACATCCTAAATAGTTAATTTGTTCTCTAAAGAAATTAGATTTACTTAGCTTTATAGTCACGTTGTGCTTTCTAAAACATGTAAACAATGCTCGAAGAATTTTCAAATGGTGTAGAAACGAAGGAGAAAGCAATAAAATATCATCAACATACTGAATTAGATTTGGTTCTAAATATTTAGGTATGACTTTTCCTAAACCACGAATTAGGGCTGAAAGGCTGGACTTTAAACCATAGGGTACTCTGCAATAATGGTAAGTTTTTCCTTTGAAAACAAATGCTGTGTATTACGGTCTGACTCTCTCAGTGGTATATGCCAGAATGAACTAACCATATCAACTGTACTTAAATATTTAGTGTTTTCACATTTTTGAAACACCATTTCCAATGTAGGAGGACGATCATGGTCGGAGGCAGATTTTGAATTTAAATATCTGGCATCAAGGCACACTCTGGCAGTATTGTCCTTCTTAATGGTAACAACACAGGATTAACGTAAGAGCTGTCAGATTCCTCTATCACTCCTTCTCTTAACATTCGCTGGATTTCCTGCTCGGCCTTGTCGTAGTGAGCGAATGGTATGGGGTAATTTCGATAATAGAACGGTGTGTTTTCTTCCACTTTTAATTTGTGGGTATATGCAGCAATGCATCCAACTCGATTCTCAAAAATATCTTTAAATTCACAAAGTAACTCATGTACCATTTTACGTTGACTTGATGTTAATTTTTTCGCTTCTTCGACGGCTCTTGTAATTTCCTCTTCAGTAGTATGAGAACTAGCATTTATGGGTTGGTATCCTAACTTGTGAGTATCTAAACCACTAATAGATATTTCTTCTTTTTGTTTTTGTAGTTGAAAATTCACGCTATCATTTCCAGTCGCGTTACTAAAAGCCAAAATCTTCTTTTCAAAATCAATACTCCCTTTAATGGAATGTAAGACATCAACGCCTATGATACAAGTGGCAGTAAGCTTAGGCACAATTAAAAAGTTTACAGTAAAAACTGACTCTCCTAATTTAATCTCCAGGAACACTTGTTCCTTTACTTTATAAGGTTTTTTCGTTGCAGCTCCTCGGACGGTAATTCCTTTTACTGGTAACCTACAGATAGTTTTATCTTCACTGAAATTATTATAAAAGAACTCTTCTTGCAGACAAGTTACTTGACTCCCAGAATCGACTAACGCTTCAACACTAATTTTTTCTATACTTATATCAACGTAAGGCAAGCTCCTATTTACACTGGGTTTATCAATGTTAATATGATCCTCTTCATCATTAAATATTTTCGTAAATCGTAAATTTCACCTTGTTCTTCGACCGGGGCAGTCGGATTTTTCGGAGATTGTATCACTTCTGATATATCTTCACATGGTTCTACAGTTTGGTGGTTCATTGAATTTGAATTAATGTGACCATCTAAACATACATGGTTATTTTGAAAGACTTGATTAGGGAATGGATTCCCTAGGTTCGCCTCTAGTCAGGAAGAATTCATCGGATTCATCACTTCATTTCTGTTGGCCATGCTCAACTGATTCATTTTCAGGAGCATCATCAAAGCCTATGTTATTAATGTGGTTGTTATTAGGATTATTATTGCTTCTATTTGTTGATTGACCTTGACGTGCCGTTTGTCCAGAACTGTTTGATCGATTATATGAGTTATTTCTAGTTTGGTTATTATAACCTTGTCTATTATAATTGTTTCGATTATCCGAGTTACTACCATTTCTAGACTGTAATTGATGTTGTTGTGTACGATTTGCATTATTATAATATCTATTGTATCATATCTACTCCTATCACGTTGATTCAACGAACGACTTTTGTCGCCTCTATAGTCTCGTTGATTCCTATTATTATGTGTACTGTTGTCGTATCTATACCCTTCTCGGTTGTTAGGTGAATGTTGTTAGTTCTCCTATAATTATCTTCTCTATCGTACGGTTTACGATAGTTGTCCTGACGAGGGTAGTTATTGTTGTAGTTTCTACTATCGTGACTGTTGTTTCTATACGTGTTATTGTATCTTCTAGATGATGAATATGTGTCTTGGTATAGTTCAACATCTGTGAATTCGTGTAATAATTCCTCTAGGTCTTGCAATGAAGTAGCTCTAGCAGCTCTAGTTAAAGTGGCGAACTCTCGGCCGAAATGAGTACTTAAAGTTTTTATAAGCTCTTGCTCGTCGAATCGTTCGTACAATCCCGTAAATTGTTTCGCTTTCAAATATAAGTGATTAAGATAGGTATACCGATCCATACGTGAATCACGAGTAAAACGACCTGTAGCTATTTCTTTACGAATTTGTGATCGTATACGTTCGTTCCAAAACCGTGTTTTGAAATGGTCCAAAAATTCATAAAAAATCAATATTACGGTCAACGTTAAGAAACCATGTAGAGCGGTGCCTCGCAACGACTTTTGAACTATTTTTCTATACTCCCTGGTGAGGTCATATGATTCCACAAAATCTGTTAGTCTGTCGACAAACGCCATCGGATTATCCTTATTTTCATTAGTAAAATGTTCAGTAAATTCGCTTACTTTTGATAATTTCAAAATTTTAAGAAATTCCCTGTTAAAAACTGCATTACTTTCTCTTGGCGGTTGACCATTATTACGATCAGGGTGTTTCATTATATCTTGGAATGTGTCTATTACTACTATGCCTGTCTCCGAGTTGCATATCTCTTGAGTACAATGGTTGTTGTTCATAATCAAATTGCATACCATTATGAGGTGGTCTCAATGTTGACGTAGGTTGTTGATGGGAGGATCCGGTCGAGCCTTGTGAATTCATTGAGTTCATTTGTGATCTTAACATCTGAACTTGTTGGGTAAGGTGTCGTATAACGACATCACGGCCATCTGGCTGGGCCTGACGATTTCCTGGTTGTCCTTCACGATGGTGTTCTTCAACCTGTCAACATTGTCACTAGGGTTATCTAAATTGTTGGGATCCATGTTAAGGTCTCTATTACCTATATGTCATTTCCGGAGATATCAACATTATTATCCAGGTTACCTTGAGCAGAAGCCATACTTCTCGTTTGCATACTGCAACACTATATCGCACAAACAAACAAAAAAACCAACAAAAACACAAAAAAAAAAAAATTTATACCACACACTGATACCACTATAGATGAGTAATAAATCAATTCATAAAATTTATGTTCAAAAGCTAAATCAGAACCAACTTTTTATAGAATTTTATCACCCAATATGCTAACATCAATTATATCATTATATCTGAATTCTATGTCAATATATTGTTTCCACCTAAACTTAAAAAGAAAAATAATACAAAATAAAATAACATTTTCTGAAATAATCAGTCATAGAGTAAAAAAAATTACTGAAATAGAAACTTGTTCAGAAGAAATGAAGTGCTTTTACTGGTAAACAAAAATTTACAATACACAGCCACAACGGGTATGTTTGTTTAAGCGCCAAATGTGATGTATAAGCATCTGAGCTGGTATAACAGCCATAGGGCAACAGCCTGACTTTTGAATCTGAGGGATCATTTTCATAGTCGCTGTGTATTCAGGAAGGGTAATACTAACCATAGAATTAAAAAAACAAACAAACAAGTTTCAATTTCAAATAAACTCAACTATTTATAATTTTTTGATTCAAATACAAATATATATCATTTTCTTCCATACTTATATAATAATAATAAAATTTTATACAACAAGTTGTTTTGAGTTTTATTTTTATATGAGAACCATTACCTCTCAACATAAATCTCTTACCTGAGTGTTCTCTTTGCATACGAAAGAGAACCCAGGAAGGTGACCTCTCAAAATATATATAATTTTTAAACTTAATTCTAGGCGAGGGAGCAACAAAATATCTCTTTCAAAAATAAAAACAAAGTTAGCTTAATACTTTATGTACAAGAGCGGGAGGGGCCTCGTAGGGAGGGGAGTTGAATCGTCGCTACGAGGTCCTACCTTGTCATAAAGATTTAAAACCCTAAATGAGATTTTATCATAATTTACGTTGATCGTTGACCAGACGTTGGATAGAGAATCATAAATATTAATTATATAGTTTTGGGAACAATTGTAGGTCCTGGCCAGTAAGGTTGTTTCTGCTTTCATCCAAATTCAACAACTTAAAATCCCAATAGTGAATAACGGCACCTAAAACAGGTGGACGGAACGCATCAGTAAACACATCATAACCATCTAAGGGTGCGTAGGTAAACAGGTCGAACCACACACTACTAAATATCATCAAACATAGGGGAAGAACTAATACAAAAGAACTTACGTCAAGATAATCGTACATACTGCCTGGAACGGCCCAAACCCCTCAGCTTACTGGTGCTCGAACGCACCTCTACGCAAGACTTCACCTATCCGCAAACTCTGAAATACTTCTCCCTGAAATAACCAGACAATCCCAAAGATAAGGTACATGTATGCGCAAAATAAAACTGATATAATCCTGAAGACGAGTAGCATCCCCTCCACTCACACTGGTGACCAAGTGTAAAGTGGGAAAACTCGACAAAATCAAGTAAAAGTCTGAAATTATGGTCGAATAGCAGGTACTTAGGGCATATAAAGTATGGTTTAAGCTAAAGTAAATATAATAAGACGGGAAACTTGAAAAAAAAACTTAGCCTCTTACATGGCCCGTACACGCCGTACGATCAAGTAACAAAAATTTTGCCAAGAAATCCTGAAATTCTTAAAAGATTGATACAGTATCACTTACCTAAGTTTATTAACAGCAAAGTTTAAGCATCAAAATCTTCCAGTGGTGACAAATTACATAATTTTAATTAAAAAAACTGAGCAATAAACTGGCTTCAACGCCGGCCATTTTTCAACTCGACACTATCAAGTGGTTCCTAGATCACCACAACCGGTAGAACAGCCGAATAGACGACAAACTATCAATTTTAAATCAGAAAAGACACAACGGTGCTATCTCGAACCCTGCTATATAAAAATAGGAAGGAATGTCCAGACGTAACAGAATTACAAGAAAATAATCTAAAAACGACAGAAATTAACGACTGGTGGACCAAACCGCTGCAGCAAATCAAACCAGCTCGAACAGATGCAGACGGACGCTAAGAATTAAAAAAAAATTAAATTTTAAGTCAAAATAAAAATGTTATTACCTACTAAAATAAAATTTTACACAATTAATTTAATCTATATTGCTATGATATTACAGTAAAAAGGATAAAATGCGATTTATATAATTTCGTACAAAATGTATCGAAAATGTAAACAGAGAGGTTTCAAAGTTACAGTTATGACGTTACGGAATTTAAAAAACTCAAAATTTTACACTACAAGTTTACTTAAAATACTAATCTGAAAAATATACTATTTATTCTCACCCTTTTAATGATAAAATAAGTAAAATAGTTAAGCTCAGGACACTTACAGGTAAGTACATGTACCACGTATCATATATATTACAGGTTCCCTAGGACACTACAACGTATAAATGAGTGCATGTTATGGTTATGTGTGTTATAGTTACTTAATTTTGTTTCTTACCCATACAGATAGAATTATTTTTT
The DNA here is from genome assembly GCA_018340805.1 of Microvelia longipes. Lineage (NCBI taxonomy): Eukaryota > Metazoa > Arthropoda > Insecta > Hemiptera > Veliidae > Microvelia > Microvelia longipes. The sequence goes on along the minus strand of JACMZG010001911.1, from coordinate 54,982,149 downwards.
GTTTCTATCATTGTGCTACTTTAATGCACTGTTTTTCAATGTCTTACTTGTCAATCAATATATTTTTGTTCCTCTACCTATTTTATTAACAGTTATTATACATTTTTTTTTTTTTTTTTTATATTTCTTAGTTTTACATTGTTTCTTTATTATAGTTATTCCACAAATTATTTTGTTTATAACCAAATTGTATTTTTTCTCTTTATAAGAATTTTTGTTTGAAATCTTTATTTTAATATTCTGTATTACCATTGTTAAATATTTGTATTTTGGACCATTGGTCTGTTCTTTAATAAATAAATAAAAAAAAAATTTAAACAATGAGCATTATACAATTTTGCGTATTCTAAACACCTTATAAGTTAAATCAATCTTATAAGTTAAATCAATCTTTTATAAAAGAAGTTTAGCCGTACTCAGTCTTACTGCATACAATGTCACTACAAAGAAGGCAAAAAATTATATGTAGCACGAAGGTACAGCTAAGCGTAGGTCGATAGAAGTAGCTTCATGGTTATTTTTGGAGCTACAAAAAATAGCTGAGCCCATTGCATCATTTTCAGATACTTGCGGAGGACAAAACCGTAATGTCAACATGTGCACTATGCTGCTCCAAGCTTTAATACATTGAATATTCCTTCCATCGACCAATGTTTCTTTGAACCTGGCCATTCTGTTATGGAATGTGACTCAGTACACTCAAATATTGAAAGAGCCTCAAAAAATATAAACATTTATGATCCGTCAGGATGGTACACAGTCGTTCAAACAGCTTCAAAAAATAACCTATATGAAGTTGTAGAAATGTAACAAAAGAGCTGGAGATGGATTTTTCTTCCATGCAAAAACGGCGCATAAAAAATAGAAAAATTGACACTGAAGGGAATCAATTTCAGTGGTTGAAAATCGTCCATTTTCAGTTTTGCAAAAATGAAATAAATAATGTCGATTTTAAATACTGCAATAGTGACACATTAAAAAAAAATGTATATCTAGAAAGAATAGATCCCTAGAGACAGTTTATAATTTAAAACCAAAATGCAATAAACCACAATTAATTCAAAACGAAAAAATAAAGGATCTTTTAGACTTGTGCAAGTCAAATGTCATAAAAGAACAATATCATAGTTTTTATTTCAACCTGCAATCTGCTGATGTTGAGGATGATAATAACGGTGATAGTGATCAAGATAGTATCATCGAGTGGGAGCTTTCTTCTACTGCCTGAAGTATTTATTTCCTAAAACTTCTAATAAAAAATACGTCTCAAATTTTTTTTTATTTTTAAAAATGTTTAGTTTGTATTGAAATATTTTTTTCGTTCTTTTGTGTACAAAAAATTATTTTTATGGACCCAATTCCGAACCCTTACATAAGATTAGTGTGACTTAAGTGTAAGAAATCACACCGTGTATGAAGCATGATTTTGTTCATATTTATACGTTCGTTCATTAACGTTTAAAAACATTAAAAAGGTTATATTTACCGCAAGTTGAAGAAGCAATAGAAGAATCAGCTACCGTCGATACTTGCTGTTGGATATAAATATCCCTGCATACAGGGATATTTATATCCAACAGCAAGTATCGACGGTAGCTGATTCTTCGATTTAAAAACATTATTTGTATTTTTAAGTGTTTCTTTATTTTGTTCGTTATATCATGTTTAAAAAAAATGTTTTTATACCTATTTATGTCAATAAAAAAATTAATAAATTAAGCTTTTTTTTATTTTTAATGTACATAAAACAATTTGTTTTAAGTGTATCTCCATGGTACAACTAAACTATTGCATCATATATTACGAGACATAAAAACGTATCTCCACATTAATTAATTAATTAAGATAATAAAGCTAATTATGTTGCTTAACAAATTTAAACAATCTTTACAAATAATTGTATAATAGTGATTCATTTGAACAATTCATTCAATAATTAATGAAATTTGATTCTTGAAATGCAAGAAAAAAATAGCATAATATATATATATATATATATATTATATATATATATATATATATATATTATATATAATATATATATATACATATATATATATATATAATATATATATATATATATATATATATGTGTGTGTGTGTGTGTATGTGTGTGTTGTGTGTGTGTGTGTGTATGTGTGTGTGTGTGTGTGTGTGTGTGTGTGTGTGATAAGAGTGATTTCACATGAACTTTATTTTACTCTACTTTACTCGGTCTTTTAAGAGTATAATTAATTAATAATAAAGAAGATTAAATATTTTCCTAGTTCCCACTAAGGAGTTGGAGTAGAATATACTAATTCTAACTTTTTTAAAACATGCTAACTTACCACTCATAGAGATTCATAACTAGATGGAGCATAGCATATCTTAATACATTTACTACATACACACAGCATATTTAACAGGTGAGCATATTCCATATACATTTAAAAAAATCCTTTTCTTGTGCCGTATTTGTTTAGCCTAAAAAGTCAGATGATATCAAAAGTGATCCCACCAAAAAATCACATGCTTTATTATTATAAAGGTTCACTTGGGTCTCAAAATATATTTAATTAAATTGCGATTTCTTTACATACTAATAAAGTTACACTAAAAAAAAAAACATTTGAAAAGTTTTATTATTAAAAATAGTTATTTTTAAATGAAATAATAGTTCATCGAGAAGGTTTAATACATGATCACCTCTTAAGGAATATACAGCATATTGGGGACTAGACTAAATACCATCTCCCTTGTACTAGAATATCCAACTGGAATCCCTCTGCATGGTCCTTATAGCCTATTTAACTGTCCTACTGAATATGATCGGTGGATTTAGTATGTTGTGTGAGCATAGTCACTGAGATGCTTAAAACACCCTTTTGAGGCTCTGGATAACTTTATTGAAACCTACTCAAAGAGTGATTCAAGGTTATAATAAATCAATTGATGTCTTTTTTACATATTGTTTGTGTTTTGTATATTAAACATTCCATTATAAAAGCTGTTGTAATGTACTGTTTATTTGATAATATTAATAGTCGAAGGTGTTCAGTTCAGGTAACTTTTTTTGATTTTTTTAAATTCAACCAATGAGCCCTATAGTAATATATCAATGTTGACCCCAGATTGTAACTCTCCTCTAGGTTACCTCTTTGTAAAACCTAACCTTAATGTTTAAAATGTTGTCTCAATGCAATCTCAATGTACTAAAACTTTATGCCTATAAATAAGTCATGCTAAATAATATATCAAGAACCAAGATCAGTGTCACAATAACATCAGAGAACAATAATTGTTTTGACAAGAAATAGTTTGTGGAGGGCTTAAACCCCCGTGGATGTTAGAAAACCAAAACGTCGATTCAAATAATGCGACACCCATTTACAGCAAATGAGCAGAATTTTAGGTTGTAACAAACCATTTTAAAGCCAACAAATAGTTTTTGACTATGTAAACATAAAAGAGGTATTGGTAGAGCAGTAATGTTGCTATCTCTGTGATAACGGTCAGCTATGACAAACAGTAATAACACAGCAGATAATATATGATAGAAACACACACGAAGATAGTTTGGCATCCAGAATTCTCGGGGCTAAACATAACTCTCAGAAATTTTTATCGGGTAGTTAAGCACCTGATGAAAAATAAACACTACAATAAAGTAGTTTCAATTCTAATTCAAAATTCTAATAAAATAAAATCAACTAATTCTAAATTTGGTTAAATACATAACAAAATCACAAGCAGTTAAAACAAAATGAGCAAACAGCAAATCAAACCCGTGCAACACAAAGACAATCTACACAAACAAAAGTACAGTAACAAACAGTTACCGGAAATGATTTCTCAGAGCTTCTTTGGATTCCAGAACTGAATTACACAAAACACAAACGTGATTTCCATCGTTAGACATGATAAAACTAACAAATAAGAACTAAAATTGGAAAAAGTATTAAAAACGACGGCTTGACTAGAATTTGGAAGAACAAAACATAATTATAATTTAGAAATATCACCAAGATTAATAGAAATAAAGTAACTCGTATTGAAATGAATAAAAATAAAAATATGAGAATAATTTACCGAAAAACAAATTCAACACCGAAGCTTCTTCACCTGTTTTAGATCGATTTTTGTTGTTCTTTTGATAAGCATAAGTTTATAAGTATAAATTATATTTTTTAATTATTTCCTATAAATTCATACTAAAATATATTTATTTTTCTTAAATTTCATTAATATAGTTAAAAACTTTTATTAACTAAGCGCTTTAATAAAAATAATTTATATTTTACAGTGTAAGATAAATCTTAATTTAGGTAATGTGTGAACAATATTTAGGGTGGTAACAATGAATATTGCATTTAATAATACCAATCAGCTGTTAGCTGTCAAAATTGTTATCAATTTATCACAATTTATTTGTTGTGATGAAAATACATGTTTTTCTAAAAAACTTTTGTTAATATTATAATTATGACTATTGTATCACTTAATTAACTCTTTTATAGATTCCATTTACAAATTATATCCATAATAATGTGTCGCATTTTTAAGCTAAAGCTTTGTTTTTGAGTTCAGCGATTTTTTTATCGATTGTTTTTCTTTAGATGTTATATAAGATTTTATTTGATTAAGATATTTATTTAGTTTTAGTAAAAAATAAGAAAGGTATATAATGGCTGCAGTAGATCCTCAAACAACTCAGCTAGAGTTTTATCAAGCGATGGCTGATTTTAAAACTATGTTTCCATCGATGGACGATGATGTTATTGAAGTATGTTATGTTATTACTATTCGTTGTTTAGATATTATATTTTTATATAATATAGATATTAACATTTAGATGTTATACGAAATAAAGCAACAGGCTTCATTTTGAAACTGCTTTTTAGCAAATTACGTTATGTGCTTTGACTAACTGGCAAGGTATGATGACAAGCTAAGCTTAGGTGTATTTAAGCAGAACATAGAGAAATCTACATGTTCTGATTTAAATTTTATTGGATACTTGATTTCTTTTTTCATTTAAAAATATAGTTTTCTATTGTGAAAAATTATACAAGCACACAACTACAACTATACTATAGCAAGTTAGCCCACTCCCCCCAAATAAATGTCACCAGTTTTGATGAAAAATGCCAACACGTGATGACATAGTGAAAAGATGTATAAAGCATGATGATAATAACAGATAAGAATCACAGAGGAACGACAACAATAAAAATATTGTTTAAACAAATTTTAAAATTACTAAGTGGACCCTCTGTGTCACCGATCCTATAACCTCCTAAGTAAAGATTGTGGAGTAAATAGTAACAGCTGGTCAGCCAGTAAAGAATTGCACGTGGTGAACTACGGTCAAATTTGTAACTAAAGAGTTATGTCCTGCTGGATAATCCCGTCTTATTTCAAACTCTATTAAATTTTATTAATTAATTAAATCTTAATTTTAGATTATGTTTTTGATTTCAATCAATTCACTGTCAAGTTGGTCATTATAGAAATTAGTAACAGTTGAAAGTTACAGCTTGAGCCCATAGGTACTGAATGCGCTATCAACTTAAACAAGGCACTGCTAAAGTGCAACCAAAACACTGAAGCTGGACACCCATGGGTGGGATTATCTGGAAAATGTAACTCTTAAGTTGCTCATTTGTCCATAGTAGCCACCCAGTGCTGCAATATTTGATTAATTTTGCAAACTGCTTCTCATTAATGTGTTTCAGGCAGTGCTGCGTTCCAATAAAGGAGCAGTTGATGCTACAATAGATCAATTACTAGCAATGAGCACTGATTATGAAAATGAAAAGATTAGGATGGAATTAGATATTAAAGATCAACAAACTGTCCCTCATGTGGATACAGCTCAACTTGTACCAGTGTATGACACTTTATTTATCTGGAGGCTTATAAATTTTGTATGGTATCGATCTGAAGTAGTGGCATGGGTTCTAAAAATAATTCATTTAGGTGTATTGTTTGGTTTTTATAAGAGTAAGATACCTTTGGCTTCAGTGCTTTGTGCTACAGCCACCCTGCAGAGTCAGTGTTGAGAGATGCCTCCCAATTGCAGCGTTGTGGCCACTTGGTTTTTGTCCCCCTAGCATTTTTTCATATTAGAATTTTTATAAGTGGCTTACTGGCATGATATAAGACAATATCCAAGTTGAATAGTTGATAGTAATGATTTTTTACATAAATTTACAAATGTTAAACAATAAAATTGTAACTAATATTAAAGTAACCAATGCTGATAATCAAATTTAATATTTTTTAAGCTTTTAATTACATTGTAATATAAGAGTATTAAATTTCAACACAACCAATAACTTTTCAAGAGTTATTAAATTTGTTTGCTGAGTCATTGAAGTGGGTTAATGATATCATACTCATTCAAAAAACTATAGGGTTTAGGACATAACAAGGTCTATTTTTGTACTAAGGTTTGTTCAAATCTTAAAAATCTGTTTAAAAATTATTGTATCCCATATAAACGTCTAGGAAGACATTCTCTTGTATTTTTATAAAAGAAAATGTGTGTATCACATGCATACATATTTTTAAGTATATAATATATAATATATATATATATATATATATATATATATTATATATATATATATATATATATATATATATATATATATATATATATATATATATATATATATATATATATATATATATATATATTATATATATATATTATATATTATATTAGGGTGGCCTTAGCTATAGGGGTGAAAAAAAATGTTAGAAATGTTGTGCTCCAACCCCTAATTTTGTTCGAATACATGAAAAAAAAAATTCCATAAAATTTTAGCCCGATCGGAGGTGATTACAGGTGCCGCCGGGCCTTTGAAGTTTTACAGGTGTCAAAATTCGTCAAATTTGTGATTTTTCGTGACAAATTTTTTTTCTGTGATTTTTTACATTATTTTCTAAGTAAAACAATGTTAATCCACTAATTAGACACTATGAACTTATCATTATGACCTGAAATCCTCTTAGTTTGTACTTAATCTGACATTTAATGGTAGACATATATATTTTTCTGAAAACTTTTTTTAAAAAACATTTTTTTTTCTCTACACTGTAAAGTATAACTCATATAATATGTTTTTTTGTTATCAATTCATTGGCATATTATGTTCTTGTATACTGTTTCTATAATTTAAGACCAATAATTGGTTATTTATACCAAATTAGCAGATCTAATATGAACATACAAACACTGTCATCCTATCTCGCAGTAGGTGAAAGCTAAGTAATGAGTATAATAGTCCATTCAGTTTCAAGAATTTTCAATTTTTTTTTGTTATATTTATTTTCAAACAAGCCATTATTGTGACATTTGAAACTGTGTGTTACCCCCCCCACCCTTTGCTTGACCCCCCCCCCCTCTTCCCTTTTTAATTTTAACCTTTTAAATGGTTAATTTTATTTTTTGTTAGTACTTTTGTTTTTTCAAATATTTTAAATCTAGCTTCTCGTTATTATAATGATTGATAAAGTGCAAGTCAGACATTGTGGGCCTTCTCGCACTTGTTCACCATACCTACGCTCTAATACTCTCTAATAAAAATATTTATAATCTCTCATCGAAGATTTTCTTTGGTAGACAACTGAACTCACTTCTAAATAAATAAATTTTAAAACATATAGTCTTCGACTTCCATCTGTTATTGCTAATAGCACCTTGGCTTTCTAAATTGGCATTCCTCGAGCGGGTCTCTCCTAGAAAAATCACTGCTTTCATTAGCTCTCCTTATATGGTCATGCTATAGAATAGTATAGAAATTTATTTTCTAAAGTGTCTCAATATTTTCTGCAAGCTCATTGTTTTCCCAGGTTTCGATGCCATTGTTGTAAACACATCGCTTGGACTGAATCAAGAAGTCCTCATTCTTCAAGACATTATAGACTAATGCGGCTTATTCTGCTCAGTGGCTACTGGAGCAGAATTGATAGAGCTCCGAGCATACCACAGCTTGTGTATGCTCGGAGCTCCTATCAACTTGTATTTACGCCATACAAATCTTATTGTCTTTTGTAATATTAGGATGAAGCTTCCCATCCCAATGCACAACAGCACACTGATTTCTACTAATACTAAAGGTTTTTAACATTTCCTTGTATCTAAGAATCCTTAACTGGGATCGTTTACGGCTTATTGACTTTCTGTTAGTTATCAAGTGCTTTGCATCATGGCCTTAGCTTCTGCTGTGGTAACTAATACATGAACAGCATCTCTGTCCCTAACTTTGCACCTATCTAACGTTGGTGCTAGGCGATCATTAAAAAAATCAACAGTTCCTCTAAAACCCAACGACGAAGGAAAAATTGCATCAGAGACAAGCTCATCTGAAACTCCCTCACTGTCGTCTGTGCTACTACTGCTTCTGGTGCTTGGTAGCAATTCCGCAAACAAACTCGATCGATCAATATCCTCCAAGCATCGAGTTCTTCAACGGACCTCTTCCTCCTTCCGCTCTGCTGTTCTTTATTCTGCCCTGTCAAATCCCAGCATAACACCAGGTCGCCCCTTCATTCTTTGCATCCGCAAAGAATGAAGAATGAGGACTTCTTGATTCAGTCCAAGCGATGTGTTTTGACACCACGGCATCGGTAAGAACAATGGAGCTTGCAGAAATAGTGAGAACCTCTTAGAAAAGGATTTTCTATACCTGCCTTGTAGGCACCACATATTTGAAGTGGTGTTAAAGGGTGTATTCAATGATTTGGTGGGACCGACTTTTGGGCCAGATGCTCCACTGTTTTCTAGGTTCAGAAACTCATAGGGTCAGATAGACCCAAAAAAATAGTCTTCTGGTATTGAAGGAGAATGTCCTAAAAGTTTAAGAAGAGATATGCTTGACTTCTTCGTAAAAAGTTTAAAAGAAAAACAATTAAGAGACGATTACAGGGAGCTAATGGAGCTAGCAGTGATTTTTCTAGGAGAGACCCCGCCTCGAGGAGTGCCATTTAGAAAGCCAGGTGCTATTAGCCATACAAGATGGAAGTCGAAGGCGATCTATTGTTTAAAATTTTATTTATTTAGAAGTGAGTTCAAGTTGCCTACCAAAGAAAAATCTTCGATGAGAGAATTTAACATTTTTCTTATTAGAGTGTATTTAAGAGCGTGGTATGGTGACACAAGTGCGAGTAAGGCCCAATGTCTGACTTGCACTTTATTCAATCATTAGTCAATAACGAGGCTATAGATTTAAAAATTTGCAACGCTGTACTAACAAAATATTAACCATTTGTTAAAGGTTAATAAATTTGGTAAGGGAAGAGGGGGGGGTCAAGCAAAGGGTGGGGGGGGGGGGAGTAACACACAAAGTTTCAAATGTCACAATAATGGCTTGTTTGAAAATAAATATAACAAAAAAAAATTGAAAATTCTTGAAACTGAATTGGACTATTATACTCATTACTTAGCTTTCACCTACTGCGAGATAGGATGACAGTGTTTTGTATGTTTCATATTAGATCTGCTAATTTTGGTATAAATAACCAATTATTGGTCTTAAATTATAGAAAACAGTATACAAGAACATAATATGCCAATGAATTGATAACAAAAAAACATATTATATGAGTTATACTTTGCAGTGTAGAGAAAAAAAAATGTTTTTTAAAAAAGTTTTCAGAAAAAATATATATGTCTACCATTAAATGTCAGATTAAGTACAAACTAAGAGGATTTTAGGTCATAATGATAAGTTCATAGTGTCTAATTAGTGGATTAAACATTGTTTTTACTTAGAAAATAATGTAAAAAATCACAGAAAAAAATTTGTCACGAAAATCACAAATTTGACGAATTTTGACACCTGTAAAACTTCAAAGGCCCGGCGGCACCTGTTAATCACCTCCGATCGGGCTAAAATTTTTATGGAATTTTTTCATGTATTCGAACAAAATTAGGGTTGGGAGCAAAGAAAAATGAAAGTTCATTTTTAAGGGCACTAATATATATATATATATATAATATATATATATATATATTATATATATATATATATATATATATATATAATATATATATAAATATATATATATATATATATATATAATATATATATATAATATATATATATATTATATATATATAATATATATATATATATATATATATATATATATATATATAATTTTTATTTGGAAAATGCCGCTATCTTTATTAAAGTAGAACCACGAATGTTATGAAATCATATTTTGTAAATGTTTAGCTATGACTTTGTGGTAGTATTTTTCCCAAGTTATCTGCACACTTTCCCTGGTTTCATGATATATTTTTTAGAGTTTAGTGGTAGTTTTGATGTTTAATGAGCTTCTTGTAGTGGCTACATAATTCATAGAATATTACTTGCTGACACCAAACATGCATATTATGGCTTACGTATTATTCGCCATCCATTGTATCTATTTTATATTTTTCTAGGGATGATGAGCCAGACTTACCACTCACTGCTGCTGCAAGCACTAATGAATCACAACAAGAGACAAGTTCACAAGGTTTACCAATATCTAGAAAATATAGTAGTTCTTTACTCATGTTAGGACAGTTACCTGATGATTTTCTTAGATTAGCTCACGACTCTCAGGTATTTATTTAATTATCTTAATCCTATCATTAAATTCTTAAAACTATTATTAAAAGAAGGGGTTTTACTTTTAATGAAGCTAGCCTATTAGTGATCTAGCTCATTTTAGGTACATATACAGATGCTGGACCTACAATAAAGTAATATATAGTATAACCTACAATAATAGTAATAAGCTGTAACATAGTGCAATCAAGTATAAAGCATGTCATGCTGATATAGTTATGGGCCATTGCATTTTGGGGTAACTTGACCCTCTTAAATTAACTTTTGAACATGTTTAGGTATCAGGTTTTAATACATGGAATAAAAAAGCTACCGATTTTAAACAAAAATATGGAGATAATTGGTTAGTAAAAAACAGTAAATTCACTTGCCTTTCCTATGTATTTTACATTCATAAGTTATTGTGAGGCATAATAAGTGTCTCAGATCCCAAAAATAAAAAATAAGGGTACAACAAAACAAGTAAAAGCAGCAAATAATAATGTAACAAAAAATCAGGTATGGGGTACCTTGGAACTTTTCCTCATCACATCGGATTTGCTAGCTCGTCCTCCTTGCTTCGGGCTCGCTTCGCTCGCCCTCAGAATATACAATTTGCCAAATTTATACTGCAACATGTCTCGGACTCGCTTCGCTTGTCCTCAGATGGTAAATGCATCTGTTTCATTCTCAGCGATCCCCCATACAGCACTGACTACGCTCAATGAAAGTTTTATGATCCTACAAAAATTATGGATATAGTCTATCACTTAGTTTAAAAATCCCCAAGGTCATAAGTATTTTGGGGATTGACCAATCAGAGAAGCCGCTGCCAACCTCTCACTTAAAAAGAGAAAAAAAATCTCTACCACAATAACAGCTGTAGGGAAAAAACCTTCTTACCGGCAATCGTTTACTTTGTTTGTGATTCTTCTTTTGATTACATCGTTTTGAAAACTACTTTCACATTAATCTTAAAAATGATATTTTAAATAAAACTACACAAAAGAAATGTAAAAAAAACCACGTTAAGAAAATACGGGTAAAATAACCTTATTTGTTTACATAGTTTTTTTCCCGCTCTCTTCTTGCAGGGATTTTTTTTTCTTAAGCATCAGTGGTGTCTAAACTGACCTGTCAAGATTTTTAAACTAAACGATAGACTGTACTTGTCACATTGAAACGAACGTTTGTGTTACTATTTATTAAGTAAAGGTATACACTTGTACTAAATTTCAACTCAATTAAAACATTTTCTGATTTTTAAAAAAAAAACTTACACTTGTCATTCCATAAAAATTGAACCAATGCTGATAATGAGATGAAGCTTAGCACTTATGTTAGTCTTATACATGGCTACATGCGTGCCAAATCTCAATCAAGATTGTATCATTTTTTCGCGTTTTCTGATTTGTAATCAAGTATGATATCATACTTTTTCCCCACTAATAGCACAACTACAGAAGTAGACCGATTTTTTTTACAAAGTTTCGACTCTAGCATAAATACACTGGGAGCTACCGTGATTACAAACACACACTCACACACACACACACACTCACACACACACACACACTCATACAGACAGACAACTTTGAGAAAACCACTCAGGAAGCCTTTAAACCCCCCTGAACAGATAATTCCGGTTTCATCCTGGTTTCGGTTTTTTTGCAAACACAATACTTTTCCTATATACCTACGGTATAAATGAGGAAAAGTAAAAAACAAGTAAGGACACTTTTCTTGTGGGCATGATATCATTTTAAATAAAGCTAACAAATAAATTTTAGTGAAAAAATTAAGGCCTATAACAATAATATGATTATAACATTATCTGCTAAAAAATCTATTAACTATTATAATTCTGTGCGTAATTCTATTTTATTCAATTGAATATTACACTTTATTTATTTTGGAATATTTAGGTTTAGTTATATAAGTCATAATAATATTTTTGAGACTAAAACTACTACTATTATTAGTAAGAAAAATTTGGATAGAGTAAAACTATTTTTAATTGTTTTGAGAACAACATGACCTTAACCATTTGTGGCTTGCTCAGTACTTTAAACATTTGGCTAATATGTTTTTATTTGAGATAAAAGGTATGAAAGTTTCATATTTGACTGATTGTTTTAAAATAAAACGTACAACTCAATTATTGGCTTTGAAGTATTGTCTGTCATGTAAGTATTTATAAAAAGTACTGATTTTACTAAAGTACTAGTTCAGAATATAATTGTGTCAACTATTCATGTTTTGCAAAACTCGGTAGTATCAAATGATATAATTGTTCAGAATTACTCTTTAAAAGTTTAGCTTTCTAGTGAATTTTCTACTAATATTGATTATCTATGTTTAGACTGAGATGGAGATGGAAGATGAGAGAATTGCTGCCTTATTGCAAAATGAAGAATTTATGAAAGAACTTCGTTGGAACAAAGATTTCCTTTCAACATTGGATAGAGGTAAAGTATTATAATTAGTTTTCTGATTATTTTTAAGTCAAGGGCCCATATCAAGGGAAAAATAGTTTTTAAATATCCCTCTGTTAATTATTCTATTATTACTATCAAGGTTATTTGTATCTTAACTATCATCACTTTAACTATCTTAATTTACCTTGATAAGCAGGATGAATGATTGAGTATGCATTAGCACTATAATTTCTGATTAAGAAAATTTCTTAGAAAGTTTTAAATTATCTATTAAAATTTAACAGTCCTTAAAATCAACAGTAACGTCTCAAGATATTTGTAATATTTTAATTTTTGTTTATATTGATATATTTTATTACAATACATATATATTATATTGTTTATATTAACTGGTTAAAAAAGAAACTAAAGAAATCTGGTTTGGGTTACTTCAGAACGTTTCCTCGCCACATTGGACTCGCTATGCTCCTTTAAAAATGTGTTCACATTTTTACTAATTTTTACTAGTACTAAAAGAGATTATTACAAATGGCAAAATTAATTGACAAGACCGATTTAGTTTAGGCACCATTTCCTCTTTTTCAGTTTTTTTAACATCTCTTCTGGTGTATTCCCTAGCTTTTTTTTACATATATAGTTTAAGTCTACTTAAATCTATGAGTCTTAAAGTGTTTAGAAAAATTTCCATAGACTTTTCATAACTCAAACTTCTTTACACATTTAATTATTTCCTTACAAAACAAATATCTGTTTGTTCAACTGGCGTAGTATTCTTTATTTTCTGAGATGATGTTTAGTATTTATTTTTTTAATAATTATTAGGCCGAAAAAAACCTGTCTTAAACCATTTGTGTAATATTGATTTATTTTATGTTTTTGCAGAAAGTTCAGATGCAATAAATAGCCGCTTTCCTCTGAGGGTAGTCGATGATGAAGCAGCTTTTAAAGAAAAACTTAAACACATGGGAAAATGTAATTATACTTATTTTTTTTATTTAAAGGGGTCATGGTTCTTGAACAGTAGCTTTTAACCATTTGACCACTGAGCCCCCTAAAAAGTCATTGGGCTCCCTCGTCATTTTAGGCAAGGGCGGAGGGGAACCCTTTCTCATGTGTTATGGAACAATAAAACTGCCAATACTTTGGTAGTACTTTATCATCTTTTTAAATGATCATTAACAATATTATTTTTAATGTTCACGTAGGACACAATGAAATTTATAAATTTTGATTATAAATGGTATTTATTTTTTAAATTCACCTTGGATCATCATTTTCATTGTTTTTTACTTTTCCTTATTTGTAAAGTATTGCGTTTACAAAAAAATACAAAACCAGGATTATCACCTGATCCTGATTTTATGACCCTCAGACTAGTTTTCACAAAGTTGTCTGTCTGTATGTGTGTGTATATCCCAGTGTATTTATGCAAGATATTAATTATTAAAAATATTTTTTTTTTATGATGTCATTATCCCAAACAAACAAACAAAAAATCATAAAACTCGAAAAAAAAATTAAATTGATTTGAGATGGAACACGCATGTAGTCATAAGAAAAATGTATGTTAATTTTTTTGGAATAACTTGTTTAAATCCAATTGAGTTGAAATTTGGTATAAGTATACCCCTTTAGGTAATAAATTAGTATACGAAGTTTGGTTTTAATAGACCAGTATATTTTCAGTTTTTGATGGATCATAAAAGTTAAGCAGCATTGAGTGAGGTCAGTGCCTGGATAGGTGAATGCTGGGAATAAAACGAATGTTTTACTGTCTGTGGACAAACAAAGCGATTCCGAAAATGTGCTGCAGTATATTTGGAAATTTTAATTTTCTGAGGTTATGTGTGGTGAGGAAAAGTTCTGAGGTACCCCGTACCCGATTTTTTTACTTGGTAATGCACTGTTGACCTCTCAACTTCTTCCCCATCTACTGTTAAAACTAAACATTGACTAATTTTTATCTAAATCACTCCAAATTGGGCAAAACCTACTGAATTGCTTTAAACTCTGAGAGCAGAGTTTAAAGCAAGTTTCTAAGCATGATATTGAAAAATTGGAAGGTTCAAGCTTTATCAGTATAATTTGCTGTGTGTACTAAATTTAAAGTCTTTAAAAAATGTAGTACAAATGCTTCGCATTTGTACATTTTTACTTATTTGCATTTGTACTGTTAAAGCACAGTTTGACTGTTTTTTGATGCAATATTAAAGTATCACTGCTCTGATAATTTGTAAATAAATAAATAAATAAAAATCTTTATTTGCATAAATACTAATACAAGTACTATGGCAAATCGTCAAATGTACAAAAATTTGAACTAATATAAATTACTCAAAAATAATTTTATTAGAGAAGTACTCATTAATACTATAAAAAAGTTGCTCTGTCAAGGCTTTTTTACGGCTTTTTTGAAATGATATTATGTTATACGGCTGTATGTGATATTATGTTTATGATGTCAATAACATACATATTTATGTACATCACTGATTAGGTGATGATTAGATGGTGATGATTAGTTTTTACTATATTACTCTATGATGTACATTTTGTTGCAGTGTCAAAAAAGAAGATATCCCAGCTAGGTAGGGTATTTACAGGAAGAAAAAAGAAAGGTGCTAAAGCAATTTTGAATGAAAATGCCGCCAAAGATAATTTACTTTTAAGGGAAGATCAGGATAGCGATTAATTTAACTTCTATCTATTCTTGGTTTTGTCTGTGCTATATGCTAGATTAATCTATAAAACCAAGAATGACTAAAACTATTGTTTGGTGCTTTGGTTTTTATGACATCTGTCCGAGTTTTACCTCAGTCAGTTAAGTATCAGGGAAAGCAGAAAGCAACAGCTTAGAAGACAAAATATGCCAAACATCTCATTAGTGTAATTTTTTTTGCTAAAAATAGTTTTAAGCCGACATAGAGCACTTTTTAATTTATTAAGAGTATAAGATTAAGGTAGAGTTGTCAAGGCCTGAATGCAACTCAGCTAAATTTGCCCGTAAGTTCTAACTTTACCCGCTTTCACAATTTAGTAATTTTTATTTTATTAATAAAAAGTTATAACCATTTTTTTAATTATGATAAGAACATAAAACTGTATAAAAAAATATTTTTTTACATACCTTAGTATCATTTTTACTGATCACAGTTTGTATGTAAAAGGATAGGAATAAAAATAGACTTTTTATAAAATAGGCTGTAACCATCTAGCCGTGAAAAGCTTAGAATAATACTATACTGCTGTCTAAATCAAGGCCTTTTACTGCAGTCACTTAGCCTTTTCTATGAACGGCAGTATTGAGGGAGCATGACTGATAACAGCAAAGCTGGTTTTCTGGTAGCTTTAACTAATGCTGCCACCCTAACAACATATAATTTTCTTTTAACAAAGTTGCCAATTATATTAAGTTATATTGTTCATTAATCCTCTATTAGTATTAGTAATTTAATACTAATGTAAACAAATGTTCATTATAACTTTTTAAGCTCTTTAAATTGTATTTAACCATTTTTTAATAAAAAATTATGTCAACTAAATGTAGATTCTCATACTTTGTTAACATTTCTGCAATTTAAGACTGATCTGATGAAATACTTACCAATTTTTTTATGTTTTTATTTTTGTTTTAACTTTCTTTATTAATGATTGTTAGGGTGGTACCCCTTACTTAAGACCACCAGAAAACCTGCTTCCGTGTTATCAGTAAAATTTCATTGTTTTTACTGTCCTACACTCCTTCTATACTAGTATTATTCTAAGATGAATAGTCTGAAAGATTATCCTTTTCTAATTTGCCTGTTCTCTTTAGTTTGAAATTCATTATTGCCATACTTTGGTTTCTTTATATCCCCAATAATAAAATCACACTTTTCATTCTTGTTGCATAATACATTCCCAGTTTTCATTTACCTTAAGCTAGTTTTTATTAGTCAATATTTTAGTTATAAAAAGAACTTATATTTATATTTTATTACAGAAGTTATTTATTTTTGAATTTATATTTACTTACAAATATAATTATAAGCAAATGAAGCCATTTCAATTTTTAGTCAGTGTATTTTTTCTAGTCTCTGTGTAAGAATTAAATTAAATTTTCATTTTAAGTTATATTAAACAAATACAATAACATACAAAAAAATTAGTCAATAATTGGTAATTTATTATTAATTTTACTAACTGAGCAATACTTAAAATATTCTCAAAATCTTAAGTTATTATTGTAATAGTGCAAATACAAATTTACTCTCTATTCAGCACTAAATAATCTCTACAGAATTTCATCTGATATGGTTTTCAATATGTATTTAGTTCTTTTAGTTAAAATATCTGATGTTTTTTAGTTTTTATTTTGTTATTAACAATGAGTACCATGCTCTGTTTCAAATAAAGGGAATACTATGAATCTTTCTTTTAAGAATAAGAAAATGAACTATATAATACTAATATACTAATAATTATAATAATAATGTATACTGTATATATATATATATATATATATTATATATATATAATATATATATATATATATATATATATATATATATATATATATATATATTATATATAATATATATATATATATATATATATATATATATATATATATATATATATATATTATATATATATATGTGTGTGTGTGTGTGTGTGTGTGTGTGTATTTATCAAAGTGAGATGGTCACAATGTAACAATGAAGCTACCACAAGGAAGATTCCATTAAGTGGCCTAGTTTAAGCGGTCTAGGTCATAGAGATATTATTACTAGAAGGGCCTATAGGTTGAATTTTGAAACATGGGAAAAAGTAACCTGAACCTTTGTTTATAAATATAATCAAATAATCAGTACAAAATTACAGTAATTTATATAGGGACAATGTTAAAAATACAAACAATGTAGGGAAGCCCCAAAAAATTGATATATTATAACCTTAACTCACTATTGAAGGAGGTTTTAATGAGGTCACACAGTGCTTCAAAACAATGTTTCAGTCCTTTCAATGTATCGAGATATGCTATGTCCCCTCTAGTGTATATCTCTATAGTATAGGTCATCTTATAGTTATTTTTTGTTTTGAATATTGGCTGTTTTAAAAAAATACTGCTGTTAATTTAAATATGACCTAAAAAATACTGCTGTTAATTTAAATATGACCTAAAAAATTCTGCTGTTAATTTAAATATTACATAAAAAAATATTGTAAATATTGTATCAAAGCTTTACTTATAATTGACTCAACTAATCCCATTTTAATTTTACCAAGTTTCAAATTTTATTTTTAATGGTTAAGCTTAAACCAAAACCATATAATTGATTATAAAGGTACTATTTGTATATACTTTATAGCTAGTTGTAGATATGTGTCTAGTCTTATAATACTGTATAAAGCAATTGTAATTAACTTCTTAGTTCTGAGAAGACAAATTAATTTAACAGTTAATTATTTGATTTTACTGTTCTAATTGCATAGTCAATTTTAATTGACTGTTGCTAATTGTTAAATTGTCTTTTTTTAATTATTTATTTCAAATTGTTTATATCCGCCTTGGTAACTCAAGACAAGGAAGTAAAAAATGAGTTTTGAGGGTAGACTAGAAATATTAGGCAAACCATAGAGGAATATATAGTACTAATCAGTGAGCCAAACCATTATATTTGCTGACGGTTATCCTCCAGACCTAGCTTAGCTCTTCAGCTGGGCATACTTCTAGTTTTTGAGCTGGCAGAAAATCAACTAGAGAAAAAAATTAATTATAGTTTTTAATTTTAACGAAAAGAGGCTGAAACCAAAGAATATAAAAGTAATAGAATGTTGGAAGGTATACAAGAGAGTCAGACAGAAGGTGAGGGTGCTGGCATCTAGTGGCAGCTCTGAAACTAACTCTCCTTACCATAACATTCTTCCCACTTTTTTAACTTAGTACTACAAAATTAAATTGTTTTTATTACCGTTTTAATGACACGAGAATCTACTTGAAATTTGTCATTATTATGTAAAGCAATCATTTGTATTAATCAGTTTTGTGCCAGAAGTAGTTTGCTGAAAATAAGATGACAGTGGTGCATTCTCGTAGTTGGCACAGTGGAACTACCATATTACACGCTAGCGCTCCTGTTAACTGGCTTAGAAACTAACCTTTTCTTGTCCAATACAATAAATCTTAGGACCATCTTTCTTTATCTAATATATTCTTTGGCTGAAACATAATTTTACAAGCCAATAATATAAATCACCCAAAATAGAACCCTCATTTGACAAAAAGTTTTGTCTAACTCGCTATGCTCGCATCAAGTACTATGTATGTCCTTCATGGTAGCAATGTAGATGGTAAATACCAAAAAGATATTTTTCGTATTCACATGCTTGACCAAGTACGATGAACAGTACATTTGGGAGAGACATTTTGTAAAACTTATCTATTTTTGGAAAGTAACAGAGCATTCCCTAGTCCGAGTTACCTGATAGCAAACAAGACATGAGTTAGTGTTTATTAAAATTAATTTTACTGTGAAATCAAATAACTTTTTATAATAAATTTTGAAAACATTCCTAAATAGTTAATATAATTGTCTTTGATGCTCTGATCTTCTGTAACTATAAAGATCTCAGTACAAACAACAACTTGTGTTAATAATATGTGTTGTAATTGTATAATAAATAAATAAATTATTTTTTTCAAGGTTATGCTATTTATTTGTTCTTTTTAGACAACATTGGTTACTTAAGACCAGTCTACAATGCTATTAAATTTTTAGAAATTTAAAAAAGTTATATTTTATTAGTATCTTTATTTACATTGTATCTATATATCATAGAGGAAGGTATACTACCTAATCAGTGCTATATATATAATATTATATATATATATTATATATATATATATTATATATATATAATATTATATATATAATATATATATATATATATATATATAGGGGGGGGTGCCGGTGTAGGATGTGTGCCCTGCAGGGGGGTTAACTTAAATGAGAAAAAATTTTGATTATCGCAAGCTACTAAAAATTAGCGCTGCAGTGGACCGGTGCGGACAAATTATGAACTATCCCCAATAGCTTTTCGCTTTTCAAAACTAACCGTATGTATTTTAATATTTACATTTATGAATACCACGGCAATTTTTAATTATGACAACTATATTTATTGTTAATATAAAATTATAGTTTTCTTTATTTATTTTTCATAAAAACGGTGCGCCGTTGTCATGTTCTGTATTACAATAATGCAGACTCTAAAAGTAAAAATAATTATTTTTTAAAACTTCTACAGAATGCTACTGATGGCTGGTAAGTGTACATTTCATTTAATTAATTTATCAATTTTATTAGGTAATTACATTCAATCATATGTTCGCATCTTGCCGATGTAATTAAAATACAGGCTGCATTAAATGCCAAAATGTATCTTCTAGCACATGTAAAATTTAGCCACTATTTCATTATTACTTGATTGAATCAAATAAATGAATAAATTACTTGAATGAAAAACTTAAAAGTCTTTAGAAGCGTTCTGTGTAAGTTTAAAGAAGGCCGTGTGAAGTGGTATGGCTAGTTAGAAGTAAAACTATACAAAGAATAAAAATTTAATTTCAAACCGACTGTTGGCAAAAATCAGGAAATTAAGACAAGCCCACTCAATTGAATTTGTCCCCTGCTACGCTAGTGTCGACCGGAATCCAAATTTTCCCACCATTGAGTCGACAGTCTTACTGTTTAAGTATCTATAGTCTCTGCCCCTCTGGTTTTTACCATGTATACCATACCTCTTAAGGTTTAATGACTCAGCAAAAATTCATAAAAAGTAAAATGATAGGATACCCTTAAACTATTATTTCATTAGACATAATTTATACCAAACTAGAAACTTTAGCAAATTTTGATTAGAAAATGACACTTATATAAGGTTGTTTAGAACCCTATTGTTTATGATGTCATTACATTACACATGTTCTGTAATGTAATGGGCTTAAATGTAACACACACATTTAGTACTAGTATATATGTTAAATATCATTAGTTGCATTTTTATCAATTGACATATATAACTTTAAGTAAACAAGTTATGTTTTTCTACTAATACATTAGGAAATTTGGTTATATTGTGGCAGTAAGCCACTTACAAAGCTACTAAGAAGACAAACTGCAACAGGACAACAAGAATGTTGTCGCAGAGTGATCAACAGGTCAAAAGCCTCTTGCTTTACTTTTCCTCCAATATGCTCTATATTTATATTTTTTTAATGTTAAAAATATTTTTTTTATGAGTATTGCTCTTACTAAAAGATTAGAAATAAGACCCAATGATGTGTTTTAGAATTAAGTGTTACAAATGAAACACACACAAATTGATACTTATAGATTGGCTGGATACTTGACACGTAAGGTTTCTTGCACCATCTAGTCCAGGTATACAGCCGTAAGTAGTAATAAAGGAAAATTAAAAGTTACTAAATGACAGACACAAGTGAAGAGCAAAAATAAGGTGAATAAAAAAAATTAGACACATTGATTTATTTTATTATAACAATAAATAAATATTTTATCTTGAAAATACACAAATATTTCACATCTATCTTAAATAGTAAATATAACTAGTGATAGTAATATGACATTTCAGGATAATTAGGAAAGGAGGGGTAGAGTTAGGTAGGCTTCAACTTACCACTATATTTTCAGACATAATACTCCTGAGCATAGCCAAAAGATTATTCTTCAACTTCAATTTTCTGCCATTGAATTTGAGCTTTAAAATTTTTATTAAGGGATCTAGGGTACATAAAAAAATACTCTACCACACAAATTACTTTTACTATATGACTCTATGCTCTACCCCAAAGAATACCATCACTGAACAGAGCAAATTACAAATCACAGCATTAAATTTTCCCAATATTACAAAATAAATGTTTCATTTCATACATATTTTGCAATCAACTAAACTTATATCATTCATATATCAACTATAGTTGATATATGAATTCAACTTTAAAACAGCACTTTAAAATTTGAATTGTTTGACAGATGGCTCTTGCCTAAACAAGAGCTGACTCATAGTCTGATGATGGCCAGAAGTAGTTGAAAGACGACTCTTTAAAAAACATCAATTAGGAAAAGATGTTTTTTATTTCTGTAATTATTTACAAATTCACCCTGCGTGATCTATAAAATGGTCAAACCACAGAACAACAATCAAAGAATCTTCATACAGTATTAAGGGTGAATAAATAGGGCAAAAATATATTTTTTAATGTTAAAAAATATTTTTTCATGAGTATTGCTCTTAATCTATGCAAAAAGATTAGAAATAAGACCCAATAATGTGTTTTAGAATTAAGTATACAATTTTTTAAATAATTTAAAAATGAAACACACACAAATTTATATTTATAGATTGGCTGGATACTTGACACATTAGGTTTCTTGCACCATCTAGTCCAGGTATACGCAAACATTTCAGATACATGGTATTTGGTGGACCCCTTAAAGTTCCTGTAACCCTGATCCAGCCAATAGGACTCATTTAGCCTTCTGAACATAGAGATATATTGCTTGTAACAATTGTGGAGGGCTCTCTGAAACCTTAGTACAACTTCTTCGCAGATTATGTGAAGGCTATAGTTAATCAATTGTCGGTTTTTGCATATTTTTTATTTATAAACAATCTATCATACAAGTTATTGCCGATAAGCAGTCTCTCGTAATAATACCTCCATGCCTCAGAATTATAAGACAACTTTTATCATCACAATTTAATAAATTATTGTATTGGACTATAATGTTTATAATAAACACTTTGTAAACTTTTTAATAAATACTTAACAAAACAAGTCTCTTCACTAAAGATTTGTATTCAATATAGCCAGATTTTTATCTTACCAGGTAATTACCATGACAGTAAGTAGTGAAGAAAAGTCAAGAGGGAGCAGTTATCATATACACATCATACACTGTTATCATAGACAGTTATCAATAGATGAGGGAGCATATACCATCTCAATACATTGAGAGGCTTGAAACGTCTTCTTGAAGGTCTCAGGGACACTCTGTAACCTCACTGAAACCTCCTCTAAGAGTAATAAATAAAGTAAATGTTGTAGGCAAGGTACTTATACTTAGAGGGAGGATACAACAGCTCTTATCATTCCCTGGTTAACTTGGTATCATAACTGTACATTGGTGACATTTTTTTTATTGTTAATATTAATTACACCACTGATTAATTACACGTAAATATTACTTATTTCAACTATTTAGTCTTAAATTAAGTAAAATTAATTTAAAATAAGTTGTTATTATTATTTATGGCTTATATTTTTTAATTATCTGAGTTGTATAAAGAGATTTAACGTAGGATCATTGAAAAATGCCTGCCGTTTATAGGATGCATTATAAATATATGCTCCGATAGAGCTTGTAGAGGGGTGGAGATTCTCTTGCTTCCTTCTAGGGAGCCTATCATAGGAGTAAGTACAGTTAGAGTACCTAATGGATATTGTCACATTACCAGACCCCTTATCACTGAGCTATTCAACCCTAGTCCTCCCTCTATAGTATAAGTTTCTTTGGTAATAAATAAATCAATTGTTGTAGGATTTTTGAACATCACTGGTGTTTCATTAATTACAAATTATTAATAACTTTCGGTGATCTAAGTTACTATAATTTTGATTGAATTGTTCAGGTTACTTTTTAAATGTTTCAAAATTCAACCAATAGAGGTTCTCTTGTAGTAATATTATTTCAATGGCAATTATAGTATTGTTCAGAGGTTTCTAACTATCTTTTTGATACATGTTTTTAACATATTATTCAGGAATCTGTATAATGTATTTTCGGAGGCGATAGTTTTAAGTAGGTATTGGAAGAGCAGGATAGAAAATTTTAAGTACGTTCTTATGTAATTTAAACATAATTTTAATACACATTTTAACTTGTTTTCAATGTTGTTAAGGAAATAGTGTTTGTAGATTTAATTAACATATTCTTGTCTTTTAAAGTTGAAAAGATGAATCAAGAAAAGAAACTTCAAATTAGAGATGAGATGACATTGACAAGCAGATTGGTTTTAAAGAGCATTGATGAGCTGTGAAAAATCTGTAACGTACCATTTGGCTCGAGCTCGAACCTCTTCACGAATTACATTGCCTCCGTAACCTTTAACATTAACATGTTTAGTTATATTTTTAATGTTAAAAAAATAAGAACAGAGGAATGAATTATTCAAAACCTAGTAAAAATGTCAATTTTGAGGCTATTTATAAAGTACCTCTAAAACAAAACAGGCCACCATGTCAAAGAAACAGATATTGCCTGAACAGGAATTCTGACTAGGTTGTATGAATTAAATATTAATACTTAATACATACTTGATTAAATATCAAGAGTGAACTGTAAATACTAACCCTTTGGCTGGGGGGGGGGGGTATTGGAATATAGTTGGGTTTCTAGTTGCTGGACCCTTGAGAAGAAAAACTTTCCCCTGTTAAAGTACACAACTTTAACTTGGCCTAGGTAGTTTCCCTTACATATTTTTTATGTTCTACTAATAGTTTTATATTGTCCACACATATATTATAATAAATGATATTTTTTTGCTCTCATTAAAAAGAAAGTTTGTTTATTTGAGTATAAACTTTATATTAAACATAAATATAATCATGATTATTGTTTTTAAAAAATGATGTTATTCTAAAATAATTGTTAAAATTAAAAATGGTTAATTGATTTATAATCGTAATATTGATGAGGATAACAGCTGACATATATAGGAAAGTTGCATTAATGCCAACATTCCAAGGTCAAAAAATTGTTGTTATTTTATCATGTGGGCCACCTCTCGGGTACCTCATAACCTAACTCATTGTTTGACATAAACCAAAGTGAAAATAAATTCCTCATCTTATAAAATCAGTTTGTCTTGGACCATATGTTGGATTAATTAATCTGTAGTAAATGTGGATCAAACTATAAATAAACTACTAAAGTAACAATGTTAATACCTATAAAAGCATCCGCAGGGGGGCATGTTTCTAAATCAGTCATTCCATCCCCAACCATGACTATATTAGAGTAACCAAACTTTTGTTTTAGTTGTCTAATAACTCTTGCTTTGCCTCCAGTCTGGCACGTGGGTTCGCTCTCATCAAATCCTGCATATTCACCTGAACACAAAAAAAAAAAAATTCATAAAAAATCTATGGGTTCGCTCTCATCAAATCCTGCATATTCACCTGAACACAAAAAAAAATTCATAAAAAATCTATATCAACAAAAAAGCTAGCTGACTGGAATTAGCAAGCACTTCTTCAGATGGTAACTCATTCAGTTTGTTACTCTCTAAAAAAATGTTTTACTGTGATGCAACTTAGAGCAATAAATTATTTGATTGTACTCAAAGGTAAATTGAACAAATTAAAACATCATATAGTTATGATATAGTTATACAATTATATTATTATTAAAATAACGTGAGGATGTCAAAGCTTCGCACGAGTTTCCAAGGCTCGACTTTAAATTAGAATCATAATCTTTTCAAGATTAATCTCTGCCCAGGACAATGTCTATTTTTTTAAGAGCACACATTTTTTTATAAAAAAATAAAATCAATCATAAACAGATAATTATAAATGGACATCAATTCTTTATCATTTAATTTATTACTATTTAATAAACAAAAAGTTGAACTATTGGAACACATTTTTTAAAAAAAAATATAATTTTTGTAAACAAAGATAACCCTCCTATAACCTTAACACACGACAGACACAATATTTAAATATAAGCTTGATTTTTAAATGAAATTCGCAGTTTTATGATAAACAAATCAAAAAGGTTAGTTGATAAGATATAATAATTATTATTAAATGATAAGAAACTAGTTTATAACTGGTTTTTATTGTAACGCAAGGGCAAATATTTTTTTAATACATAGATGTTTCTATAAGCAGGTTATCTTTTAGGTTAAAGCAGAGTTGATAGTTTAACAATACATGCATCGAGGAATGATGTGGTTTTTTATACAGATGGACAAACTGGGAATATTTAGGCTCAATAACGTAATATTTGGTATATGCTATTACAACAAAAATTGAAGGAAAATAGGGCAATAATATAGATAATAGAGATGCAAGACTTACCATTGAGATAAAATTTAAGTTTATTAGCGTAAATATTTTCTAGTGGTATATTGAGATCAATTGCAACAGGTCCTATCAGACCTCTGAATCCTCCACTGATTAGATATACCGTAGTTCCTCTATTTTGCAATCTACATACTAATTCTCTAAAAAACAGGACCAAAAAAAAAATATAATATGGAAATAAAGAAAACATTAGAAAAATTAATCTCAAAATTCTCCAGCAAGAATAAAGATTTAGGAGAGAGCTCTCAAAATAATGATCAAACTCAACAATGTTTCTAGTTTTTAGTACCAAATACTTATTTATATCAAAATTTTGTACAGAGTTGTTTTGAAAGGATGACCATTAAACATATTATTTCCTTTGAGGGATAAACATTAAACACATGTACAAACATGTATTTCCTTTGAAAGGATGGCATTAAAATATGTATTTCCATCAAACATATTGTATTTCCTTTGAAAGGATGACCATTAAACATATGTATTTCCTTTGAAAGAATGATCATTAAACATATGTATTTCCTTTGAAAGGATGACCATTAAACATATGTATTTCCTTTGAAAGGATGACCATTAAATGTATTTCCTTTGAAAGGATGAGCATTAAACATATGTATTTCCTTTGAAAGGATGAGCATTAAACATATGTATTTCCTTTGAAAGAATGAGCATATGTATTTCTTTGAAGGATGACATTAAACATATGTATTTCCTTTGAAGGGATGAGCATTAAACACATGTATTTCCTTTGAAAGGATGAGCATTAAACATATGTATTTCCTTTGAAAGAATGAGCATTAAACATATGTATTTCCTTTGAAAGGATGAGCATAAACACACATACAATCATATGAAACATCCAAGAAAATTCCAAAAAGTTCATACTATGACACATGAATCAAAAACTAAAGCAAAAAATAGATTGTTGAACAGGACACTGAAGCAAAGAAGCAAGCATTCCAAAGAAATTTTGTACGGCTAGTGAACTTTTGGGCCAGAAATATCTCTTCCTTTTGTTTAATTATATTGTAAAAACAAATAGGTGACACATAGTTCCTTTTACAAGTATATTTCTTTACAAAATATTTAATATTCAGAAACAAATAAAATAAAAAAGTCTTACTTAATCCTAGGTGATAATTGAGAAGGTCTAGCTTGAACAAATTCTCTAACTTGGCCTATAGTAGGTCTAATAATGTCTAAACGTGCTTTTAAAGAATCTCCAAATGGTAACTTGCCACCCATTGCTTTTTTGGTTCTGAAACAATATAATAAATGTGATTTAAAATATTGATGTCATGAGGTGGGTCAAAACTTATCAGCATTGTGTAAACAAGAAAAAAACTCATTTTTATTTTTTTTTTTGACAAGTGGAAATAGACCTTGATTTTATACTTTATAATAAAGAAATATTGAATATTATTGTTCAATATTTCTTTATTATTGTCAATATTGTTGCTGTTAACACATGCTGATATTATTATCAGTATGTGTTAACAGCAACACTAGATGGATGATTGTTTAAAGTGTGGGATCTGTAACCTTTTAATTTATTCAAAAAGATATTTGCATTTTCTAACATATTTAAATATATAATAAATAAAAAAAAAATCTTACATATTTTCAACTTCTTCCCCTTTGCCACAAAATTTTGCCAACTCATCGATAGCTTCTTCCTGTATAACTGTTGAGTCTACATCAAAACATACAGCATCGGCATTCTTCCAGATTGTTTTAATATCATCTCCATATTCTGTCGACATGCCGTTTGCTGGTGGCACACCCACTACAAATCTACAAAATAATCAAACGTGTTCAAAAACTATCAAATGGTTTAAAATAGATAAAAAACGGAATGAAGCTAGCAAATGAGTAATGATGAACTTTAAGATAAATTTGAATGTCTTAGATTTTATATTTTTAGGAAGTTGCAGCTAGTTAATCTCACATCCCTCTAAAGATGTTGAGGATATTCATAAGGGCAACTCTTAATATTAGTACTGTAAGATATAAATAGGGTTTGAACAAGTGTTTCCATCTGTACAATAAATATTACTTTATAAATTATATTTTCAACTTTAAAAATATAAATTATAGCATGCATTTAAGAGCAGTAGTACATTTAAATAATATTAATACAAAATTATAATATCTAATTTTATTAAAAGCAAATGGAACTGCAGCAAAATTTATATCATCCTTTCTTTTATGATTTATAGCTTACTTAATGTATTTTTATAATAAGATGCTTTTGTTTATTATAATCATATTACCAAAACTCTGATAAAGTCAAATCAAATTTACATTATCTGCATATAAAAAATTTAAAAAATCATAGTGATAAAAATAACCTTAAGTTAATAGTAAAAGTGCAATACAGAGACTTAATTAACTAGCTGGAAAACTATAAATAACTATTAAAATATTATCTGGGACAAATTCTGCCTTTTTACTACAATGAGACGAGGCTAATATGTAATTATTTAGTTATTTATTTATTCATTATTGTCACAATAAACAATTTTTTTAAGTAGCAAAATACATATTAAATTATTTTAAACCTTGATTAAAAAAACAAATGAAAGCATCAATGAACTATTTAGACAAACAGATAGTTTCTTTGAAATATTAATCTGCCTTTGCCAACCCCAGACTCAACATACTAAATATCAAAATTCTAGTTTTAAAATAGAGAAAAAAATACCTAAAGAAATTTGGTGCAATAAAACCACTATAAGAAGCTGATAGTTCGTATTATTGATACTAACTGAAATAAATTAACTGCTTTCATTTCAATGACAAAAAATAATAAAAGTGTTAATTGAAACACGAGTAAAGAAAACATAATAGAGATACAAGGTCGAGAGGCAAATATACTTCAAACTTTATTACTATTATAGTCAATAAGATAGTTACTAGACATCTTTAACGTTCATTCATAACCTATCATGCTTGTTAAATAGTTTCATCCCACTTAGCTACCAGTCAGTTATAGAATTACCATAGCTTTAATACAAGGCTCTCATTCAACTGTAATTAAAATATTAATTTTAATTACAGAAGAATACTTTTAGTATTAAATGACATAATTTACTACTCTGTTTATTTTTGCAGTATTTAAGAGCAAATTTAAGCAAGAAAAATTGATTTTATTAAATATTCTTTTGATGGTATACTAAATTTAATTATGAAAAACTGTGGTGGAACAACCACATAACTTATTTAACCAAAACCCTTACCACTGTTACTTATACTTTTTATAAACTAAAGAAAGTTGCCTCTCTTAAACAACTCTTAGTATTTTATTATGTCATGTTCTTAAGTTAACTCTCATACTAAAACATCTGTTGGGGAAATTCTTCCAATAAGAACACCAATACTTAATTGCTAGTTCAAAAAAGGGTTTTAAAAATCATTTACCAATTGATTATAATTTGATAACAATATCATTTGATAATTTGAAGACACTAAACACTTAAGTTTTTTTTTAGTATTCTCTTATATGTACCTCTTTCCCATTTTTAGGTATGTTTCAAGGGATATATATTAAGCAAATGGTTTACAGGAGGGAAAAGAGTCAGCTATAAACCACAAGCCCAATACTTATAAAATTAATAAAGATGGTAAAAGGTTTATTGTGCTGAGTACCTATACAAATTAGGTATAATTATATTATGGTAGATTATTAATTTACAGTGATACAACTTCCATCAGCACTTCACATACGATCAGGCTTCAGATCATTTACTCAATAGTACCAGAAGACATTAAAATTCCAAACCATACATAAATAATACAGGTTCAAGAGCCAGACCTGAAAAATGTGACTCATTTTGTACTAGTTCATACCAAATTTTTTTAAAATATACCTTAAATTATGAAGGAAAACCATCGTTTCCCTATCCAGAGTGGAGCCCTTCATATGACTAAAAAAGAGAACATTTTTTAAAGGTGATAAAATGTTCTATAAAATGAGTGTCTAATCATCAAAATCGGATAACTGCAACCAAAGCTATGGCTCTTTTAAAAACACTAAAATAATGGTTAATTTATGCAGTCAGAGAATTTCTTTGGAAAATATTGGCTTATTGAGCAATTTTTTGCCATTTAACAAATGACATAACTTCAGTTGTAGTTATTCAATTTTGACAAAAAAAACACTTGTATTATAGAAAAATTTAAAGTTTTATGTTCTGCACACGACTCACAGGGAACCATATTATCGCAAGGAAATTGGAATATTTTGAGCAATTGCATTCATACGAATCCACTCTGGAGTTTGCCTATCCACTCTGGATAGGCAAACTATGGTTTGCCTGCATTATTAAAGTTATATTTTCAGAAAAATTTGGTTTGAAGTAGTACAAAATGAGTCACATTTTTAGGCCTGGCTCTTGGACTATAGGAGATATTTTCAAAAATATAAAAGAAGGAGACTGCTTCATAGACCAGTAATAAAGGTATGGATTTCACAATATTTGTCAAATGTACCCATCTTAAATAAATAAATACACTTTATTATTTTGTTTAATAAGCATACACATGATCAAGTCATTATAAATATGCACAAAACAGATGGGGTGAGGGGGAGGGTTAGTAAATTTTCATTGTTCAACTCACTACCCTTTAAATCTTATCTTAGCAATAATGACCAATCTTTTTACGTTTTAACTCATGTCTATAAGTCTACCAAGTTCACCTAGAGACAAGCAGGCCTGTAACCAGCCATAACTTGAAGAGTTCGCAAAACTTATCCTAGAGGAGGCAACGATTTACACACCTTAACAGGACTTCCGCTGATAACTACTTCGATAGATGAGACGAAACCCCCCCCCTTGGCCCCTCCCTGGCTACAGCCTCGAGACAAGTGGAACCAAACATAATTAATACCACTAATGAAACTCATGATATGGTTAAAAGAAAAAGGCACCACTTTTCCAACCTATTGACTACAGTCAGAGTAAGATGCAAAGATTGAAACATTCTG